>CM044002.1:17617906-18217906 GCA_024085815.1 Flaveria linearis
ATGAAGTCAGCTCGTGAGTTAGCCATCGAACAAGCAGGAAAAAAGTTGAGAAATTGTGGGTTTTGCAAACAACCTGGTCACGTTATACGCAGTTGTAGTTTATATCTTCAAAGCTTTAAGGATAAACAAGTTTCAAACAGCTCAACAATTGATTCTATGCCTATTCAAGAATAGGATTCATTGTGTCATAAGATTTATTGTGTCATATACTCATTGTGTTATTATATTTATTGTGTCATTATATTCATTGTGTCATAATACTCATTGTGTCTTGTTTGAAGAGTTCTGTTTACGTTTGATTTTGACGATAAACAAGTTATCAAAATACTATTGTGTAATGTAAAGCAACATATAGCAACAAATATTAACATGCCAACAAATAGCAAATATAATAACATGCCAACATACCAAATTACTATTGTTTCAAATTACCATTGTGTCAAACTACCATTGTGTCAAACTACGATGTGTTAATTATCATTGTTTCAAACAACCATTGTGTCAACAACATTGTGTCAAACAATCATTGTGTCAAAC
Organism: Flaveria linearis; assembly: GCA_024085815.1. Classification (NCBI taxonomy): domain Eukaryota; kingdom Viridiplantae; phylum Streptophyta; class Magnoliopsida; order Asterales; family Asteraceae; genus Flaveria; species Flaveria linearis. The sequence goes on from CM044002.1 coordinate 17,618,444, forward strand.
AACCATTGTGTCTAACAAATAACCCATTGTGTCAAACAATCATTGTGTCAAACAACCATTGTGTCAAACAACCATTGTGTCAAACAACCATTGTGTCAAACAAATTGTGTCAAATTACTTTTTTGCCCCTCCGCCTGTTAGCAGTTTTCCACTTATTTACATTTTTGCCACCGCGTTTTTTTGAACCATTGATCTATTTTAATGAGTTGATCCAATGGCCAGAATTACTTCTCACCCTTTTTAGGAAATATATCCTTTGTAGCATATCCTCTCCCATTGCGTAAATATGTTAACATTGTTTTTCCGTTTGAGTTGTGCGTGTATATGCCTCAATTCCAATATTTAAAAGCAACGTGTTTTGAAATGCGTGATTTGTGATGGTGATTTGGGGTTCCAAGTGTCATAAGGGAGGAGGGGCGCCCTCGGGGTACCTGCTCGGGTAGGGGGTACCCGCTCGACACCGCCGCTACCGTTGCGGGTACCCTGACGGGTAGTGCTCACGGGTACCATTTGCTGAAGAAGAAACCTAAGAAGAACGGCTATATAGCCGATGAAGATATCCGTTGGAGGCGCGCCCCATATAAAAAAATATTTAACATTATAAATACTTACACACAACATAATATTATCTACACAAACATATTTACACAAACACAAACACAATATTTTATCGTGGAACCGCACGATCACATCACCGGTCCAATGTTCTAATAATATTGGACCGGAAACGAAAAATAGTTAAGAAATATAATTGACCTGTGATTTTTAGTTTTTATATTTTTAGGATTTTTTATTGTATTTGTATTTGTATTTCTATTATTTTTTTATTATTATAAATTTTATTTTTTAGTAAAAGTTATTTTCTTTTGAATTATTTTAATATTAAAATAAAAGTTTCTGGGTAGTTCACGATTGCATTTTCAGCTTTTTGGGTGTTTCAGAGTAGTCAGGGTACTTGTGATGTGTCAGTGTGTGATTGATGGATTCCAGGTAGTCTAGAGTAGTGCCCCTCTCCCTAAGAAAGCATTATATAAAGATTGATATAAAAGAAATTATAAACGGTTGGTATAAAATAAGTAGAGAATGTGCTTAAAAAAGGCTAGCACAAAATGTTATTAAAAAAACTACAAGATGTGTTATAAAAAATTAATATGATAATGGCTACAAAAAGTTATAAAAGATAAAAAAAAATGTTATATGTATGAAAAACTTCGATATAAAATATTTTAAATCTATATAACACTTAATTAGGGTGATACCCAGGAAGACATTAATAATAACATTTTAAAATAATTTTTATAATGTGTTTAAAAAGTCAATCGATGATAGAACCGCATAAAATTAAAAGTATAAATTGAAAGAATTAAACCATCAAGTCATCAAGATAGTAAATTTAACATCAGGCATATTTTTTGTAACATTGAGCATGGTCATATATTAAGGTTGTGGGTCTCCTATTTAGCTCTTGATTTTTATAAATATATAATAAAGCTTGAAAACAACGAACACATTCTTTGTAGGTTTAAAATATCACATTTCTTTAAAGCGAAAAAAAGTTCCGGTTGGGAATACGTCATATTCGAATAAGATAAAAATAATTATTATACCTATTAATTGTCATTATATACGACAGATTACGTGGTAAGATTATATTTCTTTTTGTCAACGGATTGGAGGTAGTTAACGCATATAATATTCTAATCGACATTATTTGAAGTGTTACATACAAGCGTATTTATCACAATTATGCATTTTATATGCAACTGATTAACCTACTTCATTATTTAAGTTGAAATATGAGGTTGCCTTTGCTTAACACATCATCACTCGATTTTTCTTTTTTCTTAATATCCATGTTTTATATTCATTATATATTGCTCCATGATTTGTATTTTTTTATATATTAACAACACAAAATACAATAATACATAACGCTATTAATTTTTTTTCTTTAATTCTATTCTGTGATTTCATCGTTAAGTTCTTTCTCATATGAAATTCTTGAAAAAAGGCATAATTTTTAAGGCGTTTGAATTTTCAAATGTTAAACAGCCTACTGGTAAGTAAAAATAAAGGTACCAGACAACATCTTAATAAAACAATTTAAAATAACATTTCAATCACAATCATGCTAGCATCGCATGTAACCTCGATCTGGTTAAATAATCATGTCGCTTAAGAAGTCTATATCTTTGTGTTTTTGTTGATTCTTGCATCACCTTTATTCTTATTGCATCATGCACACTGTCTGGTTCGAAGGATTTTACTTTCTAGAGATGGAAATGGTTTACTTTCTAGAGATGGAAATGGTTGTAGAAATCATTCAAATTTCAATAAACGGTATTATAAAGTGACAAATAAACGAGCAACGAGTTATGCCACAACCCCTTTTGTTGAAATGAGAAAAGTTCTTTCCGTACAAAATGCATTGTAGATTGTTGAGTTGAAATTGAGAAAGTTACGACATTTGGGATCGATTTAGTATAATTATTGAAATGTGAAAATGATTATGGTTGAATTATGGATGGTTTTTTGAGAATTGGGAATTTGGGATGAATTAGGGTTGGTTTCGGCTTAAACAGATTCTTGTTGCATTGTAAGGGGTTAAATCAACTAAAATTATGAAGCAGAAAATGGAGAGAATTTGTAAATGTATGAAGATTTGAGATGGTATTAAGAGGGGATGATTTTTCAGTGATAAGAAAAAACTTTGTATTAAATACGCAACTACTATATTAACAACCATAAAGCCGTTGGATTTGCGATATACGATCAAAGAGTAGGCCCTGATTGGGGTGTGTTTTGCATAGTACCGATCAGGACGGGCCGTTGTTCACACAAGTCACGCATCACCACATTTCATGTTAAACCGAATTTAGAATTTAAATCTACAAATTCAACCATCTACCTTGATATTTGAGTTGAATTTGAATTACTTAATTTTTATTTTTTTCTAAAAGAATGTTGATATTATTATTTTAAATTTAATTTCTACTATTTTTATATTTATTTTCTCAAAATTTGGTTTATTCCAATCAAGTCAAATTCAAACCAGTTTTGATTTTAATAAGTTTTACAATTTCAAATTCTAACAACCCATAAACACATGCACTTGCTCAATATATTTTCATCTTACAAATGTTTTGCCGCCATTTATTAAAATACTTGCAGTATGTAGTAGTTTTATTACGTGTGTTTATGTATATCTCTCTCCATGACAAACAGGAGAAAGATTTTGGATGATCCAGATGATTTGTGTATAATGCTTCTTTTTGTAACTCAACTTCGATTCTTATAATCTTCAATGGCTTCTTGATATTTCTGCTATGTCGGTCTCGATACTTGACTAACTAGCTAGCAATTTAAAACACCAAACTGAATTCGAACGAAATTGAAAAGATGTTGATTAAGAAAAAGAAGAATCATGATAACCAAAATGTGAAGAAGAAGAGGTTCTGATCACCGTGAATGTGCTCGTACGTTCAGGACCTTTGCGGTTTGTCGTCAACGATGATAAGGTTTCGGATGTTATTGATTCATCTTGAAGATGTATGCTCGCAGTGGAAGGCTTCCTGTTCTTGTTTTGATTTCAACAGTTCTTGCTTTATCCAACAAATTCAATATCCGAGGGTAAGGATAGTTTTATAGTTTGTTGTTGTTTGATCGTGTTGCTTGTTTAACGTCAAGTTCAAGTCTAATATATGACTCTCTACTCACTACATCTAATGGTTCAAGTCATGCTTTTAAACAAAACTCAATTTTATATGAAAAACAGACTCTAGTGATCGTGGGCTAGCTGACCCTCTTGATATGTTATATGTCGTGAGTAAAGTAATTGAAATATGATTTTTTTAATTATGATTTTTTATTATATTTTTTTGTTGTTCTTTTCCTCAATAAAAAACTTTCAAAGTTACTATATTTGTTGGCAGCAATGAAAACAAACGAAGCAGTTGGGTCTTGTGATGAAAGGACTTTTGTAATGTGCAGAAGCAGAGCCATCCTAGATGACTGATCATCAGTCTGATATGATAATCACCACCACCGTGGGACCGTGGTGGAAGGCATGGTTCAAGATTTTATCTCTGTAATATCCCATTACAATCTTGTATATGAAAATGACATTTTCCCAAACAAAAATAGGGGGAATTAAACCACCTCTTATAATTTTGTAAGCACGCTGGTAATAGATTGGTATTATGTGTGTTTGATGAAACTAGGTGAATGAGTGAAATATTATTTGTAATATGTGGAAATAGATTTGGTATTTAAAAGGCATAATACCTTAGGAGCAAGGTCCATGTAGGCGAGGATATAGGATAGGAACCATAGAGAGATGCCTTTTTATTCTATCCCATGAAGCTTTATATTAAAGTAAACTTGTATTCTCTTATTATTCTTTAATTCTCGTACCTCTTTGTAATTGTCTATTATAGGTATCTCATGTGTAAATGTAATTCTTATATAATGTCATCTTGTTGGGACAAAAGAACCAATGAGCCAAGATCAGGAAAACCTCTAAGTCCACATGCCACTACTACAACTGCTGAAGACTCCCATCAGTCACAATGTTCTCTTGCTTGAATGTCAGACTCGAGAACATCTGAAGACTCTCATCAGCTATTGTGTTCTCTTGCTTGAATGTCAACTCGAGAGCATCTTAGCTCCAGCCTTCTGCTGTTATGACAAAGTCTGAAGAACAAAGTATGAAGATCAAAGAACTGAAGAACATCAGCTGAAGACTCTAAGTACTGAAGACCAAGCACTGAAGTCTGAAGTACTGATCTTACAAGTACTGAAGACTTCAAGTACTGAAGACAAGTACTGAAGAATCAAAAGCTGAAAACTAAAGAACTGAAGACCTTCTACTGAAGCACAAAGTCTGAAGACAAAGACTGAAGACAACAACTGATGATATCTACTGAAGTCATCAGTTGTTATATCATCTGAAGCCAAGTCTGAAGACCAAGTACTGAAGACTCAGAGTTTGTCACACTGAAGAGTCTTCTTCAGTTGTTGTGGTGGTTCCTTTTCAGTAGTTTATTTACTTTCAGTAGTTGTACAACAACTGAAAAGCATGTTCTTCAGTTGTTATAGTATCAGTAGTTATAAACGACTGAAGAGTTTGTTCTTCAGTCGTTGTAGGATTTCAGTAGTTTACTTTTGTCAGCACTTAGGAACTTTTGTAAGAAGATGTCAGTTGTTGACATCTTCAGTAGTTTTATGTTTTTACACTGTAATTTGAATATTCAGTGATGTCAGAAAAGGACATCACCCCCATGCTTTTGCCGCCTATATAAGGATGGCAAGCCATACAGTTTTAAATGCCGAAACGTGCGACCAATAGAACATTATTGTTTCGCAGAACTCTTCTCTCTCTATGTTAATGCTTTAATTGCAATATCTTTTATGTTCTTGCAAATTAATGTGCTAAATCCGCTGCAAACATAATCTAATTGATCAACACGAGAGGCTGAGATCCTGTCAAATGGTATCAGAGCAGGTTAATCATTGATCGATCTTACCATTGATCATTTGAAACTGCTCTTTTGATCTCTCAGTTTGATCGAATTAGCAATTTGCAAGAGTTAGTCATAGAGAGTGAGTTTCTGCTGTTTCCGGCCAAATCTTGAGGTCTTTTGGTGGTTTTGAGTTACGATTGTCGTTTTAAACTTGTTCTTGACCAAACCCTGAGATGACAACACCAACCAATGATCCTCACAATACTGGTTCCGCAACCAAGCCTCCGATGCTGGTTAGGAACGAGTATAACATATGGCAAAGACGTATGCTGCACCACTTGGCTGTCAACAGTGCTGGTTGTTGGAAGTCAGTGGTGCATGGGCCATACAAGCCTATGGTGAACGTCCCGGAATCTAATGAACAGGTTGCGAAGAAACCTGAACAGTATTCGGACGAAGATCTAAAGCTGTTTGAAATTGATGCTAGAGCCCATGGAATTTTAGCCATGGCCATTCCAAACGAGATATATTCAGGGCTCTTGCATCATGAGTCTGCTCATGACCTATGGGTTGCTCTAAAGGAACATTTGGAGGAACTGATTCGGTCTTAGCAAACAATAGGGAAATCCTTGCCCAACAATATGAGACTTTCTCATATAGAAAGGGTGAGACTCTGACCCAGCAGTTTGAGCGGTTCTTCTCTTGTTTAATCTCTGAGCTGAAGATGGTTAAACAAGAGTACTCCAAAAGCCAGATGAACAACAGGTTCCTCAGGTCATTGCCTGAGAGATGGGACACATATACCATTGTCCTACGCTCTAGTGCTGACCTTGACACTCTATCTCTCACCCAACTTCATGGGAAACTACTCACTTTTGAGAGAGAGGTAGAGCAAAAGAGGAAGTTGTCATCTTCTGGCAAACTTGCTGATGACTTTGTCCAAGGTAATGCTGCCTTGATAAGTCATGAGTCAGAATATGCTTCATCAGAAAGTTCTTATGATGAGCATATTGATTTCTCTAAACTCAGAACAAGCTTTTGTTGGTGTCAGTAGTTCAGGAGGAGGTGGTGACAACTTGTGTTTTCTGATGGAGGATTTGAAGGGCATTCCAGATGATGATCTGGAAGAGATGGATATTTTGAACCAAATGGCAATGATAAATATCGCTCTCAGAAGTTCTACAAAAGAACTGGTAGGAAATTCCCAGGACTCTCTGGCAAAACCAAAGTTGGTTTTGACAAGAGCAAGTTGAGGTGTCACAAGTGCCAAAGGCTTGGACACTTTGCAAGAGAGTGTAGATCATCTGGATCTAACTCATCTGCACCCTTTGTGACTTTTCCCAGCAATAGCTCACAGCACAAAGGGCAACCTTCCTACAGTTCTCCCCATCCATCTCAAGCACAAGCACCACCTGCTTATTTTGTGCCACAGGGTCATATGCCTTATCCTTACCCCTGTTACTACATGCCTCAGCCTGGTCAACCTCAAGCACCCCCCGGCTCAACCACCTCATGCTCTTCCAGAGCCTCATTCTTCCCAATCTCATCACCACACACAACCTCAACAACAAAGCTTTTTCACCCCAACTGCTGTTGACTGGAGTAGTCTACCAGAAGAGCTATCTGGTCAGGAACCACTACTCCAAGGTGCTGGTCAACATGGTGGTGATCAACCTTTTGGAAATCTTGCTCTGATGGCCCTTGATTCTGCTGAAGGGTCATCATCCAATGCCTCATCTCAGGTATCCACTGAGGCAAAAGCCAAGCTTTGTTCAGAGTCATGCATAGCAGCATTTGCTTCTATTAGAGAAGCAAATGTAGCTTTAATAGATAAAAATCTTGAGCTTGAGCACACTATTTCCAAAAGAAAAGCTGATTTTGAGGTTGTTCTAAAAGATAAAAATGATGAGATTTACAAGCTCAACTGCCAAATCAAAGATAGTAAAGCTAGGGAAGATGTACTTCTAGAGAAGTACAAGGACCTCAAGGAAACTCTTGCAACCACCCAAGTTGAGTGTGATCGATGGGTGCAATCTTGCAAGGGTTTTGAAATGCTTCTTAGCAAGCAAACAGCTTCCAATGTGAAGTTTGGCATTGGTTATAATCACACTGCTCCTCCCACAGACTTCATTTCAAGAGCAGAAGTTGAATCTGATGGGGAGAGCAATAACCAATCCTTCTCATCATGTGACTTACTATCCTCTGAATCAGCATCATCAGAGATAGACTATCACATGACCAAAAGGCTGATCAACTCAGAAGTTGTCACTAGAAGTACTGAAGGTACTGGAGAGCAAGTGACAACATCTGAAGTTCAAACCTCAAATACTGTTAGCACTAAAGAGAAGAAAACTAACAGTAGGAAAGGTTTGAAGACAGCTAAAGAGGATACCAGGAAAGCAGGCACTAGAAGAAAACTGCTAGTACTGATGACAAACAGCTGAAGAACAAGTCTTCAGCAGTTAAATCCTCTTCAGCTGATGATCAGCATAAGATGAAGAAAAAGCCATGTGAGATATGTGGCTTGTTCAATCATCTTACTGATGAATGCTGGTACAAAAGGGGTTCCAAACTCAAACAGAAGGAGCAAATTACTGAGAGCATCAATAAAATGAAGAATGAGTTTGAAACCAAGTTTGTACTGGCAACATCCAAGCCTGAAATCCCTAGGGCCAAAGTTAAATCCAAGAAGGTAGGGATTACTCAGGCAACAGCTGAGGTTGCTCAGAAAAAGATGGTACAACATAGGAACTCATCATCAGCAAACTCCAATATGTCTGAAGAGCTGAAAGCCCTATCACAGAATCAGACACAATTGGTGATGATGGTTCAGCAGCTAGTGGGAAGAGTCAACCACTTAGATGCTCCTGTGTTGAAACCACAGAAAAGGAAGTCCAAGCCAAAGGGTTCCTCTTCTGTACCATCTTCTTCACCTCAAGCTGTCACTCACAACACACCTGTTAGTGCTACACCTGTAGCTGAGAACAGACCCAAAGCCAAGCAGGTTTGGGTCTCCAAGACTAACTAACACATGGTTGTGTTTGCAGGGTTCTTCAACATGCCATAGAAGCATCTGGTATGTAGACAGTGGAGGATCCATGCATATGACTGGAAGCAGCTCCCTTCTTAATGACTACTCTCAAGGAAAGAAGGGATTTGTTTCTTTTGGCAATGATGCAAAGGGTTACATCGTCGGAAAAGGCTTTGTTTCCAACGGGGAAATAAGGTTTGATGATGTTAACCATGTGGAGAATCTCAAGTACAACCTCTTGAGTGTCAGTCAAATGTGTGACAAAGGCCATGTTGCCCTTTTCACAAGCCAGAACTGTAGGATTCTGTCATCCAAAGTTCTGAGTTTGATTGACAAGGCATTGGATGAACACACTCTCCTGAAGGCCAACAGGACAGGAAGAGTGTATGCCTTAGATCTTTCCAAAAAGATGGATCTAAAAGGCCATCCTTGCCTATTCTCCAAGGCATCTCCTCAAGAGTCTACACTATGGCATAGAAGGCTGGGTCATGTTAATTTCAAGAACATGAATCAGCTTATAAGCCATGGTTTAGTAAGAGGATTGCCTCTGAAGGAGTTCAAGTGTGAAGATGACTGCACTGCTTGCTTGAAAGGAAAACAACACAAAGTTTCATTCCCTTCAATAGAAGAACCAAAGTCCACTGCCTGCTTACAACTTCTGCACATGGATCTCTTTGGTCCTGTCAGAGTAATGAGCATGGCAAAGAAGAAATACTGCCTGGTAATTGTGGATGATTACTCCAGGTTTGTATGGACTTTCTTCTTGCACTCCAAGGATGAAGCAGCAAAGACAATAATGAACTTTGTGTTACAAGTAGAAAAGCAGTATTCCCTACAGGTCAAGTGTGTGAGGAGTGACAATGGAACAGAATTTAGAAACCACCACACTTGATGACTTCTACCTGTCCAAGGGAATTAGAAGGCAGTTTAGCATTCCTAGAACTCCTGAACAGAATGGAGTGGTGGAGAGAAAGAACAGGACCCTCATTGAAGCAGCAAGGTCAATGTTGGCTGACTCAGGGCTGCCACTGACCTTTTGGGCTGAAGCTGTCAATACAGCTTGCTATGTACAGAATAGAGCCTTAGTAAATAAGAGGTTGATGAAGACTCCCTATGAAGTTCTTCATCATTTGGCCCCTCTTATTTCATTCTTTAGAGCCTTTGGGTGTCCTTGTTTCATTCTCAACACTAGCAACCCACTCCATAAGTTTGCTAGTAAGGTGGATGCAGGGTACTTTGTTGGTTATTCATCAACTTGCAAAGCATACAGAGTCTTCAACTGTAGAACCAAAGGGGTTGAAGAAACTTTGCATGTTAAGTTCAATGAATCTCCAAAGGACAAGATTCCACAAAACCCTGTGGAGCTGTTTGATCTGGACATACTGCAATATGTTCCTTATCAACCTCCATCTGTTGAGCCTGTCAACAGATCTCCACCTGGTGGTACTGAAGATGATGAAGTCAGTACTCACCTCTTCAGTTCAGTGACAACCTGCCTAATTCCACTGAACCTGATGCTCCTGTAGCCTCAGCAGCTCCATCCACTACAAATGCTGATGAGATTTCTGCTTGCTCTACTTCATTTGAGCTGCCATCCTCTACATGGTTTCAGGAATCTCCATCACCATCTGTTGCTGCTGATGGGTCTACAAACACTTGCACAGATATCATAGTTTATCAAGAGCTCAAGAATCACCCCACTTCACAAATCATTGGTGATATTCATGCTGGAGTTTCAACCAGGAATCAATTGTCCAACTTCTGCTTCTATGCTCTCTTCATCAGTCAGCAAGAACCAAAGAACTATCATATTGCTTTAAGAGACAATGGATGGGTGGAAGCTATGCAGCTTGAGCTACTTCAATTCAAGAAACAGCAAGTGTGGGAGCTTGTTCCATTACCCAAAGGTAAGTGTGCTATAGGCACCAAGTGGGTATTCAGGAACAAAACAGATGAGAAGGGCCAAATTGTCAAGAACAAGGCCAGACTGGTTGTTCAAGGGTTTGCACAGGAGGAAGGAATCGATTATGATGAGACCTTTGCACCTGTGGCCAGACTAGAAGCAATTAGACTGTTCTTAGCTTATGCTGCCTTTCACAGTCTCAAGGTTTATCAAATGGATGTCAAAAGTGCCTTCCTATATGGAAAAATCAAAGAAGAGGTTTATGTGTGTCAACCACCAGGCTTTGAGGACAATAAACATCCTGATTGGGTGTACAAGCTTGATAAGGCTCTTTATGGGCTGAAGCAAGCACCTAGAGCCTGGTATGAGACACTCTCAACCTTTCTTCTAGAGAACAAGTTCACTAGAGGCACCATTGATAAAACCTTATTCATCAAGACTGTGGGACAACATAAGCTCCTTGTTCAGATTTATGTTGATGATATCATCTTTGCATCCTCTGATCCAAAGTTGTGTGATGAATTTACAAAGCTTATGAAGCTGAGATTTGAAATGAGTGCTATGGGAGAATTACAGTACTTTCTGGGCTTGCAAATCAAACAACTGGATGATGGAATCTTCATCCATCAGTCCAAGTATACCAAAGAGTTGCTGAATAAGTTTGATTTACAATCCTGTAAGCCCTGTTCTACTCCCATGAGCAGCATCACACAACTAGATGTTGATCAGAAAGGTAAAGCGGTTGATGAAACCCTTTACAGATGTATGATTGGGTCCTTGATGTACCTTACAGCTTCTAGACCAGACATCATGTTTTCAACATGTGCTTGTGCTAGATTTCAGGCTGCACCTAAAGAATCCCATTTGATTGCAGTCAAAAGGATCTTTAGATATCTGCAAGGTACCCAATCACTAGGACTTTGGTATTCAGCTGGGCATTCATGCAAATTAGTTGCTTTCTCTGATAGTGACTATGCAGGATGCAAAGTCACCAGAAAATCCACTTCTGGTGGTTGCCAATTCCTAGGCAATTGTTTAGTTTCTTGGCAGAGTAAGAAACAAACATCAATTGCTACATCCACTGCTGAAGCTGAGTATATTGCTGAAGCTGAGTATATTGCTGCTGCAAGTTGTACCTCTCAAATACTCTGGCTTCAGAACAACTTCTGGATTATGGCATTACTGAGACTAAGACTCCATTATTAATGGATAGTGCTTCAGCTCTTTATATTGTTAAGAATCCAGTCCAGCACTCTAGGACCAAGCATATTGAGATCAGACATCATTTTATCAGGGATTGCTATGAGAAAGGTCTGATTGATCCTAAGTTTGTGCCTAGTGCTGATGAGCTTGCAGACATTTTTACTAAGCCTTTAGATAGTGCCACATTCCAAAATTTGGTACTAAGGCTTGGTATGCTGCAGCTTGAATGATTTGACCTATGCTGGTACTCTTAGTTCACAACTACTGAAGAGCAAAGGTCAAATATAAGTACTGATGAGTAATTTAGTCTTCAGCTCTTTCACAACTACTGAAGACTAAACTGACTCAAAGTACTGATGTACATTATTTATTGAAAAACAACTGATGTAGTGAAGTGGATTACAACTACTGATGTATGATTTTCAATAAATAAGTACTGAAGAACAAATTTTGCTCACAAGTACTGATGTGTAATCTTACACAAATACTGAAGACAAAATTTGTTCACCAGCTCTGAAGAATTTTATCAGCACTTGTGAACATCTGATCACAAGAGCTGAAGGCATATTCCCAAGAGCTGAAGGGTCAATGAAACATCTGAAAGTCAGCCAAAGAGCTGATGAGTAAATGTGGAGGCTAGTATGAAACAACTGATTTGACGGAAACAGCTGATGAGTAATTTCTCATCAGCTGATAACGACAGCTGATGTTTCATACACAAAAACTGGACAAAACCATGTCTTCAGTAGTTCACAACTACTGACATCAGTAGTTCACAACTACTGAAGGCTAACACCAAGTCCTCAGTTGTTTACAACAACTGAAGCAATACCATGTCTTCAGTAGTTCACAACTACTGATCTCAGTAGTTCACAACTACTGAAGGCTAAAACCAAGTCTTCAGTTGTTACAACGTCTGAAGAAGAATACTAGGTCATCAGTAGTTCATAACTACTGAAGACTGACAGTAACTCTTCAGACGTTCACAACATCTGAAGGACAAAACCAGGTCTCAGTAGTTTCAACTACTGAAGGCTAACACCAAGTCCTCAGATGTTACAACCACTGAAGGTTAAAACCACGTCATCAGCTGTTACAACAACTGATCACTAACACCAAAACCTTCAGTAGTTTTCTTTCAACCTTTGCCCTACCCTATAAATCCCACCTTCAGAGCATTTACTCCTCACTTGACCTAATCCTTACAAACCTCTGAAATTCCCATACACCATTAATGGCGAACATGCAACTGAAACCTCGACACAACTGTGTCGCCCACCTTACAAAATCGCCATTATGGCCCAAATTTCACCAAGCCGTCGACCTTATGCATGACTCACCATACAAAACGGCTTTTCTCTTGAACCCCACACTATACACCGACTCCTTGACGGAGTTTTGGACCAATGTCACCGTCCAAACCGGAGAGCAGAATGCCGAGGTCTCCCTCCGGTCCTCCGTCAACGGCAAACCCGTGGTTATCACTCCAGCTGCTCTACGCCAAACCCTAGAGCTGGATGATGCCACTCACCCAACTTCCTACCCCAAAGGTACCCTTGATCTCTCCTTCACATCTCATGACTATCAGGGTAACCTCTCCGCCTCTACCTTGTTGAAGAAACACTTTCCTGATCCTCAACGCTTGATCTTCCACATGGTGAATGTATGTCTGGCTCCCAAGACCTCTTCGTGGGACCAGATGTTCACAAGGTGGCAGCAGGTATTGTATTCTATCCTTGAGAAACAACCTTTAAATTTTACTGATCTTTTTTTTTGGAACTCAAGGACATGGCCACAAAACCTTTTTCTAACCGTTGGAACTTATATCCACGGTTCATAATGGCCATGATCGAATACCAGCTTCAGGCTGAGGGACTAGTTGGCACTGGGGTCCCTGCCATGGCTGTTCAAGCTGAGGTATACTCCAGGCACAACACTGACCCCACACTCAAACAGGCTGGCCGGCTGCGAAAACCCACGCAGCTGGAACCCACAGCCTCCACCTCCAAATCCAAAGTCCCCACCAAGCCAAAAGCCAAAAAGAAGCCAACCAAGGCTACTCAGGGAGATGAGTCCCCTGAGGATGCCCCTGCCACACAAAGGCAGGATGTGCCTGCTGGTTCGATTCTCCCAGCAGGTACCACGACTCCACCCACCACAACCGCACAGGCTTCCTCTCAACAGGAGCCTGATGCAACCAATTTTGGGGCAACCACATTACTGGGGTCTTCCTCACTTGAGGAGGCTGCCATTGAAGAGCACAGTCCTCCCCATGTGCATACTGCTTCTAGCCCACATACAGAGGAGACCGCCCCACTAAGCCCAACATTGGTTATAGCCAAAGTGCTGACTGATCTGAGCACTCCACCCTCTCCCCAGAAACCTATTACCACTGGGGAGACTCCAACCGAAGAGGGGGTGGGCACAAGTGCTGATCAGAGCCCACAGCACAGAGAATCAGTTCACTCTCCCAGTGTGGCTAGGGAGAGAGAACAATCTGGTGAGGCTGCCACTTCCCCTGCATCAACATCTGAGCAGGGTGAAGCTGGTAACATCTCTAAGACCTCACCAGAGGCAATGGCCGATGATGGATCCAATCCTGAGGCCAGAAGTCCCCAGTACCAAGAACAAGGGGCACATGTCATTACTGAGCCACACTCAGGACATGTTCATCCTGACAATGTCAGGAGGTCAGGTGATTCAGCTCATGCTGATGATGACCTGAGCTTCTTCTACGATGTAGATGCTCAAAACACTATCCTTGAGGATGAGATAAGCAGACTCAAGAGCTGCTTGCTCAGATGACTCAGGATAGAAGTCCATCTGCCACCACTACCCCACAGATGGCACCTTCACCTGAAGGTCTCACAGACACTGAGTCACTCCCTCAAACTCAGCCACCAGCACCTGCTTCTGGCACTAGCTCTCAGGGGCAGAACCCCCCTGAGCAGCTGGATGCTATCCTCCAGAAATCCCTGCCTCTCATCACACCAATCCTTAAAGATAAATTCTTCAAACCCTTGATGAGAGGCTTCCCACATATATACAACCCATGGTGGAGGTTGCCATATCTAAGGCTCTTGCTGATAGTCAAACCCAACCAATGCAACCAAAAAGGGGAGACATCAGTGCAAGACAAGAGGAAGAGGGGAGAGGAGGAGAAAGAGGCAGAGAAAGTGGTAGTGGTAGAGAGGAGTTGGCTGAGGAGAGTAGTAGGGTGAGGGAGAAGGGGAAGAGGAAAGTAAGGGAGGTAGAGCATATAGAAGTGGCTGAAATCCAAAAGTATTTCAGTATCACTGATAAGAATAAGGGAGAGGGAAAGAAGGTGGCTGATCCTGATCTAGCAGCCCTTGTCAAGGAGGCTGATGCTGAACATAACCGTTCAATGAACAAAGTCATGAACAGCTGTTCAGGCAAGGCTTTGACAAGGACATTGCCTTGCTAGATCAAGAGATCAGGAATATGGAGAGGAGAGAGATTGAGTACCGATGGACTACTCATAGCCAAGAGGAAAGACAAAAACTTGAGGCTATGAGTAGGTTCACTTCGAAGTACCTGGGCAGACCAGTCCTTGATGTTAAGGCATGGACCAGGGACAGACTCTTGGCAATAACCACCAAGATTGTTCAGCTGGTGATTTTACCAAGGGACTGGTCGCTGAGACCCTATCTGAAGCCGGTGCTGGGAACAGGACACTGCTAGTAAGCTAACCAAACCAGCTCTTATCTCTAGGCTGCTAGCAGTGCCTGCCAACACTCCCACACCAACAACCCAACCACAACCCACAAAACCAACTCCCTTACCACCAAAACCCGCAGCCAATGATCCACCCTTGAAGAAGAAGAGAAGGGTGCTGAGGCTGCAAGATGAAGAAGAGGATGATGAGGAGGATAGCCTGCCACTCTCAGCAGTTATACCTCTACCCAAAGCCAAACCACAAACCATCAATCCCACCTCACAGCAGGACACTGTGAAGGTTAAGTTAGAAGAGGAGGAGCAGCAGAAAAGACATGATGAGGAAATGCTGAAAAGCATTGACAAATGTTATACTGCTACCACCTCTATAATAAATATGCAGAGAGAAGCTCTGAGGTTATTCACCCTCAGACAAACCTTTCAATATGAAAGGGAGAGGGTGAGAACTTGGCCTGACCCAAGGGTGGCTCACAGGATAGTCAAGAAGGACATGCCTGTGAGATACAAAAGCCAACTAAAGAGAATCGTAGATGAAGAGATCTCTGTGGCTATTGTAATAACACCCTGGAAAATAGTAGATGAATTCGAGAAAGCTTATAGAGCCGGCCAATCACCCTTTTCAATGCTAGATAATAGGGTGGTTAGGAAGGGTCTGGTCTATAAGAAGCTTGAGAATTTTCATCGAAATGAGCTCACTTTGTTGTTAGAGGGTAAACACCCTGATGAGTTTGCATATAGGCAAATCACAACACTTGAGCTCAAAAATGGAAGACAGGTCAAGTACCTCTCAGAGCTGTACGGTCGGGAGGGGTTATTCGAAGGTGAGCCTGAAGACCTGTCCAAAGAAGAACAATTGATCTTTCTTCAGGCTTACTGTAGAGAATCCTACCGGCTTGTACGTGGGAGGTAGATCTCATGGATGGGGCAAGCTCTGTGTCCAATTCCCCAAGACAGAGCTCCCATCCATACTTAGCCAAACAAACACTTGAGACTATCTCTCTGACCAGTGCTTATCTGGGTCAACTTCTAATCTGATCTAGAAGGAAATAGACCAATCTTTATGCCATCAATAAGTGGGACATCCAATAATTAGAGGTTTTGGCTGCATTGGTTCAGGGGGAGTTTGTTGGACCAAAAGAACCAATGAGCCAAAATCAGGAAAACCTCTAAGTCCCACATGCCACATACTACAACTGCTGAAGACTCCCATCAGTCACAATGTTCTCTTGCTTGAATGTCAGACTCGAGAACATCTGAAGACTCTCATCAGCTATTGTGTTCTCTTGCTTGAATGTCAAACTCGAGAGCATCTTAGCTCCAGCCTTCTGCTGTTATGACAAAGTCTGAAGAACAAAGTATGAAGATCAAGAACTGAAGAACATCAGCTGAAGACTCTAAGTATGAAGACCAAGCACTGAAGTCTGAAGTACTGATCTTACAAGTACTGAAGACTTCAAGTACTGAAGACAAGTACTGAATAATCAAAAGCTGAAGAACTAAAGAACTAAAGACCTTCTACTGAAGCACAAAGTCTGAAGACAAAGACTGAAGACAACAACTGATGATATCTACTGAAGTCATCAGTTGTTATATCATCTGAAGCCAAGTCTGAAGACCAAGTACTGAAGACTCAGAGTTTGTCACAACAACTGAAGAAGTCTTCTTCAGTTGTTGTAATGGTTTTTCCTTTTCAGTAGTTTATTTACTTTCAGTAGTTGTACAACAACTGAAGAGCATGTTCTTCAGTTGTTATAGTATCAGTAGTTATAAACGACTGAAGAGTTTGTTCTTCAGTCGTTGTAGGATTTCAGTAGTTTACTTTTGTCAGCACTTAGGAACTTTGTAAGAGGATGTCAGTTGTTGACATCTTCAGTAGTTTTATGTTTTGACAACTGTAATTTAAATATTCAGTGATGTCAGAAAAGGACATCACCACCATGCTCTTGCCGCCTATATAAGGATGGCAAGCCATACAGTTTTAAATGCCGAAACGTGCGACCAATAGAACATTTATTGTTTCGCAGAACTCTTCTCTCTCTATGTTAATGCTTTAATTGCAATATCTTTTATGTTCTTGCAAATTAATGTGCTAAATCCGCTGCAAACATAATCTAATTGATCAACACGAGAGGCTGAGATCCTGTCACATCTCTACTAATTGGTAGAGCATTCATAGTTCACCTGGTCTCTTGTTCCTAGACCCACGAACTGCAATGTTGTGGGATCTAAGTGGCTTTTTCGGACCAAATTCCGGTCGGATGGCACCATTGAACGTTACAAAGCGCGTCTCGTCGCTCAAGGATATAGTCAAGTTCCTGGCCTGGACTACTCCTATACGTTCAGTCCAGTTGTCAAAGCCACTACTGTACGTATCGTCTTATCTCTAGCCGTCACTAACCAATGGAACCTACATCAATTAGATGTCAATAATGCGTTCCTTCATGGTCGGCTTACTGAAACTGCCTATATGAAGCAACCCCCGGGGTTTGAGAACCCCGACTTCCAAACCACGTTTGCAAGTTAAATAAAGCCCTTTATGGTCTAAAACAAGCTCCTCGAGCTTGGTTTCATCGTCTCAGCACTTTTTCCTCTCAAATGGATTTACATGCAGTCGTGCTGACCCGTCTCTCTTTGTTTTCAAACGTGACTCGTGTATAATGTATATGCTTGTCTACGCTGATGATCTCATCCTGACCGGCAATACACCTCATGTTCTCTCATCGTTTATTACTCGTCTTAACAAAGAATTTGCCATTAAAGACTTAGGGGAGCTCAACTACTCCCTTGGACTTGAAGTTACCTATACTACTAATGGTTTGTTTTTGAATCAGGCTAGGTACGTAACAGATATATTGAAAAGGTCGAACATGTCTCATGCCAAACCTGCCTCTACACCTTTAGCTGCAAATGTCTCTTTTCACACTACCGGAGAACCGTTTCTGATCCTACTCACTATCGTTCCATTGTCGGTGCTCTTCAGCATTTAACAATCACCCGTCCAGACATATCTTATGCCGTGAATCAAGTGAGTCAATTTCTTAAAGCTCCAACCACAGCTCATTTTCAAGCAGTTAAGAGGATTCTTCGCTATATCAGAGGAACATCACACTATGGTCTTACCTTTTGCAAACCATTCGGCTCAGCCATCGTGGGTTACTCGGACGCTGATTGGGCTCGGTGTTTGGAGACACGTCGGTCCACATACGGGTACTGTATCTTTTTGGGGGAAATCTCATCTCTTGGAGCGCGAAAAAAACAACCCACCATTTCCCGATCAAGTTGTGAATCATAATATAGAGCCATGGCTAACACCGCTGTTGAAATCATTTGGGTGACTCATCTTCTCCGTGAACTGCATGCCTTCCCTGCTTCTAGTCCTACCATCCTATGTGACAATCAAAGCGCATTATTTCTTACTCAAAATCCAGTTGCACATAAGCGGGCCAAACATATCGACCTTGACTACCACTTCATCCGTGAACTATCACTTCGGGGAAACTTCACACTAAATTTATACCGACCAAGCTTCAGGTGGCAGACATATTCACTAAGAGTCTCCCTCGTCATCAGTTTGAGTGCTTCCGTCAAATGCTTCGTCTCGGGCCGCCACCCTCTTGCTTGCGGGGGGATATTAAAGTATAACTTGTATTGTCTTATTATTCTCGTACCTCTTTTGTAATTTGTCTATTGTTAGGTATCTCATGTGTAAAAGTAATTCTTATATAATGCCATCTCTACTAATTGGTAGAGCATTCATAGTTCAACTATTCACACTTTACAACTCATTTAGAACCATCTTCAGAATGTCCAAGGGATTGTCATGTGCTCCTGCTCTATCAAGAGTTCATAACAGAAAAATAAAAGGGTAAAATAGTAATGCAACAAATGAAACAAAACTCACCAATTGAAATATAAAGATTATATAGCAAACCTGCTGATATCTTCCACCCCAAGTTCTTGCAGATTTACATTAATGCCTTGAAGAATGTGATAAAGGTCAGCCTCATTTATTGCACTTTGAAGAACTTGCATCAAAATGAAATAAAAATAAATGATCAAGAGCAATGGGTAGAAGTTGATTATAATATGTAAAAAAAATAACCTTTGTAAGTTCAAACAAGTATTTGAAAACCAAACCTGTAATATTCATATATTTTGTACAAAAATATTAGTTGATGGTGGAGATAGCCATTTAGAACGATCCAATGGTTTTAAGAGATTGATGAGTATCACGAATGATGATGCCTGCAAAATGAAGCTTAATGTTGTACAAGCAACATGTGAATTGTTTAAAAAACCACAGAAATTTTGAATCCCAGGTTGGTCATTGCACAGCTAAATTCAACACCACAAATTTTTAATCCCCACAAGACATACCTGGCGATGTTGACGTTTAAGATAGAAATGGACCACCAAATTTAGTTAGGGCATTGAACAACATATCCACCTGTACAGCATGGTGTTTCCATGTGCAATCCTCCTAACAACAAATCCAAAGTAGAACTGCCAAATCAGGCAGCATCACATAAGCATAGAACAGAACGATGCAACGACACAAAGAATATGATGATGATATTACCTGAACAACAATAAATATGCCCGTTGCAAATTCTGGTCCAACGTGTTTTGATGTTTGAGAAAACTCAAGTTTTGAAAGAAACGCCACGACGACATATCCAAGTGTACAGCACTAGTGTTTCCGTGTGCACTACCCCTAACAAGAAACGCAAGTCAAACAGACAGATCATGCAGCATCGCACAAGCATACAACAAAAAGATTCAACTACGTTGAGAAAATGATGATGATATTACCTTAAAAACAACATATTTGCCTGTCACTGTGGGTTCTGGTCCAATGTGAGCTGCAGTCCATCAAAAGAAAGGCTATAGTGACTATGTTGTCCTGCTTGTAAAAAAAATGTACATATAGAAATTCTGGATCGGCAGTTATACAAAATTAGCTTACCTGGGTGGTTGACTGGTTGCTATTAAGAACATGCTTAATAAATGTTTTATTCTTAGTTGACTACACTGATTCAGAAGCATTAGCATAGGTTTCGCGTCAAAGTTTGTACATATGATGATCAACACTTACCTTAGCCTCTAAACAAATTACAAGTCTGAAGGAAAATTTGATTAGATCATTCAATATATCCTCTCAGGTCACGCCAATTATCTTAGCTCCTACATATAGATGCAAATCGAACCAAATCGTTATCTCCTTGCGGGTCGCAACCACTTCCATGCTATCTAGTAGTGCTTATTGAGGAAAAGGAAAACTAAACTTGCTATTAGTAAAAATAATAATATAGATAAATAATACTAAAAGAGAATACTCTTCAAAAATAACATGCAATCCTTCCCAGTCATTTAGGAACCAAGTAGGCACCGTAAACACACATGTGATGAAATATTCACAACGACGTTGGTAATGCACTCAAGCAAAATCGTGAACGTGCCCTTCATGGGTTTGGTCAGGTCCACTGTTGCTAGTTGCTGCAATATCCAACATCTGAAATTTTCCAAGACAAAAGCAAAACGGTTATATGTGTTTAAGGCACATAATTTACTCAAATTATCTAAAATACAAAATAACTTACTATAGGAAACATCGATAGATGACTTTTTATTGTCGTCCCATGAAGCTTTACAACTCATGTAGAATCATCTTCAGAATGTGCAAGGGGTTGTCATGTTCTCCTGCTCGATCAAGGGTTCATAACAGCAAAAAAGAAGGGTAAAATAGTAATAGAATAAACGAAACTAAAAATTAGCGATTGATATATAGCAATTATAAAGAAAACCTCCGGATTTCTTACTCCCCAAATTCTTGCAGATTTACAATATTAATGCCAAATATATAAGAAAACTAATTACACTTTAGTACCCTGAACAATATTAAATATTGCAATCACAAAATTAACTTTAGTCTACATTCCCCCGCAAGTTCAGGCCAGGGAGCGACCTGTAACTTGGATCGTAAAGACTCAAACTTCTGAGAAGACAAAGGCTTCGTGAAAATATCTGCTATCTGATCATCTGTAGAGATAAACTTGACATTTAGTTTCCCTTGAGTAACTTGTTCACGAACAAAGTGATAGTCAACCTCAACGTGCTTTGTGCGAGAATGAAAGACTGGATTAGCGGTGAGATAGGTTGCACCAAGGTTATCACACCAAAGTGTTGGTGCCTTGCTATCCAGTCCAGGTTCACGAAGAAGGGACTTTAACCAAATTAGTTCTGCTACTGTGTCAGCAATAGCCTTATATTCAGACTCTGTTGAAGATCGAGACACAGTTCGTTGTTTGCGAGCAGACCACGAAATAAGATTGGAGCCTAAGTAGTAGCATATCCCCCCATGGATCGACGATCAATCGGGCAGCCAGCCCAGACAGAGTCGGAGAATGCCCGAAGATTTGGAGCCCAATGAGAATCAAAGAAGGCTTGAAGTCGATAGCCCGAGTTTTGGCTAATCCATAAGCCGATATTGATAGTGCCCTTGAGATAACGTAGGATGCGTTTGACACCCGCCCAATGGTTTTCAGTGGGAGCATGCATGAACTGGCAGACCTTGTTAACAGCAAAGGCAATATCAGGACGAGAGAGAGTAGCATACTGAAGAGCACCAACTGTTTGCCTATACCGAGAGGGGTCATCAAGTAATGGGCTGTCATCTGGTAATAACACGTGAGAAGGACTCATTGGGGTAGAGATAGGTTTGCAATCAGCAAGACCAGCCCCATGTAAAATATCACAAATATATTTCCGTTGTGAAAGCACCAAATCAGAACTATTTTGAACGACCTCAACGCCCAAAAAATAATGTAACTGCCCCAAATCCTTAAGTGCAAATAGGGAGTTGAGGCGTTCAATGATCGTAGATATAGTATTAGAGTCGTTACCCGTGATGATAATGTCGTCCACATACACAAGGAGATAAACAAGTGAGCCCGATAGGTTGAGAATGAACAGCGACGGGTCCGTTTTAGACCCATAAAACCCCAACTTATGAAGTGCAGTGGATAGTTTGGTAAACCAGGCACGAGGCGCTTGCTTGAGCCCATACAAAGACTTGTTTAATAGGCACACATAATCTGGTCTAGTTGGATCAATGAAACCAGGAGTTTGACGCATATAAACAGTTTCATCAAGATCACCATGTAAAAAGGCTGTCTGAATATCCAACTGCCTAAGAGACCATTTGTTGGTGACTGCCAGAGATAAAACAGTGCGAATAGTGGCAGGTTTGATGACCGGGCTGAAAGTTTCATTATAGTCAACTCCATGTTGTTGATGGAAGCCCTTGGCAACAAGCCGGGCTTTATACCTCCTAATTTTCCCGTTTTCATATGTTTTTAACCTGTAAACCCGTTTACAATCAACCACATTAGTGTGAGGGACAGGTGGGATAAGTGTCCACGTGCCATTCCTATGTAGCGCAGCCAACTCATCGGCCATAGCTTGGCGCCATTCTATAGATTTGTTAGCAACGGTAAAACTGGTAGGTTCAACAGGTAAAGAAGGGGAAGTGGTGGCTGTGTAGGCTGCGGGATTATAGCGGTCAGTTTGTTTGGGATTGGGGCGAAGATTCGGAGGTCGAGGCCGCGGAGCAGGTTGAGTGTTGGTGTTCGGTTGAGGCGAAGATTCGGAGGTCGAGGCCGCGGAGCAGGTTGAGTGTTGGTGTTCGGTTGGGGAGAATGCGAGGTAGGTGGTGATGGGGAGACAAACTGTGGTGACATTGGGTTGTTTGTTGAGATGTTGAGTTTGAAGATGGTGTTTGGGCAAGCAATACAGAAGGAGGTGGTGATAGGGTAGGTTCGGGTGGAAAGCCAGGTGGTGGATTAGGAAAGATGGAGATATATGGAGAGTCAGATGGGGTGCAGAGTGGGTAGGGGGTGGAGGTTGATAAGGGAAGACATGTTCATTGAAGCGGACGTGTCTAGCCACATAAATCCTTTCATTTGATGGATCAAAACATCGATAACCATGGTGAACAGGGCTATAACCAAGGAAGACACAAGAAGTTGATCGAAAAGCAATTTTGCGATGATTGTAGGGACGTAGATAAGGGAAACATTGACAGCCAAAGACACGTAAAAAGGAATAATTAGGCTTTCGTTTAAAAACATGTTCAAAAGGAGATTTATTAGAGGAGACCCGAGAGGGGAGCTGATTTATTAAGTACACTGCCGTTTCAAATGCAAACTGCCAAAAACGTTGTGATAGACTGGAATGGGCCAGGAGGGCGAGTCCAGTTTCCACAACATGACGATGACGACGTTCGACAAAGCCATTTTGTTCACTTGTGTGAGGACAAGAACGTCTATGAAGAATGCCAAGGTTACGACAAAAGTTGGTGAGAGAACGAAATTCCCCTCCCCAGTCAGATTGAATACATTTCAATTTGGTGTTAAACTGACGTTCGGCCATGGGGATAAAATTTGTTAAAATTGTATAAACATCCGACTTTTGAGTCAAAGGATAAAACCACATATATCGCGAGTGGTGATCAACACATAATAAGAAATATCGATGACCATCAAGTGATGGTGTAGATGAGGGACCCCAAACATCACAATAAACAAGATCCAAAATATTATTGCTACGAAAAGTAGAATCAGGTAAAGACAATTTAGATGATTTTCCTAATTGACAAGAACATAATTTATTTGATAATTTGTCCGAAACAGGTAAAGAACAATAAGAAACAGTGGAACGAAAAACTTGAGCATGAGGATGTCCTAAACGTTGATGCCAGATATTTGATGAAGCTTTAACAGCGGTGAAAGCAATCTTGGGCAAGGACTGGAATTGTGGAAGACGAATGGAGTACAAACCCTGTTCACTGGGGCCCGTCAGGAGGATAGTGTGAGTAGACTCGTCCTTCACAACAAAATAGGAAGAGTGAAATTCAAAGAAAACATTATTATCTTCACAAAACTTTTGAACTGATAAAAGATTTTGTTTTAATTTAGGAACATGAAGGATGTTGGATAAAGTAAAGGTTTTGGGGGGGAGTAAAATTTTGATGAGCCAATATGAAAAATAGGTATAGAATTACCGTTACCAACATATAAAGAATCGTTACCATAGTAGGCCTCAGAGTTGTCAATGCTAGATAGGTCTAGAGTGGCATGACTATTTGCACCAGTGTCGGGCTTCCAAGTGGATCCAGGTTGTGAGCCAACATCTGAAAATGCTGCATAGTTGACCTGTGGTGCTGAACGAGCCTGGTTAGGTTGATTAGGACATTGAGAAGGTAGATGGCCTATCCCACATCGATTACAGTGACCATAAATAGTGTTTTGAGTTGAAGCCCATGAAAACTGACGTGTGCCATTGTTGTCGCGAGGGCGAGTGTGAGAAGCACCACGTGAACTGCCACGTGAATAACCATGAGAACCACGACCACCTCGGTTATTGTTGGAAGACCGAGATCCATAGAAGGCTTGGGGCCATGGAGAAGAGACCGGATTAAGGTAATAACCCAGTTGGGAAGCCATAAGTTGAAGATTTTGAAACTGTTGCTGAAGCTGATCAAAATTAGGTTGTGGGACAGAAGGGGCAGCAGCTATGAGGGGCTGTGAAAAGGGTGCAGTTGTGGCCAGAAAGGCTTGCGGAGCTTGTGGAGTTGTGGCTAAAAATCTTGTAATCATGTAGTCATGGTCACGTAAGAAACCATGTAGTTCATGAAAACTAACAGGAGGTGACCGAGCCAATAAGTTTGCCTTAAGACCATTGTATTCCTCACGTAGCCCTGCAAGAGTTAACATCACCAGATGTTTGTCTTTCATTGGTTCTCCAATATTAGCTAGAGCAGTCGCATATTCTTGCGCCCTACTAAGGTAATCTGCAGGTTTTTCATCACCCTTCATGGTGATTCTGAGAAGTTGATTTTTAAGAGTAAACTCGTGAGCTGAAGTAACAGGCGCATAAGCCCGTTCAAGAGACGGCCATACCTCACGAGAAGTTTTTCCTTGAACATGTTGGTAAGATTCTTCTGACACGATTGTTGAGTAGGTGAAGCCACCAATTCAGTAGTGGCAAACAAATTGGTCAAAAAGGAAAAGGAAGAAACATCCATTTTCTGTGGCTTTAGACATCCATGTTTCCAGGCAATTTGTTTTCTGAGTGGTTTCTTCTTTGTTGTCCTATAAATAGGACTGATTTGTATCTGTAAATGCATCCCTTACAAAGAAATATAAACTTCCAGTTACCCCGTGGACGTAGGTCAGTTTAGACCGAACCACGTAAATCATCGTGTTTGTGTTTGTGTGTGTCATGATAACCTAACAACTGGTATCAGAGCCAGGTTCTTGACAGACTCACACGAACAGAGAAGAAGGTGAAGAGAGAAGGTACCTGGTGAGTGAAATCGAAGCTAGCGTTCTCATCAGAGAAGAAGTCCCGAGCAGCAGTCGGCAAAGATCCGGCGGTTTCCAGCAGTCTCCATCGAGCGGCAGTCGCCATCTAGCATCCGCAGTCGCCATCGAGCATCGAAGCAGTCGCCGTCGTGGACGTGTGTCGTGGGCAGTCGCCGTGGACGCAAGTAGCCCACATCAATCGCGATCTACCGCTGTCTTGATCTAGGTTTTCCTGCGAAGATCAGGCGGTTTCGGTGGCTTGAGGCGGTGGTTCCGGTGACTTAAGGCGATAGTGAAGATCGTGGGAGCAGTAGGTTTTTTTTCTTTCTGTGTGTACTCAAGGTGGAAGAAAGGAAGAAAGAATACAGTGGAAGAAAGAATACAGTGGAAGAAAGGGTGTTCCTTTCTTTTTGAAGAAAAAAAAATTCAAGTTTCCTTATTGACAAAAGAGGCCCCTGCACTTTTTACAAAGTCTCCATCATTCACAATTTGTTTGTTTATCGTCGCTCAAAGCTCGAAAAAGATAAGTTTTCTTGCTTTCGTATATTACTTCCATAAATTGCCACTTAGCAGTACGAACCTGTTTGGTTAGTAGTTATTTGTTAATTTGTTATTAATGGAAGAAGACGGTAAAATTAAGATTGATAAATTTGATGGAAAAAATTTTGGATGGTGGAAGATGCAAATTAAAGATTTGCTTATACAGAAGGAGTTAGATGCTGCCCTAGAACCTCCTCCTACACCAGTACCGAATAATTGGGCATTGATTGACAAGAAGGCGATGTCAACGATACGGCTCGCATTGTCCATGAATGTTGCGTATAACATTATGGAGCAAACCACGGCGCGTGGAATTATGGAAGCTTTGACCAACATGTACGAAAAGCCGTCTCCCGCAAATAAGGTGTTCTTAATTCGGGAGTTAGTCAACACTCGAATGAAAGAGGGAAGTTCTGTCACTGAGCATATTAATCTATTTAAATCTCATTTGACACGTTTGTCGTCGGTGAATTTTAAAATAGATGATGAATTACAAGCTTGTCTATTATTGTCATCATTACCTGACAGCTGGTCAGGAACGATTACAGCAATTACTGGATCGATTGAGACACTCACATTCAGTAAGGTTCGGGATTTGATACTGAATGAGGATTCCAGAAGGAGGAACTCTGGAGAAACAAGCTCGTTGCTCAGTACTGAAGGAAGAGGGAGAAATATCAATAGAGGAGGAAACCGGGGAAGGTCGAAGTCTAAACGAAGAAGCAAGTCGAGACCTGCAAAGCCAAGAAAAGATATACAGTGTTGGAACTGTAAGGAATTTGGTCATTTCAGAAGTCAGTGCACACAACCTTCTAGAGATAAACAGGAGGTAAATGCTGCCACAGCCTCAGACTCAGAAGATGCTCTTATCTGCTGTGTCGAAAATACTGTTGAAGACTGGATTATGGATTCAGGAGCATCATTTCATGCTACGTCTAGCACGAAAAAGATGAAGAATCTACGAACAGGTAACTTTGGTAAAGTTCGTTTGGCTAATAATTACAGTCTAGACATTACAGGGATTGGAGACATAGAGTTGAAGACGTCATTGGGAACAATCTGGATCCTGAAAGATGTTCGGGTTATTCCGGGTTTGAAGAGGATGTTAATATCCATCGGTCAGCTTGATGATCAGGGATATGATGTTTACTTCGGTAAAGGACAATGGAAAATTGTCAAAGGCAGTATGGTTGTCGCTAGAGGGAAGAAGACAGGCACTTTGTACATGGTTGAAGTACCAACTGACGGGGTAAATGCAGTGTCTAGTGAGCCGAGTAAGTCAAAGTTATGGCATCAAAGACTCGGTCACATGAGTGAAAAGGGGATGAAGATGCTTGTTGCCAAGGGAAAGCTTCCAGAATTAAAGCATGTCGAGTCTGAATTCTGTGAACCGTGCATTCTCGGGAAGAAAAAGAAGGTTACTTTTCTAAAGAAAGGGAGAGCACCAAAACTCAGAAGTTGGAGCTGATCCATTCAGATGTGTATGGACCGACATCAGTAGCTTCACCTGGTGGAGCTCGTTACTTTGTGACTTTCATTGATGATTCAACACGCAAGGTATGGGTTTACTTTCTTAACATAAATCTGAAGTTTTCGATACTTTTAAAAAATGGAAATCTGCTGTTGAACTTGAAACTGATTTGAAGGTTAAGTGCTTGAAGTCCGACAACGGTGGGGAATACATCAGCAAGGAGTTTGCAGATTATTGTGCTGATAGAGGGATCAAGATGATAAACACAGTTCCAGGAACTCCGCAGCAGAATGGGGTTGCAGAGAGGATGAACAGAACATTATGTGAGAGAGCCAGAAGTATGAGGCTGAATGCGGGGCTCCCAAAGATGTTCTGGGCTGATGCAATTAACACATCAGCCTATCTTATCAATCGTGGACCTTCAGTACCGTTGGGTTTCAAGATTCCTCAAGAAGAATGGAAGGGTAAAACAGTTGAGTACGATCACCTGAGAATCTTCGGGTGTAGTGCTTATGATATCAATCCTGAAGGTGACAAGTTAGATGCTAAAGCAAGGAAGTACATCTTCATTGGATATGGAGGTGATAAGATGGGCTATAGGCTTTGGGATTCTGAAAACAGAAAGGTAGTCCGAAGCAAGCATGCAGAATTCAATGAAGCAGAACTGTACAAAGACAGAAAGGTGGAAAATTCAAAGGTTCAGAGGGAAACAGTCGAGTTCAGTGTTAAAAATCAGAAGAACAATTCTGCTGCAGAACCAATGGCAGATTCTGAAAACACAGAACCAGAGACTGAAGATGGTGAGAGTGAAGAAACAGTGGGTGTTTCTGACAGTGGGAGTTCAGGGTCTGAAGACGAACAGTCACCACAACAGCCTACGGTAAGAAGATCAACCAGAGTTTCTAGACCACCGAACAGGTACAGTCCCAGTCCTTCTGTCAACTACATTCTCTTGACAGAAAATGGTGAACCAGAAAGTTATTCTGAAGCTGTCAAGATGAAAGACTCGTTCCAGTGGGAGCGAGCTATGAAGGATGAAATGAATTCACTACAGAAGAACAATACTTGGGTTCTTGTTAAGCTTCCGCATGACAAGAAAGCTCTTCATAATAAATGGGTCTTCAGGGTCAAGGATGAACAAGATGGATCTAAACGGTATAAAGCCCGTTTAGTGGTCAAGGGTTTTCAACAGAAAAAGGGGGTTGATTTTGATGAAATCTTCTCTCCAGTGGTGAAGATGACCACCATCAGATTAGTTCTAAGCATTGTAGCAGCAGAAAACTTACATCTAGAGCAGCTAGATGTAAAGACAGCGTTTTTACATGGTGACCTTGATGAAGACATTTATATGGCACAACCTGAGGGGTTCCAGGTTGCTGGAAAAGAAAATTGGGTTTGCAAGCTGAAGAAGAGTCTATATGGTCTGAAACAAGCGCCAAGGCAATGGTACTTGAAGTTTGATGATTTCATGGTGAGAACCGGTTACAAGAGATGTGAAGCCGATCACTGCTGTTATCTGAAGAAATTCAAGGGTTCGTATATCATTCTACTGCTTTATGTAGATGATATGTTGATTGCAGGATCAGACATGAACGAGATCAACAAGTTAAAGAAGCAAATGTCCAAAGAATTCGAGATGAAGGATTTGGGTGCAGCTAAACAGATACTCGGGATGAGTATCACCAGGAGCAAGAAAGATGGATCTCTAACACTATCCCAGGAAAAGTACATCAGGAAAGTGTTAGAGAAATTCGGTATTAACAATGAGAAGACCAAGCCAAGAAACACACCCTTGGGGAGTCACCTCAAGCTTACCAAAGATCAGTGTCCCAAAACAGAAGAAGAAAAAGCTGACATGGCTAGAGTCCCGTATGCATCTGCAGTGGGTAGTTTGATGTACGCTATGGTGTGCACAAGACCCGACATAGCACACGCAGTCGGAGTTGTCAGTCGGTTTATGTCGAATCCGGGAAGAGAACATTGGGAAGCAGTAAAATGGGTGCTTCGTTATTTGAAAGGAACTTCAAAGATGGGGCTATGTTTCAAAGGAAAGGATTTAGTTCTCAGAGGCTATACAGATGCTGACCTGGGTGGCTGCAAAGAGACATTTAAAAGCACCACAGGTTTCGTTTTCACAGTGGGAGGAACTGCAGTCAGTTGGATGTCCAGGCTCCAGAAAAGTGTAGCTTTGTCCACAACAGAAGCAGAATACATGGCTATTGCTGAAGCCAGTAAAGAGCTTGTATGGTTGAAGGCTTTTCTGGAAGAGTTAGGGAAGAAGCAGACTGAGTACATACTGCACTGTGATAATAAAAGTGCAGTGAAACTTGCTAAGAATCCTGTGTATCACAAGAAGACGAAGCACATTGGGATAAGGTATCACTTCGTGAGAGGATTGATTGCTGATGGAACAATCAACTTGAAGAATATCTCAGGTGCTAGGAATCCAGCGGACATGTTCACCAAATGTGTAACGTTGGATAAGCTGAAGCTGTGCGTGGCTTCAGCTGGTCTCCAGGAATAATGTTGAGGAGACCGGGTAACTGGAAGAGCATTGAAGATACTAAAGTTTTCTTACAGAGATACAAATGCACAGTTGAAGCACAGGTGAAGATTGTTCCGTGGCTTCAAGTGGGAGATTGTTGAGTAGGTGAAGCCACCAATTCAGTAGTGGCAAACAAATTGGTCAAAAAGGAAAAGGAAGAAACATCCATTTTCTGTGGCTTTAGACATCCATGTTTCCAGGCAATTTGTTTTCTGAGTGGTTTCTTCTTTGTTGTCCTATAAATAGGACTGATTTGTATCTGTAAATGCATCCCTTACAAAGAAATATAAACTTCCAGTTACCCCGTGGACGTAGGTCAGTTTAGACCGAACCACGTAAATCATCGTGTTTGTGTTTGTGTGTGTCATGATAACCTAACAACGGTGGAGATGATAAGCATACGAATATGAGCATCGTTTGAGATCCACGAGAGATAGCTTGGATTATTGGTGGTGGCAGATTCATTGGTGATATTCTGTTCTGGACATGGAATAGTTCCATCAACATAACCGAAAAGATTGTGAGAGGTGAGAAATGATTCGATCATAGAACGCCAATAGCCATAGTTTGTAGGTTTGAGAGTGAAGGCAAACTTATGAGAATTGTGAGTAGTTTTCTCCTGATTTGAGAAGGTTATGATTGCAGCCATGAATTGAATTAGGGTTATAAACTGAATTAGGTTTATTAAAGAGGATGATGATGATTTGCGGCAGAATTAGGGTTTGGCTGATTTGTTGTGACCAAGAGTTGATTTGGCTCTGATACCAAATCAACACTTGAATGGAAAAGGTTACGATTTTTTTTTAAATCAAGGATAACAGCTAAATATATAAGAAAACTAATTACACTTTAGTACCCTGAACAATATTAAATATTGCAATCACAAAATTAACTTAGTCTAACAATAAAGAAAACCTCCGGATTTCTTACACCCCAAGTTCTTGCAGATTTACATTAATGCTTTGAAAAATGTGATAAAGGTCAGTCTCGTATATTGTACTACTTTCAAAAACTTGCATCAAAACAAAACAAAAAAGTAAATGATCAAAGACCAATGAGTAAAAGTTGATTAATATGATAAAAAATAACCTTTGAAAGTTCAAACAAGTATTTGACAACCAGAACTAAAATTCTCATATATTTTGTACCAAAAATATCACTTGATTGTGGAGATGACCATTTAGGATGATCCAATGGTTTTAAGAGATTAATGAGTATCAAGAATGAATATGTCTGCAAAATCAAGCTTAATGTTGTACAAGTAACATTTAAATTATTAAAAAAATCACATAAATGTAGCCTCCCAGGTTGGTCATTGCACAACTGACTTGAACACAACAAAACTATAATTCCCCATAAAACATACCTGCGATCACAAGCCTTCTATAAAATGTCTATCAGGTTAAGAAAGAGGCCATTCTACACTTTTCAAAAAGCTCCATGCCCATGGAATCAAGTGGTTTTTTAATTAATTGTTGTTTCATAAACTTTCTTCAACAAACTGAACAAAGAAGAACTAAAAAAAATTAAAAAAATTAAAAAAAATAACTTAAACACATTCTATGTTGGATCTTTTTACCTTCTGCCCCTGAAAAAATGGGAGAATATCATGGACCTACCTCCTTCTCCATGTTGCATTTGTTGTCCTTGTAGAGTACACTGACCGACAAGCATTACCAGAGGTTTCGCATCAAAGTGTCTACATATGATCATGATCAAAACACTCGGAGAAGATTTGTACATAGATAAACTATCAAGTTGTAATGCAAACAAAAACATGAACAATAGCATACGAAATTAACAAAAGACTTCACAAAATGTAAATAAACCAAAATGTCAAAGTTGGAGTTTGCTCACCAATAGAAAAGAAACAAATGTCATTGTACTTACTTCCTATGGTTTTAGACTTTTGTTGTACATCTCTAAAAATCCTAAACTATAGATGTCACTTCACCAAGAGATGCGTGGAAAGATGACTGAAAGGATAAAAGAAAGGTAAGCATCCTCAACAACTAATAATCAAAAACATGCTGAAGTAAGCGAAAGTAACAGCTAACATGAACAATATAAGTATATAAAGAAATTTAAAATTTATAAATAACCTGCTATGCAATTAGGCAGCAGCAGAAATGAACTTTAAACACACTCGTAATGGGAAATTCGCAACATCGATGACATGGGCCATACTAGCACTATGAAACAAAAACTCACCCTACAAATGGCCAACAAACTTTGTTTAGCAAGAAAGCAAGAATGAAATGGAAGAACATCAAACCTGACCATCCTGTGGACCTCATGTGTATTGAGTACTTCTCCAAATGGCCACATCAATGCACCGTAAACTCTCATCAGCATCAAGGATCAAGCAAGTATGTTATGCACTCACATTAGAATGTGAGAGATTTTAACTAAAATGTCTAGAAAAATAAAAAAGTCAATTTTTCTGGAAGTCTTTACTTTTTGAGTATTAACTTGTTAAAGACAACACGAATTGTATTGCTGGTAATAGATTTGGTATTTATGTGTGTCTGATAAACTAGGTGAATGAGTGAGATATATATTTTGTAATTATGTTGGAAATAGATTTGGTATTTAAAAGGCATAATACCTTAGAAGCAAGGTCCATGTAGGCGAGGAATATAGGATAGGAACCATAGAGAGATGCCTTTTTATTGTCATCCCATGAAGCTTTACAACTCATTTAGAACCATCTTCAGAATGTGCAAGGGATTGTCATGTGCTCCTGCTCAATCAAGAGTTCATAACAGAATAATAAAAGGGTAAAATAGTAATGCAACAAACGAAACAAAACTCAGCAATTAAAATATAAATATTATATAGCAAACCTGCTGATATCTTCCACCCCAAGTTCTTGCAGATTTACATTAATGCTTTGAAGAATGTGATAAAGGTCAGCCTCATTTATTAGACTTTGAAGAACTTGCATCAAAATGAAATAAAAACAGTAAATAATCAAGACCAATGGGTAAAAGTTGATTATAATATGATAAAAAAAACAATAACCTTTGTAAGTTCAAACAAGTATTTGAAAACCAAACCTGTAATATTCATATATTTTGTACCAAAATATTACTTGATGGTGAAGATAGCCATTTAGAAGGATCCAATGGTTTTAAGAGATTGATGAGTATCACGAATACTGATGCCTACAAAATGAAGCTTAATGTTGTACAAGCAAAATGTGAATTGTTTAAAAAATCACAGAAATTTTGAATCCCAGGTTGGTCATTGCAAAGCTAACTTCAACACAACAAAATTTTAAATCCCCACAAAACATACCTGGCGATGTTGACGTTTAAGATTGAAATGGCCCACCAAATGTAGTAATGGCATTGAACAACATATCCACCTGTACAGCACGGTGTTTCCACGTCCAATCCTCCTAGCAACAAACCCAAAGTTGAACAGGCAAATCAGGCAGCATCACATAAGCATACAACAGATCGATGCAACGACACAAAGAATATGATGATATTACCTGAACAACAATAACTATGCCCACTGCAAATTCTGGTCCAACGTGTGTGGATGTTTGAGAACACTCAAGTTTTGAAAGAAACTCCAGGACGGCATATCCAAGTGTGCAGCACTACACTTTCCGTGTACACTCCCCCTAACAAGAAACACAAGTCAAACAGACAAATCAAGCAGCATCGCACAAGCATGACAACAGAAAGATGCAATTAGGTTGAGAAAGTTATGATGATATTACCTTTAAAGTGACATATTTGCCTCTCATTGTGGGTTCTTGTCCAATGTGAGCTGCAGTCCATCAAAAAAAAGGTTATAGTGACTATGTTGTCCTTCTTGTGAAAAGGATGAACATATAGAAATTGTAGATTGGCAATTATATAAAATTAGCTTACCTGGATGATCAACACTTACCTTAGCCTCTACACAAGATACAAGTCCAAAGGAAAATTTGATTAGATCATCCAATATCTCCTCTCGAGTCATGCCAATTACCTTAGCTCCTAATATAGATGCAAATCGAACCAAACCGCTATCTAGCTCCTTTCGGGTCGCAACCACTTCCATGCTATCTAGCAGTGCTTATTGAGGGAAAGGAAAGCTAAACTTGCTATTGGTTAAAAAATAATAATATAGATAAATAATACTAAAAGAGAGTACTATTTCAAAAAATGACATGCAACCCATCCAAATCATCTAGGAAGAAACTAGGAAGCGAAAACACACAGGTGATGAAATATTCACACCGACAATGGTAATGCAGTCACGCATAATCGTGAACTTGCCCTTCATGGGTTTGGCCACGTCATTGTTGCAGGTTGCAACATCCAACGTGTAATAAATTTAGCAGAACTGTTGTAAGTGTTAAAGGCACATCATTTAATCAAATTATCTAAGAGACATAATACCTTATGATAGGAACCATAGAAAGATGACTTTTTATTGTTGTACCATGAAGCTTTACAACTCATTTATAACCATCTTCAGAATGTGCAAGGGTTGTCATGTGCTACTGCTCTATCAAGGGTTCATAACAAGAAAATAGAAGGGTGAAATAGTAATGCAACTAACGAAACTAAAAATTAGCAATTGAAATATAAAAATTATAAAGCAAACCTCCTGATTTCTTCGGCCCCAAGTTCTTGCAGATTTACATTAATGCTTTAAAGAAAGTGATAAAGGTCAGACTCATATATCACACGCTGAAGAACTTGCATCAAAATGAAACAAAAACAGTAAATGATCAAGACAATGAGTAGAAGTTGACTATAATAAAATAGAATATAACCTTTGTAAGTTCAATCAAGTATTTGACAACCAAATAAAAAATATATTTGTACCAAAAATATCACTTAATGGTGGAGATGGCCATTTAGAAGTATCCAATGGTTTTAACAGATTGATGAGTATCACGAATGATGATGCCTGCTAAATGAAGCATAATGTTGTACTAGTAACATTTGAATTATTTATAAATTCACAGAAATTTTGAATCCCGGGTTGGTCATTGCACAACTAAATTCAACACCACAAATTTTTAATCCCCACAAGACATACCTGGCGATGTTGATGTTTAAGATAGAAATGGACCACGAAATTTAGTAAGGGCATCGAACAATATATCCACCTGTACAGCATGGGGTTTCCATGTGCAATCCTCCTAACAACAAATCCAAAGTAGAACTGCCAAATCAGGCAGCATCACATAAGCATAGAACAGAACGATGCAACGACACAAAGAATATGATGATGATATTTCCTGAACAACAATAAATATGCCCGTTGCAAATTCTGGTCCAACGTGTGTTGATGTTTGAGAAAACTCAAGTTTTGAAAGAAACGCCACGACGACATATCCAAGTGTACAGCACTAGTGTTTCCGTGTACACTACCCTAACAAGAAACGCAAGTCAAACAGACAAATCATGCAGCATCGCACAAGCATACAACAAAAAAGATTCAACTACGTTGAGAAAATGATGATGATATTACCTTGAAAACAACATATTTGCCTGTCACTGTGGGTTCTGGTCCAATGTGAGCTGCAGTCCATCAAAAGAAAGGCTATAGTGACTATGTTGTCCTGCTTGTAAAAAAATGTACATATAGAAATTCTGGATCGGCAATTATACAAAATTAGCTTACCTGGGTGGTTGACTGGTTGCTATTAAGAACATGCTTAATAAATGTTTTATTCTTAGTTGACTACACTGATTCAGAAGCATTAGCATAGGTTTCGCGTCAAAGTTTCTACATATGATGATCAACACTTACCTTAGCCTCTAAACAAATTACAAGTCAAAGGAAAATTTGATTAGATCATTCAATATATCCTCTCAGGTCACGCCAATTATCTTAGCTCCTACATATAGATGCAAATCGAACCAAATCGTTATCTCCTTGCGGGTCGCAACCACTTCCATGCTATCTAGTAGTGCTTATTGAGGAAAAGGAAAGCTAAACTTGCTATTAGTAAAAAATAATAATATAGATAAATAATACTAAAAGAGAATACTCTTCAAAAATAACATGCAATCCTTCCCAGTCATTTAGGAACCAAGTAGGCACCGTAAACACACATGTGATGAAATATTCACAACGACGTTGGTAATGCACTCAAGCATAATCGTGAACGTGCCCTTCATGGGTTTGGTCAGGTCCATTGTTGCTAGTTGCTGCAATATCCAACATCTGAAATTTTCCAAGACAAAAGCAAAACGGTTATATGTGTTTAAGGCACATAAAATAATCAAATTATCTAAAATACATAATACCTTACTATAGGAAACATAGATAGATGACTTTTTATTGTCGTCCCATTAAGCTTTACAACTCATGTAGAATCATCTTTAGAATGTGCAAGGGGTTGTCATGTGCTCCTGCTCGTTCAAGGGTTCATAACAGCAAAAAAGAAGGGTAAAATAGTAATAAAACAAACGAAACTAAAACTAGCGATTGATATATAGCAATTATAAAGAAAACCTCCTGATTTCTTACGCCCCAAGTTCTTGCAGATTTACATTAATGCTTTGAAAAATGTGATAAAGGTCAGTCTCGTATATTGTACTATTTTAAAGAACTTGCATCAAAACAAAACAAAAACAGTAAATGATCAAAGACCAATGAGTAAAAGTTGATTAATATGATAAAAAATAACATTTGAAAGTTCAAACAAGTATTTGACAACCAAATCTAAAAGTTCCATATACTTTGTACCAAAAATATCACTTGATTGCGGAGATGACCATTTAGGATGATCCAATGGTTTTAAGAGATTAATGAGTATCAAGAATGATTATGTCTGCAAAATTAAGCTTAATGTTGTACAAGTAACATTTGAATTATTTACAAAATCACATAAATGTAGCCTCCCATGTTGTCATTGCACAACTGACTTGAACACAACAAAACTATAATTCCCCATAAAACATACCTGCGATCACAAGCCTTCTATAAAATGTCTATCAGGTTAAGAAAGAGACCATTCTACTCTTTTCAAAAAGCTCCATGCCCATGGAATCAAGTGGTTTTTTAATTAATTGTTGTTTCATAAACTTTCTTCAACAAACTGAACAAAGAACTAAAAAAATAAAAAAATTAAAAAAAATAACTTAAACACATTCTATGTTGGATCTTTTTACCTTCTGCCCCTGAAAAAATGGGAGAATATCATGGACCTACCTCCTTCTCCATGTTGCATTTGTTGTCCTTGTAGAGTACACTGACCGACAAGCATTACCAGAGGTTTCGCATCAAAGTGTCTACATATATATGATGATCAAAACACTTGGAGAAGATTTGTACATAGATAAACTATCAAGTTGTAATGCAAACAAAAACATGAACAATAGCATACGAAATTAACAAAAGACTTCACAAAATGTAAATAAACCAAAATGTCAAAAAGATGGAGTTTGCTCACCAATAGAAAAGAAACAAATTTCATTGTAATTACTTCCTATGGTTTTTGACTTTTGTTGTACATCTCTAAAAATCCTAAACTATAGATGTCACCTCACCAAAGGATGCGTGGAAAGATGACTGAAAGGATAAAAGAAAGGTAAGCATCCTCAACAACTAGTAATAAAAAACATGCTGAAGTAAGCGAAAGTAACGGCTAACATGAACAATATAAGTATATATAGAAATTTAAAATTTATAAATAACCTGCTATGCAATTAGGCAGCAGCAGAAATGAACTTTAAACACACTCGTAATGGGAAATTCGCAACATCGATGACATGGGCCATACTAGCACCATGAAACAAAAACTCACCCTACCTACAAACTTTGATTAGCAAGAAAGCAAGCATTAAATGGAAGAACATCAAACCTGACCAACGCGTGGACCTCATGTGTGTTGAGTACTTCTCCAAATGGCCACATCAATGCACCGTAAACTCTCATCAGCTTCAAGGATCAACTGATCAAGCAAGTATGTTATACACTCGCATTAGAATGTGAGAGATTTAACTAAAATGTCTAGGAAAATAAAAAAGTCAATTTTTCTGGAAGTCTTTACTTTTTGAGTATTAACTTGTTAAAGACAACACGAATTGTATCGCTGGTAATATATTTGTTATTTTTATGTGTCTGATAAACTAGGTGAATGAGTGAGATATATATTTTGTAATTATGTTGGAAATAGATTTGGTATTTAAAAGGCATGATACCTTAGAAGCAAGGTCCATGTAGGCGAGGAATATAGGATAGGAACCATAGAGAGATGCCTTTTTATTGTCATCCCATGAAGCTTTACATGAACTCATTTAGAACCATCTTCAGAATGTGCAAGGGATTGTCATGTGCTCCTGCTCAATCAAGAGTTCATAACAGAAAAATAAAAGGGTAAAATAGTAATGCAACAAACGAAACAGAACTCAGCAATTAAAATATAAAGATTATATAGCAAACCTGCTGATATCTTCCACCCCAAGTTCTTGCAGATTTACATTAATGCTTTGAAGAATTTGATAAAGGTCAGCCTCATTTATTGGACTTTGAAGAACTTGCATCAAAATGAAATAAAAACAGTAAATAAACAAGACCAATGGGTAAAAGTTGATTATAATATGATAAAAAAAACAATAACCTTTGTAAGTTCAAACAAGTATTTGAAAACCAAACCTGTAATATTCATATATTTTGTACCAAAAATATTACTTGATGGTGAAGATGGCCATTTAGAAGGATCCAACGGTTTTAAGAGATTGATGAGTATCACGATTATTGATGCCTACAAAATGAAGCTTAATGTTGTACAAGCAACATGTGAATTGTTTAAAAAATCACAGAAATTTTGAATCCCAGGTTGGTCATTGCAATGCTAACTTCAACACAACAAAATTTTAAATCCCCACAAAACATACCTGGCGATGTTGACGTTTAAGATTGAAATGGCCCACCAAATGTAGTAATGGCATTGAACAACATATCCACCTGTACAGCACGGTGTTTCCACGTCCAATCCTCCTAGCAACAAACCCAAAGTTGAACAGGCAAATCAGGCAGCATCACATAAGCATACAACAGATCGATGCAACGACACAAAGAATATGATGATATTACCTGAACAACAATAACTATGCCCACTGCAAATTCTGGTCCAACGTGTGTGGATGTTTGAGAACACTCAAGTTTTGAAAGAAACACCAGGACGGCATATCCAAGTGTGCAGCACTACACTTTCCGTGTACACTCCCCCTAACAAGAAACACAAGTCAAACAGACAAATCATGCAGCATCGCACAAGCATACAACAGAAAGATGCAACTAGTTTGAGAAAATTACGATAATATTACCTTTAAAGTGACATATTTGCCTCTCATTGTGGGTTCTGGTCCAATGTGAGCTGCAGTCCATCAAAAAAATGGTTATGGTGACTATGTTGTCCTTGTGAAAAGGATGTATATATAGAAATTGTAGATTGGCAATTATATAAAATTAGCTTACCTGGATGATCAACACTTACCTAAGCCTCTACACAAGATACAAATCCAAAGGAAAATTTGATTAGATCATCCAATATCTCCTCTCGAGTCACGCAAATTACCTTAGATCCTAATATAGATGCAAATCAAACCAAACCGCTATCTAGCTCCTTTCGGGTCGCAACCACTTTCATGCTATCTAGTAGTGCTTATTGAGGGAAAGGAAAGCTAAACTTGCTACTGGTTAAAAAATAATAATATAGATAAATAATACTAAAAGAGAGTACTATTTCAAAAAATGACATGCAACCCATCTGAATCAACTAGGAAGCAACTAGGCAGTGTAAACACACAGGTGATAATATATTCACACCGACAATGGTAATGCACTCACACATAATCGTGAACTCGCCCTTCATGGGTTTGGCCACGTCCATTGTTGCAGGTTGCAGCATCCAATGTCTAATAAATTTAGCAGAACTGTTATAAGTGTTAAAGGCACATCATTTAATCAAATTATCTAAGAGACAAAATACCTTATGATAGGAACCATAGAAAGATGACTTTTTTATTGCTGTACCATGAAGCTTTACAACTCATTTATAACCATCTTCAGAATGTGCAAGGGGTTGTCATGTGCTAGGGGTTGTCATGTGCTACTGCTCTATCAAGGGTTCATAACAAGAAAATAGAAGGGTAGAATAGTAATGCAACGAACGAAACTAAAAATTAGCAATTGAAATATAAAAATTATAAAGCAAACCTCCTGATTTCTTCGGCCCCAAGTTCTTGCAGATTTGCATTAATGCTGTAAAGAATGTGATAAAGGTCAGACTCATATATCACACGTTGAAGAACTTGCATCAAAATGAAACAAAAACAGTAAATGATCAAGACAATGAGTAGAAGTTGAATATAATAAAATAGAATATAACCTTTGTAAGTTCAATCAAGTATTTGACAACCAAATAAAAATTATATTTTGTACCAAAATATCACTTAATGGTGGAGATGGCCATTTAGAAGTATCCAATGGTTTTAACAGATTGATGAGTATCACGAATGATGATGCCTGCTAAATGAAGCATAATGTTGTACTAGTAACATTTGAATTATTTATAAATTCACAGAAATTTTGAATCCCGGGTTGGTCATTGCACAGCTAAATTCAGCACCGCAAATTTTTAATCCCCACAAGACATACCTGGCGATGATGACGTTTAAGATAGAAATGGACCACCAAATTTAGTAAGGGCATTGAACGACATATCCACCGGTACAGCATGGCGTTTCCATGTCCAATCCTCCTAACAACAAATCCAAAGTAGAACTGCCAAATTAGGCAGCATCACATAAGCATAGAACAGAACGATGCAACGACACAATGAATATGATGATGATATTACCTGAACAACGATAAATATGGCCGTTGCAAATTCTGGTTCAACGTGTGTTGATGTTTGAGAAAACTCAAGTTTTGAAAGAAACGCCACGACGACATATCCAAGTGTACAGCACTAGTGTTTCCGTGTACACTACCACTAACAAGAAACACAAGTCAAACAGACAAATCATGCAGCATTGCACAAGCATACAACAAAAAGATGCAACTACGTTGAGAAAATGATGATGATATTAACTTAAAAACAACATATTTGCCTGTCACTGTGGGTTCTGGTCCAATGTGAGCGGCAGTCCATCAAAAGAAAGGTTATAGTGACTATGTTGTCCTGCTTTTAAAAAAAATGTACATATAGAAATTCTGGATCAGCAATTATACAAAATTAGCTTACCTGGGTGGTTGACTGGTTGCTATTAAGAACATGCTTAATAAATGTTTTATTCTTAGTAGAGTACACTGACCCAGAAGCATTAGCATAGGTTTCGCGTCAAAGTTTCTACACATGATGATCAACACTTACCTTAGCCACTAAACAAATTACAAGTCTGAAGGAAAATTGATCATTCAATATATCCTCTCAGGTCACGCCAATTATCTTAGCTCCTATATATAGATGCAAATCGAACCAAATCGTTATCTCCTTGCGGGTCGCAACCACTTCCTTGCTATCTAGTAGTGCTTATTGAGGAAAAGGAAAGCTAAACTTGCTATTAGTAAAAAATAATAATATAGATAAATAATACTAAAAGAGAATACTCTTCAAAATAACATGCAATCCTTCCCAGTCATTTAGGAACCAAGTAGGCACCGTAAACACACATGTGATGAAATATTCACAAAGACGTTGGTAATGCACTCAAGCATAATCGTGAACGTGCCCTTCATGGGTTTGGTCAGGTCCATTGTTCCTAGTTGCTGCAATA
Source organism: Flaveria linearis (assembly GCA_024085815.1). NCBI lineage: Eukaryota > Viridiplantae > Streptophyta > Magnoliopsida > Asterales > Asteraceae > Flaveria > Flaveria linearis. Next base: position 17,660,406 of record CM044002.1, read on the forward strand.
TCCAACATCTGAAATTTTCCAAGACAAAAGCAAAACGGTTATATGTGTTTAAGGCACATAAAATAATCAAATTATCTAAAATACATAATACCTTACGATAGGAAACATAGATAGATGACTTTTTATTGTCGTCCCATGAAGCTTTACAACTCATGTAGAATCATCTTTAGAATGTGCAAGGGGTTGTCATGTGCTCCTGCTCGTTCAAGGGTTCATAACAGCAAAAAAGAAGGGTAAAATAGTAATAAAACAAACGAAACTAAAAACTAGCGATTGATATATAGCAATTATAAAGAAAACCTCCTGATTTCTTACGCCCCAAGTTCTTGCAGATTTACATTAATGCTTTGAAAAATGTGATAAAGGTCAGTCTCGTATATTGTACTATTTTAAAGAACTTGCATCAAAACAAAACAAAAACAGTAAATGATCAAAGACCAATGAGTAAAAGTTGATTAATATGATAAAAAATAACATTTGAAAGTTCAAACAAGTATTTGACAACCAAATCTAAAAGTTCCATATACTTTGTACCAAAAATATCACTTGATTGCGGAGATGACCATTTAGGATGATCCAATGGTTTTAAGAGATTAATGAGTATCAAGAATGATTATGTCTGCAAAATTAAGCTTAATGTTGTATAGTACAAGTAACATTTGAATTATTTACAAAATCACATAAATGTAGCCTCCCATGTTGTCATTGCACAACTGACTTGAACACAACAAAACTATAATTCCCCATAAAACATACCTGCGATCACAAGCCTTCTATAAAATGTCTATCAGGTTAAGAAAGAGACCATTCTACTCTTTTCAAAAAGCTCCATGCCCATGGAATCAAGTGGTTTTTTAATTAATTGTTGTTTCATAAACTTTCTTCAACAAACTGAACAAAGAACTAAAAAAAATAAAAAAATTAAAAAAAATAACTTAAACACATTCTATGTTGGATCTTTTTACCTTCTGCCCCTGAAAAAATGGGAGAATATCATGGACCTACCTCCTTCTCCATGTTGCATTTGTTGTCCTTGTAGAGTACACTGACCGACAAGCATTACCAGAGGTTTCGCATCAAAGTGTCTACATATATATGATGATCAAAACACTTGGAGAAGATTTGTACATAGATAAACTATCAAGTTGTAATGCAAACAAAAACATGAACAATAGCATAGGAAATTAACAGAAGACTTCACAAAATGTAAATAAACCAAAATGTCAAAAAGATGGAGTTTGCTCACCAATAGAAAAGAAACAAATTTCATTGTAATTACTTCCTATGGTTTTTGACTTTTGTTGTACATCTCTAAAAATCCTAAACTATAGATGTCACCTCACCAAAGGATGCGTGGAAAGATGACTGAAAGGATAAAAGAAAGGTAAGCATCCTCAACAACTAGTAATAAAAAACATGCTGAAGTAAGCGAAAGTAACGGCTAACATGAACAATATAAGTATATATAGAAATTTAAAATTTATAAATAACCTGCTATGCAATTAGGCAGCAGCAGAAATGAACTTTAAACACACTCGTAATGGGAAATTCGCAACATCGATGACATGGGCCATACTAGCACCATGAAACAAAAACTCACCCTACCTACAAACTTTGATTAGCAAGAAAGCAAGCATTAAATGGAAGAACATCAAACCTGACCAACGCGTGGACCTCATGTGTGTTGAGTACTTCTCCAAATGGCCACATCAATGCACCGTAAACTCTCATCAGCTTCAAGGATCAACTGATCAAGCAAGTATGTTATACACTCGCATTAGAATGTGAGAGATTTAACTAAAATGTCTAGGAAATAAAAAAGTCAATTTTTCTGGAAGTCTTTACTTTTTGAGTATTAACTTGTTAAAGACAACACGAATTGTATCGCTGGTAATATATTTGGTATTTTTATGTGTCTGATAAACTAGGTGAATGAGTGAGATATATATTTTGTAATTATGTTGGAAATAGATTTGGTATTTAAAAGGCATGATACCTTAGAAGCAAGGTCCATGTAGGCGAGGAATATAGGATAGGAACCATAGAGAGATGCCTTTTTATTGTCATCCCATGAAGCTTTACATGAACTCATTTAGAACCATCTTCAGAATGTGCAAGGGATTGTCATGTGCTCCTGCTCAATCAAGAGTTCATAACAGAAAAATAAAAGGGTAAAATAGTAATGCAACAAACGAAACAGAACTCAGCAATTAAATATAAAGATTATATAGCAAACCTGCTGATATCTTCCACCCCAAGTTCTTGCAGATTTACATTAATGCTTTGAAGAATTTGATAAAGGTCAGCCTCATTTATTGGACTTTGAAGAACTTGCATCAAAATGAAATAAAAACAGTAAATAAACAAGACCAATGGGTAAAGTTGATTATAATATGATAAAAAAAACAATAACCTTTGTAAGTTCAAACAAGTATTTGAAAACCAAACCTGTAATATTCATATATTTTGTACCAAAAATATTACTTGATGGTGAAGATGGCCATTTAGAAGGATCCAACGGTTTTAAGAGATTGATGAGTATCACGATTATTGATGCCTACAAAATGAAGCTTAATGTTGTACAAGCAACATGTGAATTGTTTAAAAAATCACAGAAATTTTGAATCCCAGGTTGGTCATTGCAATGCTAACTTCAACACAACAAAATTTTAAATCCCCACAAAACATACCTGGCGATGTTGACGTTTAAGATTGAAATGGCCCACCAAATGTAGTAATGGCATTGAACAACATATCCACCTGTACAGCACGGTGTTTCCACGTCCAATCCTCCTAGCAACAAACCCAAAGTTGAACAGGCAAATCAGGCAGCATCACATAAGCATACAACAGATCGATGCAACGACACAAAGAATATGATGATATTACCTGAACAACAATAACTATGCCCACTGCAAATTCTGGTCCAACGTGTGTGGATGTTTGAGAACACTCAAGTTTTGAAAGAAACACCAGGACGGCATATCCAAGTGTGCAGCACTACACTTTCCGTGTACACTCCCCCTAACAAGAAACACAAGTCAAACAGACAAATCATGCAGCATCGCACAAGCATACAACAGAAAGATGCAACTAGTTTGAGAAAATTACGATAATATTACCTTTAAAGTGACATATTTGCCTCTCATTGTGGGTTCTGGTCCAATGTGAGCTGCAGTCCATCAAAAAAATGGTTATGGTGACTATGTTGTCCTTGTGAAAAGGATGTATATATAGAAATTGTAGATTGGCAATTATATAAAATTAGCTTACCTGGATGATCAACACTTACCTTAGCCTCTACACAAGATACAAATCCAAAGGAAAATTTGATTAGATCATCCAATATCTCCTCTCGAGTCACGCAAATTACCTTAGATCCTAATATAGATGCAAATCAAACCAAACCGCTATCTAGCTCCTTTCGGGTCGCAACCACTTTCATGCTATCTAGTAGTGCTTATTGAGGGAAAGGAAAGCTAAACTTGCTACTGGTTAAAAAATAATAATATAGATAAATAATACTAAAAGAGAGTACTATTTCAAAAATGACATGCAACCCATCTGAATCAACTAGGAAGCAACTAGGCAGTGTAAACACACAGGTGATAATATATTCACACCGACAATGGTAATGCACTCACACATAATCGTGAACTCGCCCTTCATGGGTTTGGCCACGTCCATTGTTGCAGGTTGCAGCATCCAATGTCTAATAAATTTAGCAGAACTGTTATAAGTGTTAAAGGCACATCATTTAATCAAATTATCTAAGAGACAAAATACCTTATGATAGGAACCATAGAAAGATGACTTTTTTATTGCTGTACCATGAAGCTTTACAACTCATTTATAACCATCTTCAGAATGTGCAAGGGGTTGTCATGTGCTAGGGGTTGTCATGTGCTACTGCTCTATCAAGGGTTCATAACAAGAAAATAGAAGGGTAGAATAGTAATGCAACGAACGAAACTAAAAATTAGCAATTGAAATATAAAAATTATAAAGCAAACCTCCTGATTTCTTCGGCCCCAAGTTCTTGCAGATTTGCATTAATGCTGTAAAGAATGTGATAAAGGTCAGACTCATATATCACACGTTGAAGAACTTGCATCAAAATGAAACAAAAACAGTAAATGATCAAGACAATGAGTAGAAGTTGAATATAATAAAATAGAATATAACCTTTGTAAGTTCAATCAAGTATTTGACAACCAAATAAAAATTATATTTTGTACCAAAAATATCACTTAATGGTGGAGATGGCCATTTAGAAGTATCCAATGGTTTTAACAGATTGATGAGTATCACGAATGATGATGCCTGCTAAATGAAGCATAATGTTGTACTAGTAACATTTGAATTATTTATAAATTCACAGAAATTTTGAATCCCGGGTTGGTCATTGCACAGCTAAATTCAGCACCGCAAATTTTTAATCCCCACAAGACATACCTGGCGATGATGACGTTTAAGATAGAAATGGACCACCAAATTTAGTAAGGGCATTGAACGACATATCCACCGGTACAGCATGGCGTTTCCATGTCCAATCCTCCTAACAACAAATCCAAAGTAGAACTGCCAAATTAGGCAGCATCACATAAGCATAGAACAGAACGATGCAACGACACAATGAATATGATGATGATATTACCTGAACAACGATAAATATGGCCGTTGCAAATTCTGGTTCAACGTGTGTTGATGTTTGAGAAAACTCAAGTTTTGAAAGAAACGCCACGACGACATATCCAAGTGTACAGCACTAGTGTTTCCGTGTACACTACCACTAACAAGAAACACAAGTCAAACAGACAAATCATGCAGCATTGCACAAGCATACAACAAAAAGATGCAACTACGTTGAGAAAATGATGATGATATTAACTTAAAAACAACATATTTGCCTGTCACTGTGGGTTCTGGTCCAATGTGAGCGGCAGTCCATCAAAAGAAAGGTTATAGTGACTATGTTGTCCTGCTTTTAAAAAAAATGTACATATAGAAATTCTGGATCAGCAATTATACAAAATTAGCTTACCTGGGTGGTTGACTGGTTGCTATTAAGAACATGCTTAATAAATGTTTTATTCTTAGTAGAGTACACTGACCCAGAAGCATTAGCATAGGTTTCGCGTCAAAGTTTCTACACATGATGATCAACACTTACCTTAGCCACTAAACAAATTACAAGTCTGAAGGAAAATTGATCATTCAATATATCCTCTCAGGTCACGCCAATTATCTTAGCTCCTATATATAGATGCAAATCGAACCAAATCGTTATCTCCTTGCGGGTCGCAACCACTTCCTTGCTATCTAGTAGTGCTTATTGAGGAAAAGGAAAGCTAAACTTGCTATTAGTAAAAAATAATAATATAGATAAATAATACTAAAAGAGAATACTCTTCAAAAATAACATGCAATCCTTCCCAGTCATTTAGGAACCAAGTAGGCACCGTAAACACACATGTGATGAAATATTCACAAAGACGTTGGTAATGCACTCAAGCATAATCGTGAACGTGCCCTTCATGGGTTTGGTCAGGTCCATTGTTCCTAGTTGCTGCAATATCCAACATCTGAAATTTTCCAAGACAAAAGCAAAACGGTTATATGTGTTTAAGGCACATAAAATAATCAAATTATCTAAAATACATAATACCTTACGATAGGAAACATAGATAGATGACTTTTTATTGTCGTCCCATGAAGCTTTACAACTCATGTAGAATCATCTTTAGAATGTGCAAGGGGTTGTCATGTGCTCCTGCTCGATCAAGGGTTCATAACAGCAAAAAAGAAGGGTAAAATAGTAATAGAACAAACGAAACTAAAAACTAGCGATTGATATATAGCAATTATAAAGAAAACCTCCTGATTTCTTACGCCCCAAGTTCTTGCAGATTTACATTAATGCTTTGAAAAATGTGATAAAGGTCAGTCTCGTATATTGTACTATTTTAAAGAACTTGCATCAAAACAAAACAAAAACAGTAAATGATCAAAGACCAATGAGTAAAAGTTGATTAATATGATAAAAAATAACATTTGAAAGTTCAAACAAGTATTTGACAACCAAATCTAAAAGTTCCATATATTTTGTACCAAAATATCACTTGATTGCGGAGATGACCATTTAGGATGATCCAATGGTTTTAAGAGATTAATGAGTATCAAGAATGATTATGTCTGCAAAATCAAGCTTAATGTTGTACAAGTAACATTTGAATTATTTAAAAAATCACATAAATGTAGCCTCCCAGGTTGGTCATTACACAACTGACTTGAACACAACAAAACTATTGTTGGTTTCAGGCTCAAGATTACACACTCACAAACTATCTTTTCATTCATTGCTAAACATTAAATAGATTCACAAAACCAAAAGTCCATGCGTACGTGACCACTATCTAGCCCATTATCTCCTAATTTTCTGCATTCATCCCATGTTTTGACCCACTAACATATAACTAAACAATAAAATAAACATATGTTTAAATAAAACCTAGTGTTGACTCATACCCATTTGACCCGACTTTAACCCTATCAAGATTAATCCCAACATTCACCCCCTTAATCTTGATCTTGGTTATTATATGCTACTTGTTCGTTGATTGAACCACATAGGTTCGATTCTTGCTACTTGCTTTAAGAACTTATAGTTCTTATCTCTTGCTCTATCATTGCTTGCTATCTTCTTGCTTGATTGAATCGATTCATCTTGCTCTTGCAACTTACTACTTGCTCTTGCTCTTGCTCTTGCTCTTCCTGCATACCTATTTCTTGCTATTTTCTTTGCTTTTATTCTCATAAACCTGCTCAAGAACACCCGATTTGAATTCCACTATTGACGTCGAAACCGAATCCGAAATTACCAAATTGTTCTCCTGCTTGCTGTCCAATTCGTGTAGTTGCTACCAATGTAATGAGGTGTGATTTGGTCATCGTTTCACCCCCGAAATTGAACCCGAAATAGCGGCGGTTGTTTTCTTCTTTCTTGGTTTTTTTTATTTGCTTGACCTTTTCCTTCTACTTCCATCGGTGACTTTAATTTTCAAATGCTAGCCAGGATGCTTTCATTTAATTAATCCACCAGGATGCTAGGTTGCTTGCTTGTTTCATCGATGAACTCCAACTAAATTACAAACTAATAGCTTGCCTGCTTCTCTATTTATTCCACGATAACCGCCTACGGCCTACCAAGTTTGACCAAATTCTTTCTTTTATTTATCGTCTTTCTTCTACCGACTTACCAGTTGCATGCTTTCATTCAATTGATCCTCAATCGTTATGTGCCTACGACTTCGATTTTCCCTTTCAATTCGGTAGCAGTCACGTCTCCGCTCCTATTTGCCGCCTAGAATCCGCTCCTATTTGCCGCCTAGAATCCTTCTTCCTTCAATCGTTGGCGTCTCTAACCCTTCTTTCTTGCTTCTTACAACCGGTTTACCGAGGTTCTACTTTGTTCTTGCTTGCATCTTGCTTCAACGATGCTTCAACTTGCTATTGATTGATAGGAATTCTCCGATCAATAACCCTTGCTGTTGCGTTCTTTTCCTCTCCTCAAAGCCTGCTTCCGGCAACAGTAGCCAAGGCTGCCGGTTTGCTTCTGGTGATTTCTTTCTTCCGACTCTCAAACCAGCGCTCGTTTTTAAACCTTGCGCTCTGATACCAATTGTTGGTTTCAGGCTCAAGATTACACACTCACAAACTATCTTTTCATTCATTGCTAAACATTAAATAGATTCACAAAACCAAAAGTCCATGCGTACGTGACCACTATCTAGCCCATTATCTCCTAATTTTCTGCATTCATCCCATGTTTTGACCCACTAACATATAACTAAACAATAAAATAAACATATGTTTAAATAAAACCTAGTGTTGACTCATACCCATTTGACCCGACTTTAACCCTATCAAGATTAATCCCAACAACTATAATTCCCCACAAAACATACCTGCGATCACAAGCCATCTATAAAATGTCTATCAGGTTAGAAAGAGGCCATTCTATTCTTTTCAAAAAGTTCCGTGCCCATGGAATCAAGTGGTTTTTTTATTAATTGTTGTTTCATAAACTTTCTTCAACAAATTGAACAAAGAAAAATAAAAAAAATTAAAAAGAAATAACTTAAACACATTCTATGTTGGATCTTTTTACCTTCTTGCCCTGAAAAAATGAAAGAATATCATGGACCTACCTCCTTCTCCATGTTGCATTTGTTGTCCTAGTAGAGTACAACGACCGACAAGCATTACCAGAGGTTTCGCATCAAAGTGTCTACATATGATGATCAAAACACTTGGAGAAGACTGGTACATAGATAACCTATCAAGTTGTAATGCAAACAAAAACATGAACAATAGCATAGGAAATAAGCAGAAGACTTCACAAAATGTAAATAAACCAAAATGTCAAAGTTGGAGTTTGCTCACCAATAGAAACGAAACAAATGTCATTGTACTTACTTCCTATGGTTTTAGATTTTTGTTGTACATCTCTAAAAATCCTAAACTATAGATGTCACTTCACCAAGAGATGCGTGGAAAGATGACTGAAAGGATAAAAGAAAGGTAAGCATCCTCAACAACTAATAATCAAAAACATGCTGAAGTAAGCGAAAGTAACAGCTAACATGAACAATATAAGTATATAAAGAAATTTAAAATTTATAAATAACCTGCTATGCAATTAGGCAGCAGCAGAAATGAACTTTAAACACACTCGTAATGGGAAATTCGCAACATCGATGACATGGGCCATACTAGCACTATGAAACAAAAACTCACCCTACAAATGGCCAACAAACTTTGTTTAGCAAGAAAGCAAGAATGAAATGGAAGAACATCAAACCTGACCATCCTGTGGACCTCATGTGTATTGAGTACTTCTCCAAATGGCCACATCAATGCACCGTAAACTCTCATCAGCATCAAGGATCAAGCAAGTATGTTATGCACTCACATTAGAATGTGAGAGATTTTAACTAAAATGTCTAGAAAAATAAAAAAGTCAATTTTTCTGGAAGTCTTTACTTTTTGAGTATTAACTTGTTAAAGACAACACGAATTGTATTGCTGGTAATAGATTTGGTATTTATGTGTGTCTGATAAACTAGGTGAATGAGTGAGATATATATTTTGTAATTATGTTGGAAATAGATTTGGTATTTAAAAGGCATAATACCTTAGAAGCAAGGTCCATGTAGGCGAGGAATATAGGATAGGAACCATAGAGAGATGCCTTTTTATTGTCATCCCATGAAGCTTTACAACTCATTTAGAACCATCTTCAGAATGTGCAAGGGATTGTCATGTGCTCCTGCTCAATCAAGAGTTCATAACAGAATAATAAAAGGGTAAAATAGTAATGCAACAAACGAAACAAAACTCAGCAATTAAAATATAAATATTACATAGCAAACCTGCTGATATCTTCCACCCCAAGTTCTTGCAGATTTACATTAATGCTTTGAAGAATGTGATAAAGGTCAGCCTCATTTATTAGACTTTGAAGAACTTGCATCAAAATGAAATAAAAACAGTAAATAATCAAGACCAATGGGTAAAAGTTGATTATAATATGATAAAAAAAACAATAACCTTTGTAAGTTCAAACAAGTATTTGAAAACCAAACCTGTAATATTCATATATTTTGTACCAAAAATATTACTTGATGGTGAAGATAGCCATTTAGAAGGATCCAATGGTTTTAAGAGATTGATGAGTATCACGAATATTGATGCCTACAAAATGAAGCTTAATGTTGTACAAGCAACATGTGAATTGTTTAAAAAATCACAGAAATTTTGAATCCCAGGTTGGTCATTGCAAAGCTAACTTCAACACAACAAAATTTTAAATCCCCACAAAACATACCTGGCGATGTTGACGTTTAAGATTGAAATGGCCCACCAAATGTAGTAATGGCATTGAACAACATATCCACCTGTACAGCACGGTGTTTCCACGTCCAATCCTCCTAGCAACAAACCCAAAGTTGAACAGGCAAATCAGGCAGCATCACATAAGCATACAACAGATCGATGCAACGACACAAAGAATATGATGATATTACCTGAACAACAATAACTATGCCCACTGCAAATTCTGGTCCAACGTGTGTGGATGTTTGAGAACACTCAAGTTTTGAAAGAAACTCCAGGACGGCATATCCAAGTGTGCAGCACTACACTTTCCGTGTACACTCCCCTAACAAGAAACACAAGTCAAACAGACAAATCAAGCAGCATCGCACAAGCATTACAACAGAAAGATGCAATTAGGTTGAGAAAGTTATGATGATATTACCTTTAAAGTGACATATTTGCCTCTCATTGTGGGTTCTTGTCCAATGTGAGCTGCAGTCCATCAAAAAAAAGGTTATAGTGACTATGTTGTCCTTCTTGTGAAAAGGATGAACATATAGAAATTGTAGATTGGCAATTATATAAAATTAGCTTACCTGGATGATCAACACTTACCTTAGCCTCTACACAAGATACAAGTCCAAAGGAAAATTTGATTAGATCATCCAATATCTCCTCTCGAGTCATGCCAATTACCTTAGCTCCTAATATAGATGCAAATCGAACCAAACCGCTATCTAGCTCCTTTCGGGTCGCAACCACTTCCATGCTATCTAGCAGTGCTTATTGAGGGAAAGGAAAGCTAAACTTGCTATTGGTTAAAAAATAATAATATAGATAAATAATACTAAAAGAGAGTACTATTTCAAAAAATGACATGCAACCCATCCAAATCATCTAGGAAGAAACTAGGAAGCGAAAACACACAGGTGATGAAATATTCACACCGACAATGGTAATGCAGTCACGCATAATCGTGAACTTGCCCTTCATGGGTTTGGCCACGTCATTGTTGCAGGTTGCAACATCCAACGTGTAATAAATTTAGCAGAACTGTTGTAAGTGTTAAAGGCACATCATTTAATCAAATTATCTAAGAGACATAATACCTTATGATAGGAACCATAGAAAGATGACTTTTTATTGTTGTACCATGAAGCTTTACAACTCATTTATAACCATCTTCAGAATGTGCAAGGGGTTGTCATGTGCTACTGCTCTATCAAGGGTTCATAACAAGAAAATAGAAGGGTGAAATAGTAATGCAACTAACGAAACTAAAAATTAGCAATTGAAATATAAAAATTATAAAGCAAACCTCCTGATTTCTTCGGCCCCAAGTTCTTGCAGATTTACATTAATGCTTTAAAGAAAGTGATAAAGGTCAGACTCATATATCACACGCTGAAGAACTTGCATCAAAATGAAACAAAAACAGTAAATGATCAAGACAATGAGTAGAAGTTGACTATAATAAAATAGAATATAACCTTTGTAAGTTCAATCAAGTATTTGACAACCAAATAAAAATATATTTTGTACCAAAAATATCACTTAATGGTGGAGATGGCCATTTAGAAGTATCCAATGGTTTTAACAGATTGATGAGTATCACGAATGATGATGCCTGCTAAATGAAGCATAATGTTGTACTAGTAACATTTGAATTATTTATAAATTCACAGAAATTTTGAATCCCGGGTTGGTCATTGCACAACTAAATTCAACACCACAAATTTTTAATCCCCACAAGACATACCTGGCGATGTTGATGTTTAAGATAGAAATGGACCACGAAATTTAGTAAGGGCGTCGAACAATATATCCACCTGTACAGCATGGGGTTTCCATGTGCAATCCTCCTAACAACAAATCCAAAGTAGAACTGCCAAATCAGGCAGCATCACATAAGCATAGAACAGAACGATGCAACGACACAAAGAATATGATGATGATATTTCCTGAACAACAATAAATATGCCCGTTGCAAATTCTGGTCCAACGTGTGTTGATGTTTGAGAAAACTCAAGTTTTGAAAGAAACGCCACGACGACATATCCAAGTGTACAGCACTAGTGTTTCCGTGTACACTACCCCTAACAAGAAACGCAAGTCAAACAGACAAATCATGCAGCATCGCACAAGCATACAACAAAAAGATTCAACTACGTTGAGAAAATGATGATGATATTACCTTAAAAACAACATATTTGCCTGTCACTGTGGGTTCTGGTCCAATGTGAGCTGCAGTCCATCAAAAGAAAGGCTATAGTGACTATGTTGTCCTGCTTGTAAAAAAAATGTACATATAGAAATTCTGGATCGGCAATTATACAAAATTAGCTTACCTGGGTGGTTGACTGGTTGCTATTAAGAACATGCTTAATAAATGTTTTATTCTTAGTTGACTACACTGATTCAGAAGCATTAGCATAGGTTTCGCGTCAAAGTTTCTACATATGATGATCAACACTTACCTTAGCCTCTAAACAAATTACAAGTCAAAGGAAAATTTGATTAGATCATTCAATATATCCTCTCAGGTCACGCCAATTATCTTAGCTCCTACATATAGATGCAAATCGAACCAAATCGTTATCTCCTTGCGGGTCGCAACCACTTCCATGATATCTAGTAGTGCTTATTGAGGAAAAGGAAAGCTAAACTTGCTATTAGTAAAAAATAATAATATAGATAAATAATACTAAAAGAGAATACTCTTCAAAAATAACATGCAATCCTTCCCAGTCATTTAGGAACCAAGTAGGCACCGTAAACACACATGTGATGAAATATTCACAACGACGTTGGTAATGCACTCAAGCATAATCGTGAACGTGCCCTTCATGGGTTTGGTCAGGTCCATTGTTGCTAGTTGCTGCAATATCCAACATCTGAAATTTTCCAAGACAAAAGCAAAACGGTTATATGTGTTTAAGGCACATAAAATAATCAAATTATCTAAAATACATAATACCTTACGATAGGAAACATAGATAGATGACTTTTTATTGTCGTCCCATGAAGCTTTACAACTCATGTAGAATCATCTTTAGAATGTGCAAGGGGTTGTCATGTGCTCCTGCTCGATCAAGGGTTCATAACAGCAAAAAAGAAGGGTAAAATAGTAATAGAACAAACGAAACTAAAAACTAGCGATTGATATATAGCAATTATAAAGAAAACCTCCTGATTTCTTACGCCCCAAGTTCTTGCAGATTTACATTAATGCTTTGAAAAATGTGATAAAGGTCAGTCTCGTATATTGTACTATTTTAAAGAACTTGCATCAAAACAAAACAAAAACAGTAAATGATCAAAGACCAATGAGTAAAAGTTGATTAATATGATAAAAAATAACATTTGAAAGTTCAAACAAGTATTTGACAACCAAATCTAAAAGTTCCATATATTTTGTACCAAAAATATCACTGGATTGCGGAGATGACCATTTAGGATGATCCAATGGTTTTAAGAGATTAATGAGTATCAAGAATGATTATGTCTGCAAAATCAAGCTTAATGTTGTACAAGTAACATTTGAATTATTTAAAAAATCACATAAATGTAGCCTCCCAGGTTGGTCATTGCACAACTGACTTGAACACAACAAAACTATAATTCCCCACAAAACATACCTGCGATCACAAGCCATCTATAAAATGTCTATCAGGTTAAGAAAGAGGCCATTCTATTCTTTTCAAAAAGTTCCGTGCCCATGGAATCAAGTGGTTTTTTTATTAATTGTTGTTTCATCAACTTTCTTCAACAAATTGAACAAAGAAAAATTAAAAAATTAAAAAAAAATAACTTAAACACATTCTATGTTGGATCTTTTTACCTTCTGCCCCTGAAAAAATGGGAGAATATCATGGACCTACCTCCTTCTCCATGTTGCATTTGTTGTCCTTGTAGAGTACACTGACCGACAAGCATTACCAGAGGTTTCGCATCAAAGTGTCTACATATATATGATGATCAAAACACTTGGAGAAGATTTGTACATAGATAAACTATCAAGTTGTAATGCAAACAAAAACATGAACAATAGCATAGGAAATTAACAGAAGACTTCACAAAATGTAAATAAACCAAAATGTCAAAAAGATGGAGTTTGCTCACCAATAGAAAAGAAACAAATATCATTGTAATTACTTCCTATGGTTTTAGATTTTTGTTGTACATCTCTAAAAATCCTAAACTATAGATGTCACCTCACCAAAAGATGCGTGGAAAGATGACTGAAAGGATAAAAGAAAGGTAAGCATCCTCAACAACTAGTAATAAAAAACATGCTGAAGTAAGCGAAAGTAACGGCTAACATGAACAATATAAGTATATAAAGAAAATTATAGTTTATAAATAACGTGCTATGCAATAAGGCAGCAGCAGAAATGAACTTTAAACACACTCGTAACGGGAAATTCACAACATCAATGACATGGGCCATGCTAGCACCATGAAACAAAAACTCACCCTACCTACAAACTTTGATTAGCAAGAAAGCAAGCATTAAATGGAAGAACATCAAACCTGACCAACGCGTGGACCTCATGTGTGTTGAGTACTTCTCCAAATGGCCACATCAATGCACCGTAAACTCTCATCAGCTTCAAGGATCAACTGATCAAGCAAGTATGTTATACACTCGCATTAGAATGTGAGAGATTTAACTAAAATGTCTAGGAAAATAAAAAAGTCAATTTTTCTGGAAGTCTTTACTTTTTGAGTATTAACTTGTTAAAGACAACACGAATTGTATCGCTGGTAATATATTTGGTATTTATGTGTGTCTGATAAACTAGGTGAATGAGTGAGATATATATTTTGTAATTATGTTGGAAATAGATTTGGTATTTAAAAGGCATAATACCTTAGAAGCAAGGTCCATGTAGGCGAGGAATATAGGATAGGAACCATAGAGAGATGCCTTTTTATTGTCATCCCATGAAGCTTTACAACTCATTTAGAACCATCTTCAGAATGTGCAAGGGATTGTCATGTGCTCCTGCTCAATCAAGAGTTCATAACAGAATAATAAAAGGGTAAAATAGTAATGCAACAAACGAAACAGAACTCAGCAATTAAAATATAAGTATTATATAGCAAACCTGCTGATATCTTCCACCCCAAGTTCTTGTAGATTTACATTAATGCTTTGAGGAATGTGATAAAGGTCAGCCTCATTTATTGCACTTTGAAGAACTTGCATCAAAATAAATAAAAACAGAATGATAAAGAACAATGGGTAGAAGTTGATTATAATATGATAAAAAAATAACCTTTGTAAGTTCAAACAAGTATTTGAAAACCAAACCTGAAATATTCATATACTTTGTACCACAAATGTTACTTGATGGTGGAGATAGCCATTTAGAAGGATCCAATGGTTTTAAGATATTGATGAGTATCACGAATGATGATGCCTGCAAATGAAGCTTAATGTTGTACAAGCAACATGTGAATTGTTTAAAAAATCACAGAAATTTTGAATCCCAGGTTGGTCATTGCAAAGCTAACTTCAACACAACAAAATTTTAAATCCCCACAAAACATACCTGGCGATGTTGACGTTTAAGATTGAAATGGCCCACCAAATGTAGTAATGGCATTGAACAACACATCCACCTGTACAGCATGGTGTTTCCATCTCCAATCCTCCTAGCAACAAACCCAAAGTTGAACAGGCAAATCAGGCAGCATCACATAAGCACAACAGATCGATGCAACGACACAAAGAATGTGATGATATTACCTGAACAACAATAACTATGCCCACTGCAAGTTCTGGTCCAACGTGTGTGGATGTTTGAGAACACTCAAGTTTTGAAAGTAACACCAGGACGGCATATCCAAGTGTGCAGCACCACACTTTCCATGTACACTCCCCCTAACAAGAAACACAAGTCAAACAGACAAATCATGCAGCATCGCACAAGCATACAACAGAAAGATGCAACTAGGTTGAGAAAATTATGATGATATTACCTTTAAAATGGCATATTTGCCTCTCATTGTGGGTTCTGGTCCAATGTGAGCTGCAGTCCATCAAAAAAAAGGTTATAGTGACTATGTTGTCCTTCTTGTGAAAAGGATGTACATATAGAAATTGTAGATTGGCAATTATATAAAATTAGCTTACCTGGATGATCAACACTTACTTAGCCTCTAAACAAGATACAAATCCAAAGGAAAATTTGATTAGATCATCCAATATCTCCTCTCGAGTCACGCCAAATACCTTAGCTCCTAATAATCAAAAACATGCTGAAGTAAGCGAAAGTAACGGCTAACATGAACAATATAAGTATATAAAGAAATTTATAATTTATAAATAACCTGCTATGCAATAAGGCAGCAGCAAAAATGAACTTTAAACATACTCGTAACCGGAAATTCACAACATCGATGACATGGGCCATACTAGCACTATGAAACAAAAACTCAGCCTACCTACAAGCTTTGATTAGCAAAAAAGCAAGCATGAAATGGAAGAACATCAAACCTGACCAACGCGTGGACCTCATGTGTGTTGAGTACTTCTCCAAATGGCCACATCAATGCACCGTAAACTCTCATCAGCTTCAAGGATCAAGCAAGCATGTTATACACACACATTATAATGCTAGAGATTTAACTAAAATGTCTACGAAAATAAAAAAAGTCAATTTTTCTGGAACTCTTTACTTTTTGAATATTAACTTGTTAAAGACAACACGAATTGTATCTTCTTGACCCTGCAAAGAATACATTTAGTTTGTGAAGGTTAAAAGAAGAAAAGATCACATTTATCTGCAAACCACTTTATCACCACGGCAGTCATGACCTCTTTCTGTATGTTGCTTGTGTCGATCCATATAGTACTCTAGCATTGTCACGGAAGGTAATATGCGCCTGAAGATGAGCATACATGAGCAATAATGTTGGTTAGGCTGATATATACATTTACATGCCATAATGAACATTTATTGAAACCAAATTATGAGCTTACGTGGTATCGACGTCTGGGAACACTCAAATTTCAATAGATCAATGCCCCAGCAAAAGTATTGAGGGCATTAAACAACATATCCACATGTAAAGAACTAGTGTACACTCCCTCTAACAACAAACCCAAGTAAGACAAACAAATCAAGCAACATCACACGGGCATACAACAGTTAGATGCAACTACAGAGAGAAAATGATGATGATATCACCTTAAGAACAGTAAATGTGCCTGTTGTGGGTTCTGGTCCAATGTGAGCTCCTGTCCATGTAAAAGAAAGATCACCATGACTATGTTATCCTGCTTGAGAAAAGGTTGTATGTATATATCAAAAGTGTATGTTAACTAAAACAATATAAATACATAAATACTAAAAGAAAATTATAATTTATAAATAACCTGCAACAAGACTGAGGCGATAAGGCAGCAGCAGAAATAGACTTTGTACACGCACGTAATGGTAAATTCACGACATCATTGGTCAGGTGTAATCATGAGAGTTTCCTTTATGCGTCTGGCCATATCCAGTTGGTGTCAACAATCTTGAAGCAGCAAATGTCTAATAATTTTCAAAAGTAAAATAGAACTGTTGTAAGTGTTAAAACATGTCCGTTTATCAAATTATCTAAAAGACAAAATATATGAACAATTACAGGGTACCTTACAAGGTGTATTCTATGGAGGATTACAAGCTGGTAAGCTCTATTAAAGCCACTCAATCAGAAATTACAGTTATTTGACTCATTGGGAAGGATCACATAAATCATATTTTGAAACAGAGTAGTTTATCTTTGCAAATGAGTAATTATTTCGGTGAAACCTTGATGGAGTGTTTGCTTTGAGGTTTGAAATGGAAGAATGTGATTAAAAGCGATAGAAAATTTTGGTATATTAAAACAGGTTTTAAAATTCATTATGACATCCTAAAATAAGTGTTTCTTAAAATCCACCAAAGTAGATGGTTTATTCTCTGTCTTCCTTCCAAAGCTAGCTATACTCATTTCCAATCTCATTTACAGATTAAACTCTACCTAAGTTCAACTTACAAACAAAGATTTGAGTTTAGAGAGTCTACATCACATGTATAAAATGCATAAAAGAGCTTACAGTCATTGACATCAATAGAAATAGTGTGTCCAGCACAGCAAGAGAATCTTCAGGAGCCTTGTTGTAAGCTGCAAAGTTAAACAAAGTTAGAATTTAATCAACCAAGTGCTAAAGTGGCATAACAAATCACATAGATTCAAGCTGAAATTAGAGTTAACACAGTCAAAACAACATCAACACACCAGGAATCAACAACAGTGAAGACGAAGATTCTTAACTTGGTTTGGACAGGCTTGAAACAAACGACGAGAGAAAGCCTCCACCAAAACGACGAGAGAAAGCCTCCACCAAGTTGCTTTTGTGCCATATCTAATAATCAAAACCCTAGAACTCGAGCATTCCTCCTTTTTCCTTCATTGCATTCTTAACAAAGAGTAGTGAGATTATGGCATTCTCCATTCTGGTATAAGATACCTAATTAATGTCTCGTAGCAGGTCATTCAGTAAACTTAATGTGAACGTAGCAT
Organism: Flaveria linearis; assembly: GCA_024085815.1. NCBI lineage: Eukaryota > Viridiplantae > Streptophyta > Magnoliopsida > Asterales > Asteraceae > Flaveria > Flaveria linearis. The sequence continues at coordinate 17,678,847 of CM044002.1, forward strand.
GTGTGACAAATAAACATATAGAACAGAGCTATGGAAAACAACACTAGCATTACAAAACCCTAGTTGTGATGGTTCTCTCATGTAACCAAAATATAACAACAATAATAAACTCTTGAGACAACTTTTTTACACTTCAGAAAAACGATTCATAGAACAAGAGTGTGCAATTTAAACCAAAATTGTGAATCAACCGTTGATATCAAAACCACAGCGGGAATAAAGTGAGAAAAAACCTTCTAGCGTCAGCATCATCGGCTTTTGAGTGAGCAATTAAGGCATCGAATCAGCAACAATCGTCGTAAAAATCAACAACAGACCAATGCTCCATGCACATTACACGGATCGAGGTCAAACCCTAACAATATATCTAAAGGAAATCAAACAAACAAAAAGGAAAACGATGACTTACCTAATCCATAACGCGATGATCTTCAGGAGGCAATGTTTGACATCGTTATCAACATTCCCGATCCTGTGTAACGATCATCCTCCGAAGGCTCTCCTTCAACAACTTCTCGACTTCCGACATACATAAATCACCGTGAAACTGAAGCCTGTAGATGATATAGAGAGGGAGACTTGAGGAACAAGTATTGATCGAAGATGAGTGTTAGCGTTTCAAAGGAATTTGGAAATCGAAGTTTAGCAAAAGGAACTTCGAAGATGAGTGTTGATCGAAGATGAGTGTTGATCGAAGATGAGTGTGATCGAAGATGAGTGTTGATCGAAGATGAGTGTTGATCGAAGATGAGTGTTAACGTTTCCCCTGAGGAGATGATACATAGGGAGGGAAACTTGGGGAAGAAGTCATGCGCGCGTATAGTTAAAAAGATTTGGAAATCTCGACATATATTTATAAAATATATAGTCATATCCCGCATTAAATTAAAGATTTGTTACAAACGTTATTGAATTTAGCCGTTGTACTGTTAAAATAAATAATCCATCGTGCGTGTTTTGAAGAATTACCGTAAAATATAAACATTGTTACCAATCATATAAAAAGTAAGATTTAGTCACTGGATATGAGCAAAAATAGTTAATTAAGAGTCAGATGGTTTACAAAACTCATATATGAAAACTGGTGAAATGAAGATTGTTAAAATTATATTCGTTAAAAGTAATACGGTTTTGGTTATTCCAAAACTTACTGATTATTATTTGTAGTTTATCTATATCCTTGTACTTATTGTATTATATGTGTCAAAACTAATCTAGAGATTGTTAAAGATATTTACGTTAATGCCTATATGAGAATAATTTTAATGTGATTTTTCACTTTTGAATTACACCGAATCTTACACTTGTAATAGTTTAAACCCATACTATTTTTGTGAGGGACAATCACGTACAAATAGAAGTAGGCTACAGAAACATAGGCAATAGTTATTTATTACCATATCAACAAATAACATCTAGTAATTAAAGGCAATTTTGTTACCATTAAATATTAAATTACATATGAAAAAATTAAAATCTTACGTTTCATTTACAAACTTAAATCGCCACACAGTCTACCCTACATGATGCCACCACGGCACCACTCTAGCTAACATTCACTTAAAACATGAGACGAACAACAAGATGGAGCATACAAATAATATTCATTGCTATGATTTCCATCATCAAAATTAAGGGAGTAACTAACGGCGTCATAAGAGAGAACTAAAGGCTTCGAAGATCCGTAGAAGCTCTTCTTACCATCTTCAACCAACTTTTTCAACAGCCTTCTCCGCTTCCAACTCCGGCTTACACTGCCTATATCATTATTCATTCGCGTAAACTCTTTGTGATCGGAGACAGATGAAAGGGATGAACATTCTGAGAAGTTAGATAATTGTCTTTCAATGGTGGTCATGGTGCAATTGAGATCACTTGCAAAAGGCGTCTTTGAAGAGAGAGAGATATGAATAGTTTGTTAAGTTTTTGGAATGGGTATGGAAGTTTGAAATGATAAAGGGCTTTATAGATGCAACATGGTGACACTCTGGTACTTTCAGCATGTTTGAGAATGATTATTTTGATTGAGATTCTGTAAAGTGATCGTTAGATCGTAAGCATTTAATCTTTACATGTACATTTGGGTCCCGTAATATTTTGACTACTCTAGTACATTTTTAAGTAAATCATGCACAAAATACAAATAAAAGCTACAGGGAATCATCAAAATAAACATTTTTGCTTTCATTTTTATTAAAACAAATATTAACTTTTAACACAAAAATTATGGGTTAAGTCTTAGCCTTCTATAAAAGAAATATATAATTTTAATCATCTACAAAAAAGTAAGCTAAAACGACTAAGGTGCTGTTTGTTTCTGAAGAGGTAAAACGTCTGCAGTCTGCAGACCACATCTGCAGACATCTGTAGGAGAAGAGGTGGACCAAACCTCTGCAGTCTGTATTAAGAAGACTGTTTGTTTGTAACGTCTGCAGACTGCTGAAATAAACTGAAATTAATAAAAAGTTAAAATAAACAGAAATTTAAATAAACTGTCATAATAAACTGAAATTAAAATAAATTGTTAAAGAGTTATACAATGCTGAATTAATATAAATTAAACCACAACAACATTTTTTAGATCATTCATTCCATATTATTTTCGAATGACACATTCATTAACTGCTCAGCAATTTCATCTCGTAACTGAGTCATGTATTCCCGATCTGATGCAGTACCAAGTCCTTCAACCTCATCTTCATCAGCATCAACGTTCGCATGTCTATTTCCTAGCGACATATCGGGTTGATCTATGCCGAACTTTTCCTTAAGAGCTTTTGCTACCTTACTCCATGAGTCTTTATACAAGCTTAAACCTTTTTTACACACACTATTTACCTCGTCAATGCTAACCTCTAATAAGCATTTTAATTGCTCAGTCGTCCATTGATGTTTATCTCCCATGTCTATTAACCAACAAACAAGCAAATTCAATCAAAATTACAAGATTCAACCATTTCTACCAATCAGTTCAACCAACCATTTCTAGGGCAAACCATTTCTATTAATCAGTTCAAACAACAGAAATCAGCAGAAGGGTCAAGGGCAAACAAGATTAACAACATCATCAATAATATCAAACAAGTTCAAACAACATCATCATCATCAACAACAACAACAGAAATCAGCAGTATTCAACAACAACAGAAATCAGCAGAAGGGTCAAGCGCGGTCGAGCAGGAACATCAAGAACATTCAACAACAACAGAAATCAGCAATCAAACAACAAGATCAAGCGCGAGCAGGAACAACATCGAGCAGATTTAACAAGTTCAAACAAAGTCAAACAACAAGAAATCAGCAGTATTAAACAACAACAGAAATCAAACAAGTTCAAACAATATCATCATCATCAACAACATCGAGCAGATTTGAAACAAATTCAACAAGATCAAGCGCGGTCGAGCAGAAACATCAAGAACATCATCAACAACATCAAGAAATCAGCAACAAGATCAAAAATTTACCTCAAGATTTGAACTCTAATCGAGCAGGACAGCGACGGTGAAACCTAATCGAGTGTAGTGGCGACGGGGGGTGGTGGCGACGGTCGAGCAGACGGTCGAGCGACGGGGGGTGGAGTGGCGACGTAGGGGAGTGGCGACGGGCGACGGGGGAGGCGACGGGGGCGAAACAAGACGGGAGCAGACCTCTGTGGCCTGTGGGGTGTGGGTAAAAATGGGGGTTTAGGGTTGATATGTTAAGAAGAGGTGGGAAGAGGTGGGAAGACTTTGGTCCACCTCTTTTTGGAGCAGAGGTCACGCAGACCTTTTTTAGTGAAACGTCTTCAGAAAAACAAACACTCTACAGACCATAAACGTCTGCCCGCCTCTTTTTGGCGCAGACAAAAGAGCTTCAGAAGCTCTTTTTCAGAAAAACAAACACCACCTAAACCATCTAAAAAAAGTAGACTAAATTTTAACCGTTTGTAAAAAAACATTAATCTTAGTGTCTAGAGAAAGACATGCTAAAGTTTTAGTTGCTAGGCTAAGTAACAGAAGTTTTTTACACATGTCTAGATTTTATTAGTTGTTTTTAATCTTTTATGGACCTTCCGCACTTTTATGTGGGTTAATCTTGAGCAGCCTTAATTAGCGAGCGGAGCTTACTTGATATTCTCTAACTAGTTAGGCTTGAATATGAGTGTGGTAATAGTTGATCATTCTTTTAAAAATATCAAAAAGTCAATGGTCATTTTAATAAAAACATAAGTCAAAATGTCCATTTTGATGATTTTCTCTAAATTTAAGAGGTTATGTCCCTATTCCTTAACGTGATAAAATGTCTCATCTTATTGAAAGATAAATAGTTCAATTCCTACAAGATGAGAGTATAAATGGTTAATATAAATAAGTTATATGTTTTCCTAAAATAAATTAAAGAGGTTGTATTGATTATAATATTGAGCCATCTTTCCGGAAACAACATTATTCAGAAGACAAATCTAGCTTTAAATACCTAACTAGCTTTCTTAAGGTTTTTTTCATGACTGGCTAGCTAGTCAAAATCTTATCTTATAACGTCACTTTACATTTTACAAACAACATAAAAGCATTCACCTAAAACAGTTGTAAAGGAACCTACACCATGAACAAACATCAGCGTCTATGAGGAGGGATTAAGATTGTTGGATACAGGTCATAAATCCTATCCTATTACACATACTTTAACAAAAGTTCTTAAAAGCAAAAGAATGAAGATGTTGTCTTATGCTTTAAGAATCTTTGTATATCCCATTTTTCGTGAGTCGGTCCATAGTCATTTACCAAATCTTACGAACAGAAACAATACTTTAATAAAGTTGTTTTTTTAATAAAAACTTAATTGAATTATAACCTAGCTATATCTTTTTTTGCTTGAATAAGATAAAATAAAACAAAAGGGATTTGACAATGAAATACTACTCCTACTAACATTAATTAAGAAATTCAGGTATTGAAATGTAAGCACAAATTAGAGATAACCTATATATTCCCCTATTAGTTTTAGTAAGCTTGTGTATTACACAGGTTTAACAAATAAAATATTAATAAAATAAAATTTATTAATTATAAAATGTTATAATAAGACATGATATGATTGAAATTACGTACGAGTAAAAAATCTAAGTAACAAAACAATAATATGAACTTTTTAAAAAATTTTATTTTTTAAAGATAAATTAAGCATTTTATTTCAATATAACGTTTTAAAATGTTTAATTTTTAAAATTTTTTTACTATAACTCCCTATTTTAATTATTTTTGTTTTATAAAAATTTACTTTAGAAAAACTAATTTTAAAGTATTACGTAAAAATAGTTTGATTTTTAGAAGTTATTTTTATAAAAAACTTTTCCAACAGAAATAACATTAATAAAAAAATTTCTATCTTAATTTATTGAAAAACTATTTCTATAGAAATAAAATTAATAAAAAGATCTCTTTATTAGTTTATCAAAAAATAATTATAATGTAAATTTAAGCATATAATAATGTATTTATTTAATAGTATAGAGAACGGGAAAAGTTTGATGATAGTGAATGTGATGCTGACACGTGGTACCTCCATTTACTTTTTTATTAGGAAGGAAGATGATAATCAACAGTTATTAATGTGCTAATCCTTTTACTTTGTGGTTTGTTACATGACTAGACATTGAGTTTTTCTAACATTTTAAGTATTCAAGATATGAGATTCACTAAACCAAGACATTTTTAAGATTCACACAATTTACTTTTAGTTCAAGAATATTAATAGTCTTGAGTTGTTTCACAAATGCTTTTCGATTGGTTAATACGCTCGAATCCTTCCGCCCAGGAAAACCAATATGTCAAGGGAAGCCCGTGGTGAACACTTCCCCATGCGCTCGTGATCAGGAAAGGGAGGAGTGCCCACAACTTGTGAGTGCCCACAACTTGTGTTGGTCAATCTTCCTGTTGGGCAACGATATTTTTTTGGCGCCCCCTTTCTCGTAATATGATTATGAAATGATTATGATGTTTGATATCTAATTCGTTATTTTGATATCGATTTTTCTTTTGATTTAGATTTATTAAACTATTCTTGAGTGATTTCGATTTTAATTACGCAATCCCTCAATGGCTTTAAAAAATTTTGAGGTATGTATATGGCATTACAATATGTGGTAGTTTTCCAATCTATGAAACCAATGAGGTTTGTTTTAGAGAGAGATGCGTACTTTTGAATTGTTTCATTAGCATCATCTTTGCAGGACCCCATAGATAGAAGGAACCATTAAGTCATTTTCTCTTGAATGTACATCACATTAGACACTGTGTGTATTACTATAGTTCAATTTTATCATGATTAGTTAATTAGCATTTCAAGTTACTTTATGTTCTAATTGCCAGATCTGTTTTCCCCCTCTGTTTCTAGGAAAACCGTCGCTAGGGGAGCCAAAAACCGTCGCAACCATCACGAAAGCGTTGTTATGTTAGTTTTATAAAATTTAAAAGTTCACTAGATGTAACGTAAGAGTTATTTATTTCCTAAATCTACACGCATTACATGCCACTAATATAATCTAGATATGCGTAAGGGTTTATAAGCTAACCATAACAACATTTAGAAGTTCCAGTGCCATGATTGTCATGTTTATAAATTTAAGAGTAAAACTAAAATGTGTGTGAGTCAACATTCTAAAGTTTTAAAAGAAAAACAAACAATAATACCTAAAATGGTGGCAATATTGCCATTAAAATTTTAAATCACATTTAATAAAATTTCAAATCCTTACATTTATTTACACACCTAATTAAAACCCACACTAGCTCTGCTATACACGATGGTACCATTCTAACTAAGTTTATAAGCATTCCCCTACGACATTAGACGAACAACAAGACTGATCATACAAATAATATTCATCTCTATGATTTCCGTCGTCAAAATTGAGGGAGTAACTAACGGCATCGTAAGAGAACACCGAGCGCTTCAAAGATCCATAGAAGCTTTCTTGCTTTCTCCAACCAACTTTTTCATTAGTCCTTTCCACTTCGGGCTCCGACTCCGCTTTATGTTGCTAGTGTTGTTGTTCATTTGTGTGAACTCTTCATGGTCGGAGACGGATGAGAGCGACGAACATTCAGAGAAGTTAGATGATCTTCCTTCAATGGTGGTCATGGTGTAGCTGAGGTTTGTTGCGTATGACACTAAGAGAAATATATGAGTAGTTTGTTTGTTTGGATGGTATGTATGTTTGAATAGAAGAGGGATGGTTTTATAGATGCAACATGCGGGCAATCTTGTAATTTTAACAAAACCAAAAGCAGTTACATAAAATACATCGTGTAAAGGGATTGTTTGATCGTCAGCTTTCAATCTTTACACATGTATTTGGTCCCATAATATATTGACCGCTCTCACACACACACACAACACACATATCTATTACGTATAATAAAAGAAAGTTTTCGAGATGACACATGTCAACAAATTAAGCATTCTTATTTTTATTTTCCCGTCTCTCTCTCTTAATAAATAATAGTATTATATATAGTAATTATATTAATTAAATATTTTTAATTAAAATATTTTTAATTAAAAAAATAGATATTGTAAAATTTTAAAAACTTGATATTATAATGTAAATACACTTTAAAATATATGACACATAATTTTTTTTAAAACACGAAGTATTTTAATACTATTTTTTTCTAAGTTTCATAAGATAATTATTTTTTCAAATAAAATTAAAAAAAAGACCAGAATGTTTAAGAAACAATTAAAAAACACAATCTTATAAAATAAAATTTTAAATTGATATTATTGTTACTTTTACTTGAATTATTTATTTATTTCTAACTCAATCATATCCTATTTACAAATATCATTTATAATTTTTAAAATTTTATTACAAAGTATTTCATATATTATTTAATAAATCCGTGTATTACACGGGATACTATACTAGTATATATATATATGTGAAAATTGCTATAGATAATATATTTATGTTCGACAATAAAAGGCTTAACCAATGTATTATATGATTGATTTAGCTCCCATTTTGCGTAGAGTTTGAGGAGATGTTGGATGATCATTTTGAGATCGAAAGTACGTAATATTACCATACACTTTGTACAGTTTTAACAAAGCCTGCCCTCAACGATTTTGATTTTTAATATATATAGGTTAAAAAATTCTCATGACTTGTATTAACATGATTTCAATGTTAGAATTAATTGGATCAAGATAGCCAACGAAGATGATGATTTTATATAGCTATCAAGACTCTTTTAGTATCATAAACTTGAATGAAAACTTGAACAAAACATTGCAATACCCTATCTATTTATATATACTTAAACTATGACTTGCTCTTAATTTAAGACTAACTCAAACTCAAAACTAAACTAAGTAAATAATAAAATATTTTAAACATTATCTTGACAAAAATAAATCCAAAATTAATAAATTGAGATTAATCAAGATTAAGCGATCATTCAGGGGTTCTAACATTAAAGTTTAACTTTCTAATGTAAGCTATCGAGTAATGTTTAAGTAGAAACACACTACAAGAAACGCGCGTATTAGGGGCGACGCCTTTAGCGGCGACACCTCCATTACCGGCGACACCTATTAGCGGCGACGTCATTAGCGGCGACATGTCGCCGCTAAAGATCGCGATCCACAGTTCATTATTTGACCAAAATCTAGCCGTCCAAAATCAATTACATCGAACGGCTCATGTTAAATCGTACCTGAAACCTTTAGCGGCGACGCATTTAGCGGCGACGCGTCGCCGCTAATGGTTACTGGTTATACGCGGGTTAGTACCCTTCCTTCTTCACTTTCCCACCAATTAACCTAGGCGCCACCACCTTCGACGCGACGCCTTTAGCTCCTCCGCGCGACCTCCCACCATCCGACCAGCCACCACCACCCGCGGCCACCTCCCACCGCCCGCACACCACCATCCGCTTCTCTTCTCCGGCCCCCCGCGCCCGCACCACAGCCACGACCCACCACCCGCGGCCACCACCGTCCGACCAGCCACCAGCCACCGTCCGCACCACGTCGTCGTCGCCGCTGCTGCATTTTCCGTCGCCGCTACTACAAAGATTCGGTATTTTTTTTATTTTTTGTTTTATAGATGTAATTTATAAAAATATATATAGAAATTGTGTTCGTTTGTGTGAAAATGGAACGAAGAGGTCTTTTGAACTAGTTTGACTAAAAAATATAGATGTAATTGTGTTCGTTTGTGTGAAAATGGAACGAAGAGGTCTTTATAGATGTAACTTATAAAAATATATATAGAAATTGTGTGAAATTGTGCTCGTTTCAGTATCATTTGAAGGAACAAGTTTGACTCAAAATTTGTGAAATTATGTACATTATGGTTGAAATGGGTCAAAATGATACAACACACTTGATATAGTTAAAACGGGTCAAAATGGGTAAATTTAAGTTGAATTATGTACATTATGGTTGAAATGGGTGATACAAACACACTTCAAGGTGTTGGTGTATCATTATATACTTAAAGTTATATTAAGAAGCAAATACCACAACTTATAATGTATGTTTTGTTTTGTAGGCACAAATTGCAAGTTTGTTTCAAAATGCAAACTTTATGACACAAATGACGCAACTTATTGCCTCCCAAAAAGGTACACAACAAGCTGATGAAGATGATGATTCGGACGAGGACGAAGAATAAACAATTTGTGTTGTTTAAGTTTATGTTGACGACATTAGAAGTTGATGTTAAACAATTTGTATGTTTTGTTATTTGTGTTGTTAAACTCGTATTGTACTTCTTAATACTTATGTTATTTGTGTTGTTTGGAAATCTGGAAATTCGGTTTTATTTACAGGTTTTCTTGGTTTATAAAAATGGAAATTAAAAAAATAAAAAAAAATTAAAATTAAAAATCGACTTTTAGCGGCGACATAGTCGCCGCTAATAGTCTTCCCGGAATTTTTTTTCCAACTTTATAGCGGCGATATTGTCGCCGCAAATAAGGGTATTAGCGGCGACATTAATAGCGGCGACCCATTAGCGGCGATATTTTCCACAATAGCGACGAATCATTAGCGGCGACACATTAGCGGCGACATGTCGCCGCTAATACTAATAGCGGCGACGGACGTGGTCAATTGCGGCGACAGTTGTCGCCGCTAATGCGCTTGTTCCTTGTAGTGACAATACAAGCATCAGGATATCTATGAATAGTTGGAAGATGTTGTTTGCTAACAAGAAGATTAAAGTTTAAATTGTGACATGTAGTGACTTAGTAATTAGTACAATTTAATAATAGAAACATAAGTATGTAAATTTTCAGTTAAAAAAAAATAATAATCACACTAGGTTTGTTCATTCATAAACAAAATACAAATATTATACATAAAACGACATCACGAGAATTAAAGAGGCTATGATGCTGTCTTTCCCTACACAATATTATTCAAAAGACAAATTTAGCTTTGCATACCCAACTTTCTTACAGTTTCTTACATGGCTAGTCAAATTCTTATCTTATGACGTTCACTTTTACAAAAGAACATAAAAGCATTTGCCTTCAGGTTCGTAAGATCGTTGTGTCATCCATTATCCATTCGAGCGCACGAACAGTTGTAAAGGAAACTACACTAAAACTATGAACTTACATCATCTTCTATGAGAGGGAAGTTTGTGGGATACATGTCATACATCCTATCCTAATGCATATACTTTAACAAAAGAAAAGAAAGAGTATATTGTCTTATGCTTTTAGGATCTTTGTATATTCCATTGTCGGTCAACAAAACTTACAAACCGAAACTATGCTATATAAACTTGCACCGTTAAGTTGTTGATACGAATATACGATCTAGTATGGCCCACGTACCCAACTATTCCATGATTTCATGCATACGTGAATGAAGACCACTATCCATTTTTCCTTAATTATATATTTCCTAAGTTTACTTCAATGTTGTTTCTGCATACTTAATTATATATGTTTTCTAGCTTTGACTTATGTATTTAAGCGTTAATCATTAGCAGTGAATCAGTGATAAAGAGAATAATCTGATAATTTGGGATCAAAGTTTTCTAGTTCTTCTCTGTTGCTTTGTTGAAATTTGTGGATCAATAAACCTGATTTTCTGATTTACGTGATATATTTGTGATTGATTTTTAATTTTAGTGTTAGGCTAGTTTATTACATAGATTATCACACAATTGTTTTTTTTTTTTTTTTTTTTTGCAACACAAATGAAAATTGCATTTCGGTGCCCGACCTGGTAAAAGGAATTTCATATAAACAAACGTAGATTGAAAAATTGTGACGAAAGTGAAAGTTTCTTGTAATTCTTAATATTTGAATTACTGGTCAACAAGAAATTTAATAAGTAAAAGTATTGGAACGTGATTCAAGACTCATGACGTGGACGTTCGCATGCATGCACGTGGAATAAAGTATTTGAATTTATTGTTGAATTTGTTAATTTGAATAAAGTCCTTGTGACTAGTTTGTTAGTTTGTTAGTTTGAGTGCTATTCTCAAGGTTTGTTGAGGTAGCCGTTGCTTGTATGCCTATATAAGGCAACCTTATGTTTACTGTGAAATGCATGAAAGTACTATTTGAGTTGTTCCTTTCTCATCCTGACTTTCTTAGCTATCAAAATACCAACATTTTTGGTATCAGAGCACAGGCTCTCTCACCTTCTCATACTCTCTCTCTAAATTCACCATTATGGCCGAAAGTTTACCACACCATCATCAGCAGCTCCCCTCATACCGGTCTTCAAGGGTGAGGGTTATGAGCATTGGAGTCTAAGAATGAAGACTATCCTACGTTCTCGGGAATTGTGGGATGTGGTCTACCTTGGAATGACTGCAACTGGAAACGGTATGGCAGATCATCGTGAAACAAAAAAGAAGGATGCTTTGGCTATGGCCCTCATTCAGCAGGGGGTCCATGACCACTTGTTCTCGCGTATTGCTGCTGCTCAATCAGCGAAGGAAACGTGGGACACTCTTCGCATTGAATACCAAGGAGACTCACAAGTGCAGGCAGTCAAGCTACAAAGCCTGCGACGAGAATCGAAAACCTGATGATGAAAGATGAAGAAACTGTGGGTGGACTATTTCTCGCGTGTCATGACGAATGTCAGTCAGCAACGTGCATATGGAGAAGAGATCACTGATCAAAAAGTGGTTGAGAAAGTTTTACGAAGCCTATCAACACGATTTGATTATGTGATACCTTCTATTGAAGTTGCCTTTGATCTTACAACTGTCACTCCAGTCAAACTTATGGGACTTCTTCAGTCCCAAGAAGAGAGACTTAATGGTCGAGTCACCCACATTCAAAAAGTCCATGAAAAACAAGATGAAAAGGCCCTGCAAGTGTTACAAGAACCGAGCAAGTCTCCTCACGGGCGTGGGCGAGGACGAAGCTCCTTTAGAGGAAGAGGACGTGGCAGAAATGGCTTTGATAGGAGCAAAGTTCCCCAGTGTCATGTGTGCAAGAAGTACGGGCATCTTCAAAAAGATTGTTGGTATAATGAAGAGCCTCAAGTGAATGTAGCTGAGAATGAAGAAGCAATAGAAGCACCAGAATCTGATGATCAACACCTACTCTTGGCGCTTAGCATGCCCCCAGTCGATGATCAGTTCATGTTAATGGCCAACACCACTCCATCTGGTACATCTACTCATCTTTGGTTTGTTGATTCTGGTTGCTCTAATCACATGACAGGTTCACGAGACAATTTTGTATCACTGGATGAGACATTTAAACTGGATGTCCATCTGGGAGACAAGAAGAAATTGGCAGTAGAAGGGAAAGGAACTGTGAGAATCAACACAAGTAATAACTCTTTCAAACTCTTGGATGAAGTTTACTATGCTCCCAAACTTGAGTATAATCTACTCAGTGTTGGCCAATTGATGAAAAAAGGTTATGTCATCACCTTTGAAAATGGAGAGTGCCTGATCAAACACAAAGAAAAAATCATTATGAAGATAGCAGGTGCCAGCAACAACATGTTTGTGCTTGATGCAACATGTATGACTCTCATCCACAGCACTCCAACAGACAAACATGCTAAACTTACTCAAAAATGGCACCTCAGGTATGGGCATCTCCACTTTGATGGACTGAAACAATTAAATCAAAAGGAGATGGTGTTGGGTTTACCCAAACTCACCTCATCTATAACTTGTGAAGCCTGCATTTTAGGTAAACAAGTTAAAATACCTTTTCAGTCCACATCATGGAGAGCTAAAACTAAACTTGAACTGGTACACACAGACTTGTGTGGACCAATGGAAGTTCTTAGTTTAGGCAGTAGCTTGTACTATCTCCTATTCATTGATGACTTTACACGCATGTGTTGGGTTTACTTTTTACCTAACAAGTCTGTTACTTTTGCCAAGTTCAAACTTTTCAAGGTGATGGTGGAAAAGGAGAGTGGACAACCTATCAAGGTTCTAAGATCAGATAGAGGTGGAGAATTCTGCTCACAAGAATTCAATTCTTTTTGTGAGCAGCATGGGATCCGACGTGAACTCACTATTCCATACACTCCACAGCATAATGGCACGGCTGAAAGAAAGAACCGAGCCATCATGGGGCTAACCAGAAGCATGTTGAAAGCTCGTGATCTTCCAAACTTTTTCTGGGCTGAGGCGGTTGCTACGGCTGTCTACCTGATCAACCGATCTCCCACGAAAACTCTTATAAACCAAACTCCATTTCATGCATGGACTGGTAGAAAGCCTTCTGTGTCAAATCTCAAGATCTTTGGTTGTATAGCTTATGGTTTAGTTCCATCTCAATTGAGAAAGAAACTAGACAATAAGTCTGAAAGAAACATTTTCATTGGTTACTCAACCCAAGCCATGGGTACCGATTGTACAACCCGGTTACAAAGAAATTTCTTCAAAAAAGGATGTGGTCTTCCTTGAAGATGCAAAGTGGGATTGGACATGTGATGGCCTGCACAGTGACAACAACTTTTCCTTTGTGGATCCTTTTCCCCATGATGTCTCAACTACACCAAACACATCAACTCCTACACCTACACCTACCCTTGTTGACCATACCTCAAATTTATCTTCTTCCTCTTCAACTCTACCTTCACCAAATACCTCACCTACTACCCAAACCATTCGGCCAACTCCCATAATCCACCTACTTTTTCAAATACTTCCCCAAACCATACGGCCAACCCATATCCTCAATCAAATTTACCAAGTTCATCTCATGCTCCCATTACCGAAACCACATCACATGCAGGCCCATCAAAACGTCGAACGCAACCACCAGTCTGGTTACAAGATTATGACAGTGGCACAGGCTTATCCGATGATGAATTTAACTCCTGTCAGTTTGCTCTACAGGTTGCTGATCCCACAACCTATGAGCAAGCGGTCCAACACCAAGTGTGGCATGATGCCATGCATGCAGAGATAAATTCCATTCAGAAAATCATACGTGGGAGCTTGTCACTCTTCCGCATGGTAAGAATCTCGTGGGTGTAAAGTGGTTGTACAAGACCAAGTTGGATGAACATGGTAAACTACTGAAGCACAAGGCACGGTTGGTAGCGAAGGGTTATTCTCAACAACATGGGATAGACTTTCAAGAAACCTTCGCCCCTGTAGCTCGTTTTGAAACCATCCGCATTCTTCTATGTGTATCGGCTCAAGTTGGTTGGAGTGTGTATCAACTTGACGTGAAATCTGCATTTCTAAATGGAACTCTAAGTGAAGACATCTATGTTGAGCAACCTAAAGGTTTTGTTGTCAAGGGACAAGAAGATAAAGTGTACAAACTTCACAAAGCACTCTATGGTCTAAAGCAAGCACCCAGGGCCTGGTACTCACGCATTGATACCTATCTTACAGATCATGGATACTCTCGAAGTGAAAGTGAGCCTACTCTTTATGTGAAGCAAACAGTCAACATGATCTAATCTATGTGTGTGTATACGTTGATGATATTATCTATTCTAGCTCTAATGCAACTCTTTTGTCTGAGTTTAAGAATGGAATGATGCATGAGTTTGAGATGACCGACATGGGCCAACTCAAATTTTTCTTGGGTTTAGAAGTTAAACAAACTGCTGGTGGCATATTTGTATCACAACACAAATATGCTAAGGATCTTCTTAAAAAATTCGGCATGACAGATTGTACTCCTGAACGTGTTCCAATGGTTCCAGGAGATAAGTATGTTACTGATGATGGTGAGGAGAAGATCAATGAAACCGTGTATCGAAGCTTGGTTGGTGGGTTAATTTACTTAACTCATACACGACCCGACCTTGCCTTTTCTGTAGGTGTGATTGCAAGGTTTATGCAAGCTCCCTCAAAGATTCATTTTGGAGCTGCAAAGAAGATCCTAAGATATATTGCAGGCACAAGTCATTATGGAATATGGTATAATCAAGGAAACAAGGTTGATCTTCAGGGTTATACTGATAGTGACTGGGCTGCTTGCAGTGATGACAGGAAGAGTGTTTCGGCTAATGTGTTTACATTAGGAAGTGGTGCGGTTACTTGGAGCTCGAAAAAGCAGAAGACAGTGGCATTATCTAGTACTGAAGCTGAGTATGTAGCAGCTACAAACGCAGCGTGTCAGGCAATATGGATAAGAAGGATTCTTAGTGATCTAAACTTGAAGCCAGAAGAAGCAACATCTATAATGTGTGATAGTAGATCTGCTATCTGTCTGGCTAAGAATCCAACTCTACACAGTCGTTCTAAGCATATTGAATTGAAGCATCACTTTATTAGAGAAACAGTTGCTCAACAAGAAATTATGCTGAATCATTGTTCAACCAATGAACAGCTTGCAGATGTGTTAACCAAGGCTCTCACCAAAGAAAAGTTTACGTACTTCAGACATAAGTTGGGAGTTGGAGCATTTGAATCAAGGGGAGGTATTGGAACGTGATTCAAGACTCATGACGTGGACGTTCGCATGCATGCACGTGGAATAAAGTATTTGAATTTATTGTTTGAATTTGTTAATTTGAATAAAGTCCTTGTGACTAGTTTGTTAGTTTGTTAGTTTGAGTGCTATTCTCAAGGTTTGTTTGAGGTAGCCGTTGCTTGTATGCCTATATAAGGCAACCTTATGTTTACTGTGAAATGCATGAAAAGTACTATTTGAGTTGTTCCTTTCTCATCCTGACTTTCTTAGCTATCAAAATACCAACATTTTTGGTATCAGAGCACAGGCTCTCTCACCTTCTCATACTCTCTCTCTAAATTCACCATTATGGCCGAAAGTTTAACCACACCATCATCAGCAGCTCCCCTCATACCGGTCTTCAAGGGTGAGGGTTATGAGCATTGGAGTCTAAGAATGAAGACTATCCTACGTTCTCGGGAATTGTGGGATGTGGTCTACCTTGGAATGACTGCAACTGGAAACGGTATGGCAGATCATCGTGAAACAAAAAAGAAGGATGCTTTGGCTATGGCCCTCATTCAGCAGGGGTCCATGACCACTTGTTCTCGCGTATTGCTGCTGCTCAATCAGCGAAGGAAACGTGGGACACTCTTCGCATTGAATACCAAGGAGACTCACAAGTGCAGGCAGTCAAGCTACAAAGCCTGCGACGAGAATTCAAAAACCTGATGATGAAAGATGAAGAAACTGTGGGTGACTATTTCTCGCGTGTCATGACGAATGTCAGTCAGCAACGTGCATATGGAGAAGAGATCACTGATCAAAAAGTGGTTGAGAAAGTTTTACGAAGCCTATCAACACGATTTGATTATGTGATACCTTCTATTGAAGTTGCCTTTGATCTTACAACTGTCACTCCAGTCAAACTTATGGGACTTCTTCAGTCCCAAGAAGAGAGACTTAATGGTCGAGTCACCCACATTCAAAAAGTCCATGAAAAACAAGATGAAAAGGCCCTGCAAGTGTTACAAGAACCGAGCAAGTCTCCTCACGGGCGTGGGCGAGGACGAAGCTCCTTTAGAGGAAGAGGACGTGGCAGAAATGGCTTTGATAGGAGCAAAGTTCCCCAGTGTCATGTGTGCAAGAAGTACGGGCATCTTCAAAAAGATTGTTGGTATAATGAAGAGCCTCAAGTGAATGTAGCTGAGAATGAAGAAGCAATAGAAGCACCAGAATCTGATGATCAACACCTACTCTTGGCGCTTAGCATGCCCCCAGTCGATGATCAGTTCATGTTAATGGCCAACACCACTCCATCTGGTACATCTACTCATCTTTGGTTTGTTGATTCTGGTTGCTCTAATCACATGACAGGTTCACGAGACAATTTTGTATCACTGGATGAGACATTTAAACTGGATGTCCATCTGGGAGACAAGAAGAATTGGCAGTAGAAGGGAAAGGAACTGTGAGAATCAACACAAGTAATAACTCTTTCAAACTCTTGGATGAAGTTTACTATGCTCCCAAACTTGAGTATAATCTACTCAGTGTTGGCCAATTGATGAAAAAAGGTTATGTCATCACCTTTGAAAATGGAGAGTGCCTGATCAAACACAAAGAAAAAATCATTATGAAGATAGCAGGTGCCAGCAACAACATGTTTGTGCTTGATGCAACATGTATGACTCTCATCCACAGCACTCCAACAGACAAACATGCTAAACTTACTCAAAAATGGCACCTCAGGTATGGGCATCTCCACTTTGATGGACTGAAACAATTAAATCAAAAGGAGATGGTGTTGGGTTTACCCAAACTCACCTCATCTATAACTTGTGAAGCCTGCATTTTAGGTAAACAAGTTAAAATACCTTTTCAGTCCACATCATGGAGAGCTAAAACTAACTTGAACTGGTACACACAGACTTGTGTGGACCAATGGAAGTTCTTAGTTTAGGCAGTAGCTTGTACTATCTCCTATTTATTGATGACTTTACACGCATGTGTTGGGTTTACTTTTTACCTAACAAGTCTGTTACTTTTGCCAAGTTCAAACTTTTCAAGGTGATGGTGGAAAAGGAGAGTGGACAACCTATCAAGGTTCTAAGATCAGATAGAGGTGGAGAATTCTGCTCACAAGAATTCAATTCTTTTTGTGAGCAGCATGGGATCCGACGTGAACTCACTATTCCATACACTCCACAGCATAATGGCACGGCTGAAAGAAAGAACCGAGCCATCATGGGGCTAACCAGAAGCATGTTGAAAGCTCGTGATCTTCCAAACTTTTTCTGGGCTGAGGCGGTTGCTACGGCTGTCTACCTGATCAACCGATCTCCCACGAAAACTCTTATAAACCAAACTCCATTTCATGCATGGACTGGTAGAAAGCCTTCTGTGTCAAATCTCAAGATCTTTGGTTGTATAGCTTATGGTTTAGTTCCATCTCAATTGAGAAAGAAACTAGACAATAAGTCTGAAAGAAACATTTTCATTGGTTACTCAACCCAAAGCCATGGGTACCGATTGTACAACCCGGTTACAAAGAAATTTTCTTCAAAAAAGGATGTGGTCTTCCTTGAAGATGCAAAGTGGGATTGGACATGTGATGGCCTGCACAGTGACAACAACTTTTCCTTTGTGGATCCTTTCCCCATGATGTCTCAACTACACCAAACACATCAACTCCTACACCTACACCTACCCTTGTTGACCATACCTCAAATTTATCTTCTTCCTCTTCAACTCTACCTTCACCAAATACCTCACCTACTACCCAAAACCATTCGGCCAACTCCCATAATCCACCTACTTTTTCAAATACTTCCCCAAACCATACGGCCAACCCATATCCTCAATCAAATTTACCAAGTTCATCTCATGCTCCCATTACCGAAACCACATCACATGCAGGCCCATCAAAACGTCGAACGCAACCACCAGTCTGGTTACAAGATTATGACAGTGGCACAGGCTTATCCGATGATGAATTTAACTCCTGTCAGTTTGCTCTACAGGTTGCTGATCCCACAACCTATGAGCAAGCGGTCCAACACCAAGTGTGGCATGATGCCATGCATGCAGAGATAAATTCCATTCAGAAAAATCATACGTGGGAGCTTGTCACTCTTCCGCATGGTAAGAATCTCGTGGGTGTAAAGTGGTTGTACAAGACCAAGTTGGATGAACATGGTAAACTACTGAAGCACAAGGCACGGTTGGTAGCGAAGGGTTATTCTCAACAACATGGGATAGACTTTCAAGAAACCTTCGCCCCTGTAGCTCGTTTTGAAACCATCCGCATTCTTCTATGTGTATCGGCTCAAGTTGGTTGGAGTGTGTATCAACTTGACGTGAAATCTGCATTTCTAAATGGAACTCTAAGTGAAGACATCTATGTTGAGCAACCTAAAGGTTTTGTTGTCAAGGGACAAGAAGATAAAGTGTACAAACTTCACAAAGCACTCTATGGTCTAAAGCAAGCACCCAGGGCCTGGTACTCACGCATTGATACCTATCTTACAGATCATGGATACTCTCGAAGTGAAAGTGAGCCTACTCTTTATGTGAAGCAAACAGGTCAACATGATCTAATCTATGTGTGTGTATACGTTGATGATATTATCTATTCTAGCTCTAATGCAACTCTTTTGTCTGAGTTTAAGAATGGAATGATGCATGAGTTTGAGATGACCGACATGGGCCAACTCAAATTTTTCTTGGGTTTAGAAGTTAAACAAACTGCTGGTGGCATATTTGTATCACAACACAAATATGCTAAGGATCTTCTTAAAAATTCGGCATGACAGATTGTACTCCTGAACGTGTTCCAATGGTTCCAGGAGATAAGTATGTTACTGATGATGGTGAGGAGAAGATCAATGAAACCGTGTATCGAAGCTTGGTTGGTGGGTTAATTTACTTAACTCATACACGACCCGACCTTGCCTTTTCTGTAGGTGTGATTGCAAGGTTTATGCAAGCTCCCTCAAAGATTCATTTTGGAGCTGCAAAGAAGATCCTAAGATATATTGCAGGCACAAGTCATTATGGAATATGGTATAATCAAGGAAACAAGGTTGATCTTCAGGGTTATACTGATAGTGACTGGGCTGCTTGCAGTGATGACAGGAAGAGTGTTTCGGCTAATGTGTTTACATTAGGAAGTGGTGCGGTTACTTGGAGCTCGAAAAAGCAGAAGACAGTGGCATTATCTAGTACTGAAGCTGAGTATGTAGCAGCTACAAACGCAGCGTGTCAGGCAATATGGATAAGAAGGATTCTTAGTGATCTAAACTTGAAGCCAGAAGAAGCAACATCTATAATGTGTGATAGTAGATCTGCTATCTGTCTGGCTAAGAATCCAACTCTACACAGTCGTTCTAAGCATATTGAATTGAAGCATCACTTTATTAGAGAAACAGTTGCTCAACAAGAAATTATGCTGAATCATTGTTCAACCAATGAACAGCTTGCAGATGTGTTAACCAAGGCTCTCACCAAAGAAAAGTTTACGTACTTCAGACATAAGTTGGGAGTTGGAGCATTTGAATCAAGGGGAGGTATTGGAACGTGATTCAAGACTCATGACGTGGACGTTCGCATGCATGCACGTGGAATAAAGTATTTGAATTTATTGTTTGAATTTGTTAATTTGAATAAAGTCCTTGTGACTAGTTTGTTAGTTTGTTAGTTTGAGTGCTATTCTCAAGGTTTGTTTGAGGTAGCCGTTGCTTGTATGCCTATATAAGGCAACCTTATGTTTACTGTGAAATGCATGAAAAGTACTATTTGAGTTGTTCCTTTCTCATCCTGACTTTCTTAGCTATCAAAATACCAACAAAAAGATCTCTTCTATTAAATTCTAGAAAAAAATTAATCTCTATTTCTAAAACCGCGCGTCCCATGCGGAGCCAACCGTCACAACCTCACTCCATGCCAAAACAGTAAAACTATAAAGCCATCACGATCCGTATACAAAAAAAGTCCCTATTTTCTCCAAGAAAACGCTGCTAATTAGCTACCAATAATGTTAGTTTATAATATAAAACGATAAATGGGTTTATTATGTGTAAACTTCACTAGATACAAATAACGTGTGTGTAAAGTTCAATAGATACATATAACGTATGAGTTATTTATTTTCTAAGGCTAAGAGTACTACATGCCAATAACATAATTAACGTACACAAGAAGTGGTAATAAGGTGTCTAGTAAAAGTATAACTCATCAGGTGGTTGAAGTTCTAATGTCATAATAGTCATTTGTTTAGTTGTAGGAGTAAATTTAAAAGCAGTATGAATTTACCATTACCAAAATTTTAAGGAAAAATAGTATTTTAAAATTTTTCCTTAAAATACTATACTTAGAAAGGAGGCGGTTCTGCCATTAATTTTAAATTACATATAAGTAAAATATGAAATCCTAACATTTCATTTACACACCTAAAACATCACACTAGTTAAGTATGTTACAGTGGTTAAAATAAATAAATAACTCTGCTATACACGATATTGTCACTCGGACTAACTATACGAGCATTCCCCTTTAACATGAGACGAACAACAAGCTTGACTGTACAAATAATATTCATCGCTATGATTTCCGTCATCAAAATTAAGGGAGTAACTAACGGCATCGTAAGAGAACACCGTACGCTTCGAAGATCCGTAGAAACTTTTCTTGCTTTCTCCAACCAACTTTTTCATCAGTCTTTTCCACTTCGGGCTCCGACTCCGCTTTATGTTGCTAGTGTTGTTCATTTGTGTAAACTCTTCGTGGTCGGAGACAGATGAGAGTGATGAACATTCAGAGAAGTTAGATGATCGTCCTTCAATGGGGGCCATGGTGCGGCTGAGGTCTGTTGCATATATACGACATTTTTTGAAGAGAGATATATACGAGTAGTTAATTTGTTTGAATTGGTATGTTAGTTTGAATTGAAGAGGAACGGTTTTTATAGATGTACCATGTGGGCAATCTTGTAATTTCAACCAGACCAAAAGCGATTACTTAACAAAAATCGTGTAAAGGGATCATTTGATCGTCAGCTTTCAATATTTACACATACATGCAGGTCCCATGATATGTTGACCGCTTTAATATGTATTTTTGAAAAATAGTTGCAGATAGTATATCATGCACAAAATAAAATTGTTAATACACAAAAAGCTAACATAAGATTAAAAGGGCTATGACGCGATCTTTCCCGAACCAATGTTATTCAAAAGACAAATCTAACTTTGAATACCCAACTTTAATTCTTAAAGTTTCTTATATTGGTAATTCTTATCTTATGACGTCCACTTTTACAAAAAAATATAAAAAGCATTTGCCTTCAGGTTTAGGATCGTCAATGTCGTGTCATCCATTATCCACCCTCATGCACAGACAGTTGTAAAGCAAACTACACTAAACTTTAAACTTACACATATTCTATGAGAGGAAAGATTGTGGGTACATGTCATAAATCCTATCCTAATTAATGCATATACGTTAACAAAAGAAAAGGACATAATATATCGTCTTATGCTTTTAGGATCTTTGTATATTCAACTGTCGGTCACTAAAACTTACAAACCCAAGGTATGCTATAAACTTGCACCGTTAAGTTGTTGATACGATATAGCATGGGCCACTTACCAAACTGTTTTATCATTTCATGCATACACGTGAATTAATACCACTATCCATTTTTCCTTAATTATTTCCTAAGTTTAATTCCATGTTGTTTTCGCATATTCTGAATATTTGGATCAAAGTGTTTTAGTTCTTCTCTCTTGTTTCGTTGGAGCCTATCAGCCTAATTATCCTGTAGAAATCAAAGATCAATAAATCGGATTTTTTGAAAGTCTTTATACATTTTCAGATTGAAATATTTCAATGGTTTGATCCTAATTGATCAACCGGATCAACTCATAATCGATCTCAAGACCAAGTATGAATTTATGTGTGATTTCGAGAACCAGTTAATGACCAAACAAAATGAATTTGGATTCAGCGGGAGAGGCTAGAAATAGTGTCTGATCACAGTTATCAACTTTTTTAATACTTCAATTAAGTGCATAATATGAGAGCCATTTTCTAAACCTCGGTAGTAACTTACCCTGGTATGAGGCAAATTTCTATTCACATTTCACATGTGAATTTCTAAAATGAAATTTTAATGGAAGAATTATATAAAAAATTGACCCCCGGCCCTTGGACTCCGCATCTAGGGGCTTTGCCTACAGACCCCAAGCCGAGGGGGCATTACCCCTAAGAACCAACAAGGTTTTAATACCAAAGATTATAGTAAACCACATTTGGACTTATTGACGTGTATCATGATTTAAACTAGAGTCTAATTACACTAAAATATTTAAGATAACCCATTTAAGGATATCTATAGGAGATTGATCATCTCAAAGGGTATCTATCAATTATCTTTTCTTTCATGAAGTAGTGGTTAGTTTATGCATTTTTATCATTAACACTATAGGTTACTTGTTAATGTAACACCTTAACCTGATAGACTTGTGTGTAACTATAACAGAAATCGAACATAAAAACATAATTTTACAACACTTTCAAATCATAAAATATTAATTTATATGTACATCCATCACATATTAAAGGAAATAACGGTACACGTGACTTCACGTAAAGTCTATTTAAACCTAGTCAACTCTTCGATTTAAAATAAAAACAGACTATACATGGTTAGTAATTATTTTTGCTAAATTCTTCATCATACAAGGGATATATATACAATACAAGTAATCAAAACGACTACATTGTTGAATTAATAAATTCAACCTCAACTATTAATAATAAAAATGCTTCATTTACACACCTAATTTATATATTGACTAGCTCCTTTGATTAGTAAATAGACGTTGATTCTATACTCTACACCACGATAACGCCACACTGATAGTTCAATTCATCGTAAATATTACTAGCATTCACTCAAAACTTGAGAGCATTGAGATCTATAAGAATAATATTCATCCGAATGATCTCCTTCATCGAAATTGAGCGAGTAACTAACAGCATCGTACTGAAATTTCAAAGGCTTGGAAGATCCATAGATGCTTTTCCTGCTTCCTTCAATCATCTTCTTCATCACCTTCTTCCACTTCCACCTCCTCCTGTGTACCCATGAGTACTCTTCGTGCTCGGAGGCGAATGACGATGACGAACATTCCGAGCAGTTCGATAATCGTCCTTTAATTCAATGGAGGTAGTGTTGTAGCTAAGGCCAGTTGCGGGGGCCATTTTATAAAAATAAAGAGATGAGTTCTTTTATGTTTGTTGTAGTGACGATGGTTTTGAAGTTTGGATGGTTTTGAAGTTTGAATGGTTTAAGTGGAGATTTTATAGTTGGTGTATAAGGGGTGATTGGGTGGATGGAGTGAAGGACGTGGAAAGGGTGGTTTGGGTCGCAGTTTATTATCTTTACACATGGTTGTGGGTCTCGTGATATATGTTTTGACTTTATATATCAAAACCTTTAAAAGAAAATCATATGTTTGTAGAAAAAGTATAAGTGATTTTTAAGAAACCTAT
Source organism: Flaveria linearis (assembly GCA_024085815.1). Lineage (NCBI taxonomy): Eukaryota > Viridiplantae > Streptophyta > Magnoliopsida > Asterales > Asteraceae > Flaveria > Flaveria linearis. Next base: position 17,703,260 of record CM044002.1, read on the forward strand.
AAGTTAGATGATGATGATGATGCTTATGCAATATCTTTTCTTCGAATTATAATAGAACTAAGTTATTAGTCCGTGTATTATATGAGTTAAAAGTTATAAATATATAATTAAATATGTAAACAAAAATATTTAAACTCTATCTTTTTTATTTTAAATCAATTATATAAAAATAAGGATTTATGATCATAAGGTTTAAAGGGTTAAATAATGTTTGATATTATTGATATCATAGATTCAAAATCTCTAGAATGGTTGTTGCTGATTGAGGTAGTTAAAAAAATAAAAACTTCACACTTATCGTTTAAAAAAATTAAAATAAAATAAAAACTTCAAGTACGAAATATAGCATATATGATTTGTGAAAATTTTATTAAAGGAAGTTTAAGTGGGAAAATTTTTGTGATGTAAATCTAGTGATGACATGTGTCACCACATGTAATCATTTATTGGTATAGATTTAAATCTGTTATTAACTTTAATATATAATTTTTGCTATAAATTAATAAAAAGGAATAAAGATTGAAGAATTATTTACCAAGAGAATTTGTTACTTAACTTGCTAGATCGTCAATATACTGCCAACCCACAGGATCAAATTGTTGTAATTTGCGATGGGCAAGTGTCCTTGTAGAGGCTAGAAGTAGAAGCAAGATTTAAATTTTTAAAGGTAACTGCAACACAAAGGTAAACTCTATTTTGATTCCAGTTAAGATCTTCAATAATTATGATGAGATACTCCTTTTACATAGTAGTTTGTATCAATACTAGAAGTTTGAGTCTTTCAAACGTTTTTAATTTTTATAGATTCGAGATTTATCTAGTTCATTCAAAACAAAACATTTTTAAATATTCCTACTTTTTTATTTTTAAGTTAAAAGTATTAATAGTCTGTAATTAATAAACCCACAAATGTTTTTCGATCAGTGAATATGCTTGAAGCCTTTTCGCGTGCGCCTGGGCGAGTGGAGTGGAGTACGGAACAACCTATGGAAACCAATATATGACAAGTGATGCCGACGATGAACACAATCCTATGCACTTGTGATCGGGAAAGGGTGAAGTGCCCACGACTTGTGTTGGCTAGTCTTCCAGTCGGGCAACGATCATTTTTCTGGCACCCCCTTCTTAGTAATATGATTTTGGAATGATTTTGATGCATTATATAATTTTTGCTTGTGATTTTGATTTATTAGTCTAACTTTTTTGAAGGATTTCGATTCTAATTTCTCAATGTCAATGCATTTAGAAATTTTGAGGTATAATTTGACACTTAAAATATGTGGTAGTTTACCAATATATGAGACCAATGAGGTTTGTTTTATAGAGATATGTGGACGTTTGAATTGTTTCATTAAAGTATGTGTAGTGGTTTATTTAGTTAAAATGTCACCTAAGCATATATGAATTTATTAAAATCATTTTAAATCAAGTGTAGTAGTTTTAAAGCTTTTTTTAGTTAAAAATTATATATATATTATTCGCGAATGTTGTAACCGCTCTATCATTCAATCTACACCGTTCGATCATCCTGAGATTGAATCTCAGCCGTATAAAGTCGGCGGTTACCGACGGTTAGAGGTGGTTCTCAGTGGTAGAAGGTACTCAGTGGCGGGAAACTCAAACTTTTCATTTTAAGGGTGCCAAATTGAGTTGAGAGAATCTCTCACTGAAATATCGGGTGGTGGATGTGGAAACTGCTACTGTCACAGCCTATATAACCACTGCTTCTCCAACTTTTGCCATCTGCACAATTTGCTCGAATCTCAAAACATCAACAATGGACGGTACCAAATCTGACCAAGCTTTAGTGGAGGCTAATGAGATGAAAGAGGTTAAGTCCTTACAGGTGCATGAAAAGCCGGTGGAACTCAAGCAGGACCACCTCTCTTTGGAACCCAATTCCTATAACGAGAAGGATAGTGAAGAGGTAAGGTTTGGTGGCTGTTTTACCTTTGTGTGTGACTATATTTCATTTTCTCCTGTTGTGTTGTTCAATCACAGGTTCATAAGGCCCAAAGAAAGCAAAAAAGGAAGCACGCTCTAGAAAACTGGAAATGGGATGAGGTGCAAGAGATTGAGAGTGGCCAAGATGAACCGTCTCATGGCTGTGGATGGATCAGTGATAGATGATTCGGATGATGCTTTGGTGGACAGCGCAAATTCTGTTGCACCTAACAGGAACAAGACTAAGATCCCACGTATCATCATAAGATGCGAAGATCGAATTGTTCGTCTTTGAGTGGTAGTGAGGTTCGTCTTGTGTTGCCCACTTTCTCATGTTTCTATGTAGTTTCTGCATGTTGTTTATTTCCTTAGCATTTTGAACTTTGTAATATGGCAGTTAGACTTATGGTATTTATCTTTGTTCCTTTGGTTATGTTTATATATATTTAATATTTTCAGCTTACTAATGTGGTGGTGGATAAAGTACTTTTTGTGTATCGTGTATCACATTACTTTGTATTTTATTGCAATGTCAATTCAAAGACTACTTTTTGTTTCATTGTATTGTTAACTCAAAGTACTTTTCATTGCAATGTCAACTCAAAGCTTACTAATGCGGTGATGGATAAAATAGATAAAATAATTTTCAGACTATTTTGTGTCAATTCAAAGACTTGTAATGTCAACTCACCCACCATGTTGTCAAACTACTTTTTTGTGTAACACTCTAGATTCATTATTTAATTTTATATTTAGTTATTTATGTTTTTATGTTACTTTCTAATTTTATATTTAGTTATTTTGTTTCTCATCTCCTCTATTTTGTCTGATGCATAATTCCAATCAATTATTATAATATAACATTTTCAAAATTTTTTGTAAATCAATTAATATTCAATAAACGTTATACTACGACCCTCCAATTGAAAGCTTTCGGTTCGTCCACTATATATCAATCTTTCATAGTTTCTAAATAAAAATAAAAAATAAGTTAACATATTTTTTAAAATAATATAACTATCTTTGATACTTTTTATACAATATTCTTTATTTTAACATTAATTATTAATATAAAAATATATTTTTTAAGCAAGCGTGAATTCTCAAAACGTGTTTTTAATTATTTTGTAGTCTTTAAATATTTAAATAACCTTTGATCATTTTTGTAACTTTTAAATAGTTTATAAAATTTATTGCTGTTTTTAAAGGTGGTTAGTTATTTAATAATGAAATGTAAAAAGACAAAAGTTTTAAAGGGTTGATAGTAAATAAAAAAAGATGAAGGGTATACATGAAACAATATACAAGGAACCGAGTTGTTAGCTTATGTGTCTCATTTTCTCTGTTTGTTTTGTATTTCAAAAGTAGTGGGTGGTTATGTTTATATATATTTAATATTTTAATTTTGTAATGTGGTAGTGAATAAACTACTTTTCATGTATTTAATCTTTTCATTTTACTTTTTGCGGAGGGTTGTGTATATAGTATTTTTAAGTTTGTGGTTCTTCCATACGAGACACTTTATCGACCAATTCATCAGGATATCTATGTTCGTTTTACACGAGCAACAATAGTTCATGAATCCCAAATGAAGCCGTCTTTGTTCACATGCTACGTTTTTGAACCTACCCCATTTAATGGGGTTTGTCATCGTCTGAATAATGACAAGTACCTAACAGGTTATGTTTGCTTTTTTACCATTGTTTTGCATTTTTTTTTCAATTATCTAACATCAAGGTAAATGCAGATGTTATTGGTATTCTTCGTGTGTGGGGTTGTGTTTCCAATCAATCTCGAGTGGTTCAATCAGTTGATTGTGATGTCGAGTCATTGTTATCGCCGATGAACGGTATACCTTTTTTACAATTATAGCAAACCGTTGAATTTCAACATTTATTAAATTTATTTTGTTACTTATGAGAACCACGTGCAGTGGCTCAGAGCTTAGTTTGTCATTATGGGGAAAGTTGGCACGACATGTTGATGACGATGACATTCGAACTAATGGAAGCCATAACATAATTGTCCTAGTGACATCGTGTAAAGTTCGATTGTTTAATGGTCTCATCTTTCTCCATAGATTCGTTTGTTTTCGTTGTCTTAATGACATGTAGAGTTTAAGTTTTTTTTTCAAAATCAGGTGCCCCGTGTTTGGTGTCAACTGTGGGATCCCATCTGTATCTAAATCCCCTGTTGCCCTTGGTTGATACTTTCAAGAATGTGTACGTCATTATATATTTAGTCGATTTGTTTATCCTGTAATAATGATCCTACTTATTTATGCTGCTAACATAATATATTTTTTTAGAGAATACCGGCCTGTTACATTCAAATCACCTGAACATTGTAATGAGAATTTTTTCGTTACACAAATCTCTGAGTTATACAATAAATTGCAAGATGGGATTGCTCCGGTACGTAGTATTTTTATATAATAATTAAAGTTCATATCTTTTGTCATTGTAAATATTTTTTGTTTTTTGTAGGGAGCAATGTTCAACATCAATTCACTAATAATTGGTGTTGATTTATCAGATGATTGGAAATATATAAAGTGCAATACTTGTCGTAAGAAGACGATATTGATTGGAAATCACTACTTTTGTTCATCCTGTAAAAAAAATGTTATCAATCCATGTCAAGCGTAAGTGACAGTAATTTTTCTCCACCACTTTATGTTTTCTTCATTAATAATTCCTTAATATAGGTACAAATTGGTAATTCATGTAATTGACAACGGAGAGGAAATGACATGTGTCTTATTTGACGATGCTACGTACCCTCTTTTTGGCATCACAGCCTCGGATTTGCTTATGAAGAGTTATACTGAGATACAGACGTACTTATAAGCATGCAATGTGTACTTCATACACGACTTAGACATAATCATCCACACACACATAAGTGTATATATATATATACACCCAAATCTTTTACGTGTCTCAATTTATGTCTTTGTTAGTATAAATATGTGTGTCTTTATCTATATTTGTGTATATTTGCATTCTTACATTAACTCATTTTTGTCTAGGGTGTTGATAACCCGCACTGGATGCCTGATTTTTTCATTGATAATTTATTTGCTCGAAGGGTCATTCTTCGAGTGAAAATTGATAAATTTAACTTGGCACCTGATTATGTTCGACGCTTCACTGTTTCTAAATATCTCGGTGAAGATGTTAACTTACTTAATAATGAAACCCTGGAGTCAATTGTTGGGACGAGCAATAGTGCTCCAACACCCAGCATTCTTCATACCAAGGAGGTGGATGAAGGCGTTGAATTCTTTTCTAGGATTACAAGCGATGAATGGGATATGGTTGATGAGGCCTTATTGGGACCACGCATTTCATCATTCACATCTACATCATCAACCTTATCTGTATCTTTTGTTATAAGAGTTTCTTGTGCTACTAAGTTGTTGAACTTCATTTCATTTTTATTCTTTCATTATATATTTAGGCGGTTCTTGATAATGATGATAAGGGAGTATTCGCGAAGGCTGTTTCGGATATATCTATTATTGATACGTGCAAATCTTCTCCATTGGCTATGGTTGATCGCCCTACTAAACAGTATGAAAAGTCGTAATATTCGAGACCGAGGAGGAACATAAAGAAGGCTAGGCGCTTAGAGTACTAAACTTATTGCATGTATGTTTTGATAGCTCTAAAAAATTATTCTTTATGTTATATATTTTTTTTAATTTCTTCAAACATATTAATGATCTTGCATATTGTCTTTTTTTCTTCTATTATATGATGCAGTTTGGCGAAAGCATGTGGTTTGGGTGTTTTTTTTATGTTTGATTTGTCATGAACTTTTTTAATTTGTATGTCACAAACTTAATGTTATCTTTTCTTGACCATAAATTTATGGATGTTTCTGTTTTATTTTTTCTTATGATCCTTAAGTAGATTTACAAAGGATGTTTCAGATACATCTATTGTTGATACAACCAAACCTTCTACTCTGGCTGATGTTGATTGTCCTGCTAAATATCATGAAAAGTTGCAATATTTAAGATCGTGAATGATCAAAAAGAGGCCTAAGCGCTTGGAGTACTAAAGTTATTGCATGTATGTTTGATGACTCCAAAAAAGTATACTATATGTTATATGTTTATTTAATTTATTCAATTATATTCATGATCTTCATTAATACTTTTTTTTCCTTCTGTTATAGGATGTAGATTTGGTGGAAGCACGTTCTTTTACTGTTTATCTAAGTAGAATTTGTTATAGACCTTTTTAGATTGAATATCACAATGTTGATGTTATCTTTTCTAGACCATAACTTTGTTGGCGTTGTTGAGAATTTTGTTTTGGGATCTTGATGAATCATTTTGTCTTTATATGACCTATTTATTTGGATGCGTGTTTTTCAAACTAATATTAATCTTAAAATCATATGACATATACTCAAATATAAAAGACTTTTTGGTGTGTTTTAAATTGTCTTTATACTAACACGTTAATAGTGTTATTATTTATAATTTAAGAAGACATAGTTATTAGATTACGACATGAAAGCTCCCGGCCACCGGACGGGTATAAAACTAGTTATTAAAAATGGGAAAAAATTAATTCATTCATTCTTTAATGCCCATTAAAGGTTTAACCAAACATAATTTTGAAGCCCCATTTAACTAGAACGTAGCGGCTTTAACGTCACAATTGTGTCCACATCAGCAAATTTGACGTCCTTTATGGGCACCACTACGATCACTCTCAGGGCCGGCCCAACAGTAGAACTGGCACAAGCTAAGGCTTTGGGCCACCCAAAGTTACAGGGCCTCCAATTTTTTACTCAAACAAACCCAATAATACCTCAAGCCCAGAGGATTTAGCCCTAGAATTCTAAAGCAGGAGACCGGAAGTTCACTTTGTAATCTGTTCATCCTCAATCGCGGCCCCAAATCTCCAATCGGTTGGCCGATGAGCCAATCGACCTTCACGGCGGCGACTTTTCAGTTTCACTCTCGAGATTATCAAGCGACAAGCATTCTCGGTAATCATCACGCATTGAAACATGTCTTTTCGACATCTTCAAGCATGGCTGCGAGTAGCAGTCTGCAGTCGACACTCTACCCTTCAATTCAACCTACAAATCAGCTGGCCCTGCTTGCGAAGTCACGAATTTTACGACTTTGGAGTTTGGATATTGTGATTAAGAAGGTCAGAAGGGTTGCTGGGTTGTGTATCGATTTATAATTCTGTGGTTAACTGGATGCCTGGATAGGTTAGAAGGGTTATCGCTTTGTGATTCAGTGATTCGGTGATTGCTTTTCTTGCTGACTTGCTCTATCTTCAGTCATCAGGTTAGTTTTCTTGTTTCTTATTCAAGTGAATCAAGTGACTTATTGATTTGTTTTTGAATTGGTTATTTGATTAATTGTTTTGCCTCTGATAGTAATTGTTATTCATAGCACCTGCAACATAATGATAAAGTATTTTTGATGGATTAAAGGGTAGTATTTTTGGGGCAAATCCAGTTACATAAGTTCTTCGTTGGAATTTTCTTAATACAAAGGACAAAGTTATTAACTCTCATAGGTTAAAAGTTTAATTCTTTAACGATAGTCACGATTCTTTCAAATTCCAGGTTTGTAAATTGTTTTTAGTGATTTTTAGTTGTAGTAACATTTATTCTTAAAGAGCACCTTAACACTGGAAAATTTTGTCAAAACTAGATTTTGAACACTCATAGTTGATAACAACGTGTTTGAAAAAAGGCCCCCGATTTCTATTATGCTTTAGGCCCCCAAAATGCTTGACCCGGCCCTGATCACTCTAATCATCTTTGCAAGACCCATAGATAGGAGAAACATTAAGTCATTTTCTCTTGAATGTATATCGCATTAGGCACAAAATATATTGTTATAGTTCCATTTTATCAATGATTAATTAAATAGCATTGTATATTCAAGTTGTTTTGCGTTCAAATTGCCTCTGTTTTTCTGTCTCTACTTCTAAAAAGCCGTCCCTACTGGAGCCAAAAACCGTCGCAACCCGACTCTCAGACCATCACGATTTATTTAAAAACTCTCATTTCGTCCAAGAAAGCGTTGATGATTAGCTACTAATGAAGTTAGTTTTATAATATAAAAAGACATATGAATTATAACCTGTAAACTTAAAAAGTTCACTATATATGACGTAAGAGTTATTTATTTTTAAAACTAAAAGCATTACATGCAAGTAATATAATCTAGTAAGTAATATATGTAAGGGCTTGTATGTTGACGCTAATTAACAATTAAAAGTTCTAGTGTCATGATTGCCATTTGTATAAATTAAAAAAACGTTTTAAAATGTTTAAGAGAACGACAAACAATAATACTTAGAATGGAGGCTATATTGCTATTAAAATTTTAAATTACATTTAATAAAATTAAAAATTCTTACATTTCATTTACACACCTAAATAGAACACCACACTAACTCTGCTATACACATGCCATCACCTTGACTAACTTCATAAGCATTCCCCTAAAACATGGGACGGGCAACAAGATTAATCATACCGATAAAATTCATTGCTGTGATTTCCATCATCAAAATTGAGGGAGTAACTAACGGCGTCGTAAGAAAACACCAAACGCTTAGAAGATCCATAAAAGCTTTTCTTGCTTTCTTCAACCAACTTTTTCATAATCCTTTTCCACTTAGGGCTCCGACTACGCCTTATGCTGCTAGTTTCGTTGTTTATTCGTGTAAACTCTTCGTGGTCGGAGACGGATGAGAGCGACGAACATTCAGAGAAGTTAGATGATCGTCCTTCAATGGCGGCCATGTTGCCGTTGAGGTCTATTGCATACGACATTTTTTTGAAGAGAGATATATGAGTGGTTTGTTTGTTTGGATTGGTATGTTAGTTTGTATTGAAGAGTAATGGCTTTATACATGTGCCAAGGGGCAATCATGTAATTTCAATCAATCGAAAAGCGATTACTTAAAATAAATTGTGTAAAGGGTCCGTTTGATCGTCAGCTTTCAATCTTTACACATACATTTGGGTGCCATAATATCTTGACCACTTTAATATGTATTTTTTGAAAAATAGTTGTAGATAGTATATTCATGCACACAATACAAAAGTTAATGATAATAAAAAGCTAACACAGAATTGAAGGGGCTATGATGCAACCTTTTCCGAAGCAATGTTATTCGAGAGACAAATCAAGCTTTGAATACCCAACTGTAGTCAAATTCTTATCTTATGACGGTCCACTTCACAAAAGAAATTAAATAAATGAATTTTCCCTCAGGTTCTTAAAATCATTGTGTCATCCAACAGTTGTAAATGAAAGAGATAGTTGAAATCATTCCTTTTCATTCCAATACATTGCCTATAAATAATTACAAACCAATCTCCTATTTTAGGAGTGGATACGAATGAGGCTGAAAATATTCCTAAATACAAGGCTGTATCACATGTGATGAATGTTTCTAAATATACATATTCTATTACACCCCGCAGTCGAGGCGGGAGGGGACCGTAGGCTTAGGCTGGAGCGGAAGTCTTCAAATAGAACTCGAGGGAGACCTTTGGTGAAGATGTCGGTGATTTAGTAACGAGATGGAACGTGTAGAATGCGGACATTGCCCCGTTGAACATGTTCACGAACAAAGTGAATGTCGAGTTCGATGTGCTTGGTGCGTTGGTGTTGAACGGGGTTCCCAGAGAGATAGATGGCGCTTACGTAGTCACAATATATGATAGTGGCTCGAGGTAGTTGATGATGGAGTTCTAACAGTAGGTTGCGAAGCCAACAAACTTCAGCTACGACGTTTGCGACTCCGCGGTATTCTACTTCGGCGCTTGATCGGGAGATAGTCGGTTGACGTTTCGAGGACCAAGAGATAAGGTTGTCAACAAATTAGACACAATATCCGGAGGTGGATCTACGGGTGTCGGGACACCCGGCCCAATCTGCGTCGGTGTAGGCAATCAGAGATGGTGTGAATGGAGCTATGGTGAGACCCATTTCGGACGTTCCTTTGATGTATCGAATTATTCTTTTAAATGCATTCCAATGATCAATTTTGGGAGCATGGATATGGATACAAACTTGTTGAACCGCGTAACTTATGTCGGGACGTGTGAATGTTAAAATATTGAAGGGCACCGGCCAAACTCCTATATAGCGTTGGGTTATCAGACTTGGTACCAGAAGACACACTTAATTTGGCATGTGAGTCCATGGGTGTTGTAACCGGATTGCATGATTCAAGCCCGGAACGTTGAATGATCTCGTTGACATATGTTTGTTGTGATAAGAACAAAGTGTCTTTTTGTCGTGATACGGAGATGCCCAAGAAGAATTGAAGAAACTTAGAGGACCAAGATCTTTCATTGCAAATTCGGATGCAAGACATGACATGAGATGTTGACGAAGATCACTTGACGATGTTGTGAGGACAATGTCGTCGACATATAAAAGTAAATATGTCGTGTTGGTCCCATGATGTAAGATAAAAGTGAATTGTCGCATCGACTTTGAATGAACCCTAAAGTTAATACATAGTCCGTGAACCATTGGTACCACGCTCTTGGGGCTTGTTTAAGGCCATATGGAGATTTCTTGAGGCGACATATATGATCCGGAAAGTCCAGATGTCGAAATCCCATGGGTTGGTACATATAAACAGTTTCATTTAGATTCCCATGAGGAAATGCGTTTGTAACGTCAAGTTGATGCACAGGCCATGATTTTGACATAGCAATGGACAAGACGGTATGAATCGTAGCGGGTTTGACTACGGGACTAAATGTTTCACCACAATCCACGCCCACCTGTTGAGACCTGCCATCACAAATTAATCACGCCTTATAGCGTTCAAGAGAGTCGTTAGAGTTAAAATTGTGTTTAAAAAGCCATATGCTACGTATTATATTCATGTGAGGTTCTCGCGAGACTAATTCCCAAGTCTTGTTTTTAATAAGGGCATTAAACTCGTTAGTCATAGCACTGTGCCATTCTGGAATGGACAAGGCATCGGTTGGGTTTTTAGGTGTCACACCCCAACCTTGACGGCGGAAACGTCGAGGTGTGAGGGTTAAGATTGTTCACAGCCACATAACGCTATGTTAAAGTATAAAATGCCATTAATCAATTGTTTCAAACACCACATACATCAAAGTTTCAAAATAAATCAAACAAAAACAAGAATCCAATTGTCTTTATTAAGCCTAGGTCCATGTTCTAGGTTTAAGCACTTCTTCAATCATCGCTAAGCTTGCACATTACCTGAAACATGTTGAAAATAAAGTCAACTAACTAGTTGGTGAGTTCTCATGGTTTTAAATACAATAAGTATAAAAATATGGCAATTCTAGTCAATGGTCACAAGATAGCAAGTATATAGAACATGCATAGTTACAATCAAGCCTCGACTGAATAATATGAATAAGCATGATTAGCTAAGTGTATTTGGTTCCCTAGTGCACAAGCATACGGCTCCTAGGAGTCGGCAATACATCGACTTTAGCACCAAATAGGCTTGTCAGGCCCAAAGATCTAAGACTTCGCTAGGCTAGCAGTAGTTAATGATTGCACACGTATGTCACATCTCAGATAATACTTAACATATCCAAACAACCACAACTATGTAAAGAATTGCACGTGTGTAATAAGTATCAAAGCGTGTATGTGTAAGTTTGTATAAGCAACATGTTTCACCCCGAAAGACGTGAAATAATCATAAAGCGGGGCATAAGAACTCACGTGTTTAATAAAGGAGACTTGTAGATGTAATAAGAATAACCACGAATAAGATTTCCAACACAAACGTCACAACGCACCTAAACGAAATAAAGTAGCGCGTTATAATTTGTTTGGTGATAAATTGTAGGTCTAATAGGATTTAATAATTATTCGTATTTATTACATGTTAATAACGTGATCGGTTAAATGGAACGAATGGATTATACTTGGTATAATCAACTGTTAGCGCGTAAGAGAAAAAAAATAAATAAAACTAGATTAAATTGTACGTTAAACCGATTTTTAAGGATTGTATATAATAAGTATAATAAGTGATTTAGCTATTATAAGGAACTATATATATATATATATTTATAGGTATAAATAATTAAACAATTTAATTGTTTGAATATACATATAAATATATATACTAAACAATTATAATATTGTGTATAATAATCAATATAAATGATTTAGCTATTAAAAGAACTATGTATAATATATATATATATATATATATATATATATATATATATAAATAACTAAACAATTAAGTTGTTTGAACATATATATATAAATATATATACTAAACAATTATAACATTGTATAATCATAATAAGTGATTTAATTACTAAAAGAACAATATATAATATATATATATAGGTATAAATAACTAAATAATTTAATTATTTAAAAATATATATATACATATACAAGTATTATGTTTACTCATTTCTTTTGTATTTTTAAAAATACAAAAATATATTTATAAATACAAAAGTATTTATAAAAATAAATTTAGTCATAAAATTAATTAAACAAACGAAAGAAAATAATCTATATTTTATAAATTTAATTTTAGAAATTTTCAGAATTTAAAAAGGTTGAATAAATAAAAAGAAATGAAAAGAAAAGAAAAAAAATCAGAAAAAGAAAAGGAAAAAGGGAGGTTGCCCGGGGTCGAACCCGGGACCTCCCTGAAAGTATGGGGCGCAGAGACCAGTGAACCAGGGCCATGGCCTTGGTTTCACTTTGGTTTGTTTTGATTTTAACCCGAGTCTCCCCGGTTTCCCCAAATCGTTGATAAACCTTAGATGCACAGATCCTCAATTGACCCTCGATTCGATGTTAAACACTCGAATTGTCATAGGGCTTTTGATCCTTGGATCAAATCGAGCAAATAACATGTTCCGATTACCTGATTTGATATAGTTTCGAGGGTTGTCGAGTTTGACTTAGTCTCGGTGTTCACGAATTTAGGGGTTTAGGATCGAGAGGGTTTCTTGTGAAATTGAGGTTACGGAGAGTTTAGGAACCTCAGAATGAGGCAAAGGCTCCCAATTTATAGTCTTGATTTCGTGACCTCGGGCATAAACCGTTTGATTTTGAAACCGCGTTCTTGATTACCAAATTTGTGAGATTCGAGCTGTTAATTTGCGATTTTGATTGATTGATCAGCAGATTGGTGCGCGTTTTAACTTTAGAAGTGATTGATTTGATTCAATTTGTGAATTTTGGCAAGGTTTGATTCGGATTTTGTTAAGGTTAATCACGGGTCCGATTAGAAAGGTCAACACGCGGGAACAACGAATTAAATTATGGCTCGGGTTCGAATCACAGGGTCGAGGGGGTTAAGCGGTTCGATTGGGTCGATTTGCATTAAAAGATGGTGATTTTGAAGCCTCGCCGGAGATCGGCGGAGCTTCGCCGGACATGCTGCCGGAAAATCGGGTTTGAAAAGGGGGATTGTTTTTAGCTTTTCATTAATTACAACTTTGGTCCCTGCGGTTTGAGTTTGGTTAGTTTGCATCCAAAGTTTAAGTTTTATGTTTAAAAGAAATTTTACATTAACCCCCGTAGTTTAAATGTTATCATTTTATGCATAAAACTTTCCTTTTTAAGTTTATAAAATGACATTAAAGGCCCCTTAACTTATTTTTAACTTTAAGTTTTAATGCTTTACTAATTTAATAATCATTTAACCTTTATAAATTATTTAAATTATTATTATTATTATTACACATTAAATTATTTTAATCATTATTATTATTATTATTGTTATGATAATAATAATTATTATTTGTAAGATTAAAATCATTTTAAGTATTATAATATTAAATAATGTATAACACTTATAATATTATAATTATTTATTATTAAATAACATTGTTAACCATCAATTTGTTTATTAAGCAAAATAAGTCCTCAAAGATTCAATAAGACATAAAAGGTCCTTACAAGAAATAACGATGTTAACTTTTAATTAATGCAAAATACAGGATGTTACAGTCTCCCCAACTTAAAAGAATTTCGTCCCGAAATTAAGAATCAAAAAGGGGTTACAAGAATAAGGAAGGGTACGTCTTCTTCATATGTTCTTCACGCTCCCAAGTGAATTCCGCTCCTCGTTTGTTCTCCCATCGAACCTTTACAATTGGGGTCGTAGAGGTCCTAGTCTTCTTCATAATCCGATCCATGATTTCGACGGGTTTTTCAACGAAGTGTAGTGACTCGTCGATCTGAATGTCTTCCAATGGCACATGCAAATTATCGTCGGCCAGACACTTCCTCAGATTCGAGACGTGGAAGACAGGGTGAATTCCACTAAGGTCGGAAGGTAGTTCTAGTTTGTAGGCCACTTTCCCGATCCTTTTCAGAACCTTGAAAGGCCCTACAAACCTTGGAGCTAACTTGCCTTTCCTTCCAAAGCGAACCACACCCTTCCACGGTGAGACCTTGAGAAGGACCATCTCCCCAACTTGGAATTCCAGTGGCTTGCGACGTTTGTCCGCGTAGCTCTTCTGTCGACTCCTGGCCACTTCCAGGTTCTTGCGGATGATAGCGACTTTGTCGGTCGTCTCTTGTATGAGCTCGGGACCGGTGATAAGATTCTCGCCAATGTCGGTCCAGCAGATTGGTGAACGACACTTACGACCGTAAAGTGCTTCGAACGGTGCCATTTGGATGCTTGAGTGGTAACTGTTGTTGTAGGAGAATTCTGCGAGCGGTAGGTGCGTATCCCAGTCGCCACCAAAATCAAGGATACAGGGACGCAACAGGTCTTCCAGAGTTTGGATCGTCCGCTCGGTTTGGCCATCGGTTTGGGGATGGTAAGCCGTGCTTAAATCCAATTGCGTACCCAGAAGTTCTTGCATAGTAGACCAAAAGTGAGAAGTGAATCGAGCGTCTCGGTCGGATATAATATGAAGAGGCACTCCATGACGGCTTACGATCTCGTCGATGTAAATCCGGGCTAACCTTGATGTCTTATATGTGTCGCGTATGGGTATAAAATGTGCCGACTTGGTCAATCGGTCGACGATTACCCATATGCTATCGTGCCCGCGAGATGTCCGAGGTAGCTTGGTTATGAAATCCATGGATATATGTTCCCACTTCCACATGGGAATTTCGGGTTGTTCGAGTAATCCACTTGGACGTTGATGCTCCGCTTTAACCTTCGTGCATGTAAGGCATTTAGCAACATAGGTTGCTATGTCTCGTTTCATCCCGGGCCACCAATATTGACTCCGTAAGTCCATGTACATCTTATCGGAGCCCGGGTGAATAGAATAACGAGTCCGATGTGCTTCGTTCATGATAGAAGCCCGAAGGTTATTGCGTTTGGGAATCCAGATTCGGTTTGCGAAATACATTAACCCATTGGCTCTTGTTTCCAATTGGGCTGAGAGATTTGGCTCGAGCTCTTCCTTCATACTCCCTTCGGTTTGCACCGCTTGCTGTGCTTCTCGAATACTCGCCTCGATGTCACAATCGATCCTTAAGTTCTGCAATAACACCGTAGCATTGTTGACATCGAGTCGGACTTCAGTATCAAACTCTCCCAATGTATCGAACCATTGGCGTCGGTCGCGAATCTCTTGAACGGAAACCATCTTTTGATGCGTCTTTCGACTCAATGCATCGGCTACGACATTTGCCTTGCCGGGATGGTAGTGGATATCGCAATCGTAGTCGCTAATTAGTTCCACCCAACGACGTTGCCTCATATTGAGGTCCTTCTGATTGAAAACGTGTTGGAGGCTCTTGTGTTCCGTGTAGACTATACATTGCGTGCCGTATAGATAGTGTCTCCAGATTTTTAAAGCAAAGACCACCGCTCCGAGCTCGAGATCGTGCGTCGTATAATTTACCTCGTGAACCTTCAATTGTCTCGAGGCATATGCGATGACCTTTCCCCGTTGCATGAGAACACAACCAAGGCCTTGCTTCGACGCGTCGCAGTATACCGTGAAGTCGTCATTTCCATCCGGTAGCGTCAGAATAGGAGCATTGCACAACTTGTGCTTCAATGTCTCAAACGCCTCTTCTTGCTCGGCTTTCCACTCGAAAGGCTTGTTCTTCTGAGTCAAGGACGTGAGTGGCTTTGCGATTTTTGAGAAGTTGGCAATGAATCGCCGGTAATACCCGGCTAGTCCAAGAAACGATCGAACTTCCGTGGGAGTTTTGGGAGCACCCCAATTCTTCACGGCTTCAACCTTCGCAGGGTCGACGTGAATTCCTTGACTATTCACAACGTGCCCTAAGAACTGTACCTCTTCAAGCCAAAACTCACATTTCGAGAATTTCGCGTACAGTTTTTCCTTCTTCAACAGTTCGAGGATTTGGCGGAGATGAAGTTCATGATCGGAGCGAGACTTGGAATAAATAAGAATGTCGTCAATGAAAACGATGACGAACTTGTCTAGGTATGGCTTGCACACCCGATTCATAAGATCCATGAAGACCGCTGGAGCATTGGTTAAGCCGAAAGGCATAACCATGAACTCGTAATGCCCATACCGAGTGCGGAATGCAGTCTTTGGGATATCGTCGTCGTGGACTCGCAGTTGATGATAACCCGAACGCAAGTCGATTTTTGAAAAGATTGCAGCTCCTTGAAGTTGGTCGAAAAGATCGTCGATACGAGGAAGAGGATACCGGTTCTTGATGGTCAACTTGTTGAGCTCCCGGTAATCGATACACATGCGGAAAGACCCATCTTTCTTCTTCACAAATAAGACAGGTGCACCCCAAGGAGAAGAACTAGGGCGGATAAACCCCTTCTCGGATAATTCCTGGAGTTGGCTAGAGAGTTCTTGCATTTCCGATGGTGCGAGTCGGTAAGGTGATTTAACCGCGGGGCTTGCTCCCTGAATCAAGTCGATTTTAAATTCTACTTCGCGTACGGGAGGTAACCCGCTAAGATCATCGGGAAAGACCTCAGGGAATTCTCGTACAACTGGAACATCTTTGAGTTCCTTCTCCTTGGCTTTGGTGTTGACTACATATGCCAAGAATGCCGGATTACTCTTACTTAGGCATTTCTGAGCCTTAGTACATGACATAAGGTTGAGTCCTTTGGAGGACCGTTCACCGAACACCTTCATCGTGTCACCGGAGGGTAAGGGCATGCGAATACACTTCTCGAAGCAGATGATCTCGGCATGGTTCTTGGATAACCAATCCATGCCAATAATAACGTCGAAACTTCCAAGCTTCATTGGAATAAGGTCGATAAGAAATTTATGGTTGTCGAGGCACAATAGACAATCGCGGATAACCACGTCGACGGTGATGGGTTCTCCATCAGCAACTTCGACGGTGAGAGGTCTCTCTAGATTTGAGCGAGGTTTAGAAAGTGTCGGCTCGAACTCTAAGGAAACGAAACTTCTATCGGCGCCCGAATCAAATAATACGTATGCATAGGTGTCATTAATAAGAAACATACCTGTATAGGTTTTAAAGGCACTTAAGGACACAAGTAAGAAATTTTAAGAGAAATTCTATGGAGATAGGGTTGCAATTTTTTTACGTACCGTTCACCACCTCGTTGTTCGCTTGAGCTTGGTTCGCGTTGATGTTGAAAGCACGTCCACGAGCTTGTGGAACATTGCCCACAAGACGAGGGCACTGGGGTCGGTAGTGACCTGGTTCTCCACAGTTGTAGCAGACCCGATTTGGTTCCGTCACTGCGTTTCCCAATGCTCGGCGACACGTTGCCACAAGGTGCCCGTACTTGCCACATAGTGTGCAGATGCGACACGGAAGGTTTCCCGGATGGTGGTACCTACACGTGTTGCACATAGGTAGAGGGCCTGCATAAGCCCTTGCCACGGGCACTTGTGCGGCCGGTGTAGCCCCGGTAGTACACTGTCTTTGGGGCGGTTTAGGAGCAGCCACGGCGTAGTTCCGTGCCGGTACAAACTTCCGTTTCTTGTTATCAGGCTTGACCTCCATAACCTCCTCGGAGGTCGTCTTCTCAGTCTTCTTGGCACCCTTTGCGGACATAGTGCCCGCTCGGATGTGGTTCTCCGTCAGCTGTGCCGTGATAGTGATGGCTTCTTCCAAAGTTGCGGGTCGGCTACCCACAACGGCATCCTGAATCTGAGGCGGTACACCCTTAATAAATTTTTCCACGTTTCGGGAAACAGTATCCACCATGTGTGGCATCAGTATGCTTAGTTCATGATGACGGGTAGAATATGCCAGATGGTTCCCGCCATCCGCTTACCTTAGCCCGAGGGCCTTTTGCCAGAAAATCCAGAATACAGGTGTCTATGTACCACACTAGTTCTTTGGTTTATGAAATCAAAAATCTTGATGGGATATTTACAAGATTAGACATAAAGTCTAAAGAATTCCTATCAATAGATTCTACTTGGAGACGAGAATAAGTTTAAGAAATAGTAACTATCGGGGAGAATTAACGTTTAAGATAAGTCTAGGGGAGACGGGTAACAATATGTAATCATGTAGAAAGGCACCTATGCTAAGGCATCACATTGCACATAATGAGGCATAGCGTTAGGCAGCATGCAAACAATAAGTATGTATTCATAAGAATACTATTCTATAAGGATCATGCATAAACTATAGTCTAGGTCACCATTTCTAATAACCTAAATCCCTATAGTTATGGGCTCTGATACCAATCTGTCACACCCCAACCTTGACGGCGGAAACGTCGAGGTGTGAGGGTTAAGATTGTTCACAGCCATATAACGCTATGTTAAAGTATAAAATGCCATTAATCAATTGTTTCAAACACCACATACATCAAAGTTTCAAAATAAATCAAACAAAAACAAGAATCCAATTGTCTTTATTAAGCCTAGGTCCATGTTCTAGGTTTAAGCACTTCTTCAATCATCGCTAAGCTTGCACATTACCTGAAACATGTTGAAAATAAAGTCAACTAACTAGTTGGTGAGTTCTCATGGTTTTAAATACAATAAGTATAAAAATGTGGCAATTCTAGTCAATGGTCACAAGATAGCAAGTATATAGAACATGCATAGTTACAATCAAGCCTCGACTGAATAATATGAATAAGCATGATTAGCTAAGTGTATTTGGTTCCCTAGTGCACAAGCATACGGCTCCTAGGAGTCGGCAATACATCGACTTTAGCACCAAATAGGCTTGTCAGGCCCAAAGATCTAAGACTTCGCTAGGCTAGCAATAGTTAATGATTACACACGTATGTCACATCTCAGATAATACTTAACATATCCAAACAACCACAACTATGTAAAGAATTGCACGTGTGTAATAAGTATCAAAGCGTGTATGTGTAAGTTTGTATAAGCAACATGTTTCACCCCGAAAGACGTGAAATAATCATAAAGCGGGGCATAAGAACTCACGTGTTTAATAAAGGAGACTTGTAGATGTAATAAGAATAACCACGAATAAGATTTCCAACACAAACGTCACAGTGCACCTAAACGAAATAAAGTAGCGCGTTATAATTTGTTTGGTGATAAATTGTAGGTCTAATAGGATTTAATAATTATTCGTATTTATTACATGTTAATAACGTGATCGGTTAAATGGAACGAATGGATTATACTTGGTATAATCAACTGTTAGCGCGTAAGAGAAAAAAATAAATAAAACTTGATTAAATTGTACGTTAAACCGATTTTTAAGGATTGTATATAATAATTATAATAAGTGATTTAGCTATTATAAGGAACTATATATATATATATATATATATTTATAGGTATAAATAATTAAACAATTTAATTGTTTGAATATACATATAAATATATATACTAAACAATTATAATATTGTGTATAATAATCAATATAAATGATTTAGCTATTAAAAGAACTATGTATAAAATATATATATATATATATAAGTAACTAAACAATTAAGTTGTTTGAACATATATATATAAATATATATACTAAACAATTATAACATTGTATAATCATAATAAGTGATTTAATTACTAAAAGAACAATATATAAATATATATATATAGGTATAAATAACTAAACAATTTAATTATTTAAAAATATATATATGCATATACAAGTATTATGTTTACTCATTTCTTTTGTATTTTTAAAAATACAAAAATGTATTTATAAATACAAAAGTATTTTATAAAAATAAATTTAGTCATAAAATTAATTAAACAAACGAAAGAAAATAATCTACATTTTATAAATTTAATTTTAGAAATTTTCAGAATTTAAAAAGGTTGAATAAATAAAAAGAAATGAAAAGAAAAGAAAAAAAATCAGAAAAAGAAAAGGAAAAAGGGAGGTTGCCCGGGGTCGAACCCGGGACCTCCCCTGAAAGTATGGGGCGCAGAGACCAGTGAACCAGGGCCATGGCCTTGGTTTCACTTTGGTTTGTTTTGATTTTAACCCGAGTCTCCCCGGTTTCCCCAAATCGTTGATAAACCCTAGATGCACAGATCCTCAATTGACCCTCGATTCGATGTTAAACACTCGAATTGTCATAGGTCTTTTGATCCTTGGATCAAATCGAGCAAATAACATGTTCCGATTACCTGATTTGATATAGTTTCGAGGGTTGTCGAGTTGACTTAGTCTCGGTGTTCACGAATTTAGGGGTTTAGGATCGAGAGGGTTTCTTGTGAAATTGAGGTTACGGAGAGTTTAGGAACCTCAGAATGAGGCAAAGGCTCCCAATTTATAGTCTTGATTTCGTGACCTCGGGCATAAACCGTTTGATTTTGAAACCGCGTTCTTGATTACCAAATTTGTGAGATTCGAGCTGTTAATTTGCGATTTTGATTGATTGATCAGCAGATTGGTGCGCGTTTTAACTTTAGAAGTGATTGATTTGATTCAATTTGTGAATTTTGGCAAGGTTTGATTCGGATTTTGTTAAGGTTAATCACGGGTCCGATTAGAAAGGTCAACACGCGGGAACAACGAATTAAATTATGGCTCGGGTTCGAATCACAGGGTCGAGGGGGTTAAGCGGTTCGATTGGGTCGATTTGCATTAAAAGGTGGTGATTTTGAAGCCTCGCCGGAGCTCGGCGGAGCTTCGCCGGACATGCTGCCGGAAAATCGGGTTTGAAAAGGGGGATTGTTTTTACTTTTCATTAATTACAACTTTGGTCCCTGCGGTTTGAGTTTGGTTAGTTTGCATCCAAAGTTTAAGTTTTATGTTTAAAAGAAATTTCACATTAACCCCCGTAGTTTAAATGTTATCATTTTATGCATAAAACTTTCCTTTTTAAGTTTATAAAATGACATTAAAGGCCCCTTAACTTATTTTTAACTTTAAGTTTTAATGCTTTACTAATTTAATAATCATTTAACCTTTATAAATTATTTAAATTATTATTATTATTATTACACATTAAATTATTTTAATCATTATTATTATTATTGTTATGATAATAATAATTATTATTTGTAAGATTAAAATCATTTTAAGTATTATAATATTAAATAATGTATAACACTTATAATATTATAATTATTTATTATTAAATAACATTGTTAACCATCAATTTGTTTATTAAGCAAAATAAGTCCTCAAAGATTCAATAAGACATAAAAGGTCCTTACAAGAAATAACGATGTTAACTTTTAATTAATGCAAAATACAGGATGTTACATTAGGGATGGGAGCAATGGTTGTAGTGTGAATGTTAAGAAGGCGTTTGGGTTTGGTGATGCCATCCATGGTGCGTGTGCGCATGGTGCGAGCAGGGGGTTCAGTTGGAGGTGAATTAATTGGGGTGGAGATGGAAGGTATGGTATTCGCAGAAGAGGTTGACGTAGAAGAAGAGTAGGTTGGATTGGTTAGTATATGAGAAGAATTTTGGGCCAATAGAGGATTTTGGGCCGAGGATTGAATTTGGGCCGATGGAGTAGAGGATGATGAGTGTTGGGCTAATTGAGTGGATTGGTTTGGAGAGTGAGATGGGGTAACTGGTGGAGTAGTTTGTTGTTGAGGGTAAGAGTGAGCAGATTAGGATTGGTAGTTGTTGTGTGTTTGGGCTCTGGGGGAGTCATTGTGGATGTGGGTCCAAAAATGAGAGTTGAAGTTGTTTGTGATAAAATCATATGAGGGAGTGGGGTTAGTTGGTTGAGCAAATGGGAAGTGGGTTTCATCAAACACAACATGCCGTGAAATGAGGATTTTATTGGATTTTAGATCAAGACATTTGTATCCCCGGTGGTGTGAAGGATAACCAAGAAAGACGCACGGGGTTGACCGACTCTCAAGTTTATGAATTGTGGTGGCGGGGAGAATTAGGTAACAAAGGCATCCAAATACTCTCAATTGGTCGTAGGAAGGGGTTCGGTTGTAAAACGATGGTTTTTGCTAGGAAGTATGTTAAGGATGTAAGTAGCCATTTCGAGAGCATGATGCCAGAATGTGTTAGGTAGTTTGGCATGAGCTAGGAGAGTCCGAATGACATTATTTAGGGAGCGGATTTTACGTTCCGCTTTCCTATTTTGAGAGGATCTGTGGGGACATGAGAAACGAAACGACATTCCATTTTGATGATAAAATTGTTGAAAAAAGGAATTGGCATATTCTCTTCCGTTATCACATTTAAAATTTTTAATTTTTTTTCGAATTGGGTTTGGATGTAGTTGTAAAATGTGCAAAATATTGTGTACACATTTGATTTATTGCTTAATGTGTATGTCCATAAAAAATTGGTTTTGTCATCCAAGAAAAGTTATATCCATAAAAAATTGGTTTTGTCATCCAAGAAAAGTATGTAGTATCGATGTCCTCTGGTGCTTAAGACCGGGGATGTCCAAAGATCATTGTGTATAATGTCAAATGGTAGAGATGTGTATGTATGAGAACCAATGAATGGTAATCTAGTACTTTTCCCAAACACACAAGATTGACAAACATTTTTATTGAATTTTTCATTATTTATATAACATGAATTTTTAAGAGAAGGCAATAAAGATGGGCCCGGGTGACCAAGCCGTTGGTGCCAAAGTTGAGGAGAAATGGCGGCAAATGTTGAGGGAGATGTAACATGGGTGTTGCTAGATGCGAGAAGAGGGTATAGGTCGCCACTGCTATTGTTTCGTAGGATAGGATTCTGGTCTTGAAGTCCTTCACAAGAAAGCCAAATGGGTCAAACTCAATAGAAATCCAATTGTCGGTTGTTAGCCGACGAACAAAACGTAAGTTTTTAATTAATTTGGGTGCAAAAAAGACTTCATTTAAGTGAAGTGGTGGAAAATGGTGGTTGTAATGTTTGGTTACCTTGCCCATTTATGGGAATGGTTGTGCCATTTCCAACTATTATGTTTCGTAAAATGCTGTTCTTAAAAAAAGATTGAAAATTACCCGGAGTGTTCGTCATGTGAGTGGTCGCCCGGGCATCCATGTACCAATTTTGATCCGGAGGGTTGAGAGACATTGTATATAGAGCTTGATTAATGTCGGTCGGAATGTAGTTGGTGTGGGACGCCTGCGTGGGCCTTGGTCCGAGAATTCCTGTACCCTGTTGCCGGTATGGTTGTTGGGCCTAGAGGAAGTTGGATATGGACAAGGGGGATTAAGGGTCCACTGTGACCAATTTTGTAATTGTGAGACTGGGTGGAGACCCAAAAGTGTTCAGTGCAGGAGTTTGGTAGAAACCGGATGCATTTCGACCTCTGTTTCCGTTTGAGCGACCCCGGCCACGTCCACGTGCGCGACCTCAACCACGGTTGCGGTCAGAGTAGCCGTTGGTGTTAGTGTCATGGCGGGGCTGATGAGAATCTTGAACTTGATCGGTGGCGATTTGACTGGTGGCGTGTAGAGCTTGACCGGCGGTGTTCACAGCTGCCATGGCTTACGGCAACTTGCAACTCTCCTACATCAATAGATTCGAATTGGCCTCGTAGAATTCAGGAAGAGGTTTAGTCTGCTGCATGATGGTGGCGATTCCTTCATATTGTTCGGTAAGACCCATAATTAATTGAATGACCAGTGAGTCATTAGCAATTGATACCATGAAAGAGATAATTGAAATCATTCCTTTTCATTCCAATACATTGTCTATAAATAATTACAAATCAATCTTCTATTTTAGGAGTGGATACGAATAAGGCTGAAAATATTCCTAAATACAAGGCTGATTACATGTGATGAATGTTTCTAAATATACATATTCTATTAGTAAAGAAAACTATACTAAACTATGAACTTACATCATCTTCTATGAGAGGGAGGATTATGGGATACACGTCATAAATCCTATCCTAATACATACACTTTAGCAAAAGAAAAAGAAAGAAGATATATATTGTCTTATGCTTTTAGGATCTTTGTATATTCCATTGTCGGTCACCAAAACTTACAAACAAAACTATGCTATAAACTTGCACCTTTAAGTTGTTGATACGATATAGCATGGCCCACGTACCCCAACTGTTCTCTCATTTCATGCATACACGTGCCTGAGTGTAAGGCCCCGCTCACCGGGCGCCTCACTGTTGGTCATCATTACTCGTAAAACATTCATTTAATACATAATCATAACATACGCAGCGGAATTGATAAAATATACATACATTCTCATTTCATCATAAAAGCCATTACATCATTGTCTTGATTACAAAATACAAGCTTTTCTTTACATTGCTTAACTATACTATGATTGCTGCTGATGCATATTCCTCAGCAACCATAGGGTCATACAGCGACCTCTACCGAAATAAGAAAATATATTTTTCTTCATAAAGAAGATATTAAATTCAAAAATATATAAAGGAGATTCCTTGAGTAATCTCGTTGGTTCAGATCCTCAAGAAATCTCATAATGGCAGGCAACGTGACTTGTTACGTGCGTTATGGGCCCGCAACACGTGACGTTGCAGCATATAAAATGGAGAATGCCCTCCCAAAAGAGCTGAGTAGCCGCCTCGTGCCATCCTCAGCAACACTACCTGCGAACTGGAAAACACATAAAAAGTCAGCGTTGCTGAGTGAGTTCTAGTTTTATAAGTAGTATATAAAAATACCCTTTTTCTGTATTATACTATACTGTACTGTATATGCGAGCACGCATCAACTGTGTGAACAAATAATGTTCTTTCTCTGTACTATATGCCTTGTCTGTAACTTTATCTTATGTTTCACTTTCTATGTGGACCAGTGGACGATACCCCAACTATGTGCGCGAGGGGAGAATGGATGTCGGGCCATCTATATGCTCCGAGGAGCCAACTCTGTTTCCCCCGAAAGGGCTATGTGTATTCCCCGAAGGGTTCAACTGTATCCCCCGAAAGGGCTATGTGTATTCCCCCGAAGGGTTCAACTGTATCCCCCGAAAGGGCTATGTGTATTCCCCCGAAGGGTTCAACTGTATCCCCCGAAAGGGCTATGTGTACTATGTACAAGGCCGACCCGAACATCCGGGGCACGCCACGAGGTCCTGCCAATCTCAATTGATTGACCCTGTGTGCGTCAGTGGGTAGCTAGCCCGCCACACAGTTGAGCTAACGACACATAGTCGTGTAACTCCTATATGCTTGCAAGACTTGTTACTTTCATTACTGTTCCTTTCTCTTTCTTTATTACTCTTTCTCTGTGCTTTACATAATACTTTCATTTCATATATTAAAGATATCATGTATACTATGGGGGATAAGCATGCATCAAGTCAAGACACATTAATATTTACAATTCATCAGTGTTCACCATCTATCATGGCAACATCATAACTAGCATACATACATTACACATACACTTCTTTATCCAATCACATCAGCCCTATTCGGGCGACTGAACATACCCTAGTCGCATGGTTTCCATGCGACTGAGTCATGCGATTGGACTTCTATGCGACTGAATCCTCAGTCGGGCGTCTGTATTACTATGCGAATGGGTCTATGCGACTGAATCCTCAGTCGGGCGTCTGTATTACTATGCGAATGGGTCTATGCGACTGAATCCTCAGTCGGGCGTCTGTATTACTATGCGAATGGGTCTATGCGACTGAATCTACTCTGCGATTGGGCTTATGCGACCGAAATCCTCGATCGCATAGCCTACCGTGCGACTGAGACTCAATCGTGCGATTGGACCTCAATCGGGCGATTGGACAACAACTGACACTCATTCGGCCGAATGGCCCTTCAGTCGCATAACCCTAACTGGGCAGCGACTGGAGTTCTTCAAGAACAGTAGTCGTGAACCTAAGTGCTCAGACCCACCTTAAACCCGTTTTTAACCCAAATTGACCCTCCCAAAGCTTAGGGATTCATACTAGGACATCATACAAGCATGTGCAAGTCCTATATCACACTATAATCTCATTATCTAAGATTTCATCAAATGGGTCAACTATACACTTTTACAAAACTAGGGTTATTATGTGATCCAGCCCCAAAATCAGTTAAAAAACATGTAAATGAGGGGTCCTAGAACTCACATTACAGGTAGAAGTAGATGAACTTCGACTTTGGCTATTTTCTCGACGGATTCGGAGCTCGGACAGCACTTTCCCCCTTTTCTTCTTGGTTCTCGGTCGCCCTCTGCTCTCTTCCCGACTGAAAATGTGAAGTGTTGGGGAGGAGAATGAAGTTGCTCCACTTTTATACCCACAGCTCAGTCGCACCTGGTCCAGGGGCGACTGGACCTTCAGTCGCATCAACGCTATGCGATTGGACCCCAATCGCACGTGTTCCATTCGGCTCATACTTCATTCGGGCGGTTGAGCTCCAATCGTGCGGTTGAGCTCCAATCGGCCGAATAGCCATGCGGTTGAACTTCAATCGCATAAATCACAGGCGACTGAAGCTCAGTCGCTTCACATGCTGAGAAGTCAACTTCCGGGTGTTACACTGAGTACAAAATACCACTTTCAATTTTTCCTTAACTAAGTTTACTTACATGTTGTTTCTGCATGTGTTGTAACACCCGGAAGTTTGACTTCTTGGTAGGCTATGCGACTGAGCCTCAGTCGCCTGTGACTTATGCGACTGGAGGTCAACCGCATGGCTATTCGGCCGATTGAAGCTCAACCGCACGATTGGAGTTCAACCGCCCGAATGAAGCATGAGCCGCATGGAACACGTGCGATTGGGGTCCAATCGCATAGTGTTGATGCGACTGAAGGTCCAGTCGCCCCTGGACCAGATGCGACTGAGCTGTGGGTATAAAAGGGGAGCAGCTCCACTCTCCTCCCATTTTTCAGTCGGGAAGAGAGCAGAGAGAGACCGAGAACGAAGAAGAAAGGGGAAAAGTGCTGTCCGAGCTCCGAATCGGTCGAGAAGCAAGCTAAATCGAAGCTCATCGCATAGACCCATTCGCATAGACCCATTCGCATAGTAGTACAGACGCACGACTGAGGATTCAGTCGCATAGAAGCCCATTCGCATGACTCAGTCGCATGGAGGCCATGCGACTGGTGTATGTCCAGTCGCCCGAATAGGGCTGATGTGAATTAATAAAGAAGTGCATGTATGATGTATGTGTGCTAGGTATGATGTTGCCATGATAGATGGTGTGTACTGATGATCTGTAAATATCGATGTTCCTTGAGTTGATGCATGTTTATCCCTCCATAGTATTACATGTTATCACTAATTGATGAAATGAAAGTATTATGTAAAGTACAGAGAAAGAATAATAAAGACAGAGAAAGGAACATTAATGAAAGTAACAAGTCTTGCAAGCCTATAGGAGCTACACGACTATGTGTCGTTAGCTCAACTGTGTTGCGGGCTAGCTACCCATTGACGCACACAGGGTCAATCAATTGAGATTGGCAGGACCTTGTGACGTGCCCCGGATGTTCGGGTCGGCCTTGTACATAGTACACATAGCCCTTTCGGGGGATACAGTTGAACCCTTCGGGGGAATACACATAGCCCTTTCGGGGGATACAGTTGAACCCTTCGGGGGAATACACATAGCCCTTTCGAGGGAACATAGTTGGCCCTTCGGGGCATATAGATGGCCCGACATCCATTCTCCCATCGCGCATATAGTTGGGGTATCGCTCACTGGTCCACATAGAAAGTGAAACATAAAGATAAAGTCACAGACAAGGCATATAGTACAGAGAACGAACATTATTTGTTCACACAGTTGATGCGTGCTCGCATATACAGTACAGTATAGTATAATACAGAAAAAGGGTATTTTTATATACTACCTATAAAACTAGAACTCACTCAGCAACGCTGACTTTTTATGTGTTTCCAGTTGGCAGGTAGCGTTGCTGAGGATGGCACGAGGCGACTACTCAGCTCTTTTGGGATGGCATTCACTTTTTGATTATGCTGCCACATCATGTGTTATGGGCCCGTAATGCGCGCAACACATCATGTTGCATGCAAGTGCAAGATTTCTGGATAATCCTGATAAACAGGATTATTTAAGAAATCTTCTTTATGAAGAAAAATATATGTTTGAATTTAATATCTTCTGCTAGAGGTCGCTGTATGACCCTATGATTGCTGAGGATTCGAATAAATGAGATTATTCCCAGTTTATGCATCAGCAGCAATCATAGTATAGATAGGCAATGTAAAGAAAGCTTGTAATAGCGCTTTTGTAATGTAATGCAACAACAGATGTTTTGTAAATGGACTACGTTGTATTAAATGGCAAAAGTATTCATAGTAAAAGTTTATGATTTAATGTTTCCGCTATAACTGCTCAATTTTAAAGTTATGATCATGTAAAATATATGCAATGAAAGACCGACTGTAGGGTTCCCGGGAACGGGGCCTTACATGTGTGCATTTGCTTTAATTTATGTACGTATTTAAGCAACTATTAGCAATGAACCGGTGATTGAAAAAAATAATATCGAAATGTGGATCTAAGTGTTATAGTTCCTCTCTTTTGTTTTTTTAGATCCTAACCTGTAGAAATCGTAGATTAATAAACCAGATTTTCTTAGAGTCATTATGCACTTTTAAATTAAAATAATTTGGTGCTTGAACCTGAATTGATCTATCAGATAAACTCAAGTGTGATTTCATGAATCAGTTAATGACCAAACAGTCAGATTCGAGTTCAATGGAAAATACTAAAAAACTGTCTGATTCCAGTTATCAGTCTTTTTTTAAAAATTTAGATGTGTTATAATGGCAGACATATGGGTCCCACCCCTTTTGTTTTTTTTGTGCTATGTGTATATATATATGCATATATGCGAGCTGGTGGAATTGAACTCATCTTCTTCATCAACTTAATTATTATTATTGAGCACAATCTTGTTTTCCTCTCTATCAACTCATCTTCTTCATCAACTCAATTATTATTATTATTATAACACGTTATCGCACGAGGTGCTCAACCAAGAAGATCAATAAAGAAGAAGTTGTCATAACAATCAATGTAAGTTTTTCATAAATATATATAAATTGAATATATAAATACTATGATGGTAAATAAGTGCAGGGTACCCCTTACTATGGAGAAATTATAATTTTTAGGACTACTAATAAATATAACAGTTGGGAATACTAACATGTCTAACATTTATTTATGCACCTAATCTAACATTTATTTACGCTTCTAACTTTTATTATTCTGTCAACTAACGTTTATTTATTTATGCTCCTAACTTTTATTATTCTGTTAACTAACATTTATTTACGCTTCTAACTTTTACTTTTATGTCATCTAACATATATCTAATCTAACGATTACTAACATTTATTAAAAGGTTTATTTATAATGCTAAATTAATTCTAATATCTATTTTATTTTTAGAAAAATATTGAATCTATCAAAACTTGAATTTATGGCTCTCGATATTTCCAGGGAAAATTATATGTCTTGGTCAACAAATATCATGAGACACCTAAAATCACTTGGTGTATTAGATTCAATAAATGATAATAATCAATGTTCGGAAGAAGAAAGGGCTAAAGCTGTGTTTATCCATAAACACATTGATGAATTATTGCAGCATGAATACTTTAATTATGATGATCCATGTGGGTTATGGAAGGATCTAAAAAATAGATTTGATAATCAAAAGGAAGTTTTACTTCCTACTGCCAAATATGAATGGAACAATTTAAGGTTCCAAGATTTTAAAAAAGTAAATGATTACACATCTGCTTTATATAGAATATGCTCAAAACTAGAATTTTGTGGGCATCTTGTTACCGAGGAGGAAAAGTTGGAGAAAACTTATTCCACTTTTCATGCTTCAAATATTAATTTGGCTCAACAATATCGTTTGTTGAAGTTTTATAAATACTCCGATCTCAATGCATATCTCCTCGTAGCAGAAAAGCATAATGAGCTGCTTATGAAAAACCATGAAACTCGTCTCACAGGATCGCTAGCAATACCAGAAGCAAATGTTGCTAATAATTTTGAAAAATGGGAACAAGGCCAAGTTCGTGGTCGAGGCCGTGGCCGCGGCCGTGGTCGTGGTTATTATAATAAAAACCATTTTAGTGGTCATAACAACTTGTTCAAGTCGACCAACAATTATTATAGAGGTCGTGGACGAGGTCGTGGTCATGGCCGTGGACGAAACGCACCACAAAGTAACAAGTTTAACCAGCAAAATAAGTTCACAAATGAAGCTGGAACATCTCAAACTAATGATAGTTCGTGTTATAGATGTGGAAGTAATAACCACTGGGCGAAACTTTGTCGCACACCTTCACATCTATGTAAATTATATTAAGCATCTCTAAAAGAGAAAGAAGTGAACCATGTAGATAAAATTTATGATGTCAACGCGGAACTACACCACTCGGATTTTTTCAATGATGGAGAAATTTAAATGCTTTTGAATAATAATAATTTCTTTTATAATTATGTTTAATTATGTTTGTAATATATTTCTTTCTTTTCATGTAACATATTTTGTTTAAAATGTATAATATTATATGTGCTTATTATTATTATTTTTCTTATAATTGAAGACTAAAATGAATTTCAATGGAGCACAAGACCGAACAAGTAATGGAGATTTATGTATAGCAGATAGTGGTGCTACACATACTATTCTTAAATATCGAAAATATTTTTATGAATTGAAACCGACAAAGGGAAATATTGATACAATATCAGGTCCTACGGACTTGATTGAAGGTGTGGGAAAAGCAAATTTAGAATTACCTAACGGTATAAAGATTTTAATAGAGAATGCTCTATTTTCCCTAAAATCAAAAAGAAACTTATTAAGTTTCAAAAATATATATCAAAATGGATATGATACCCAGTCAAGAACTGTTGGTAACAAGAAATATCTATATATTGTGAAGGAAAATTACATATTGGAAAAATTGCCAATGCTTCATTCTGGATTGCATTATACATATATAAATGTGCCTCAAGCACATATGGCAGTAAAAGAGAAATATTGTGATCCTGGTATGTTAAACATATGGCATGACAGATTAGGTCATCCCGGATCTACAATGATGAAAAGAATTATTGAAAATACACATGGACATCCATTAAAAAATCAAAGGATTCCCCAAGCAAATAAAATGCAACTGTGTACATCATGTTCTCTTGGAAAATTAATTACAAGGCCTTCGTCACTAAAAATCGAAAAGGAAACACCAATATTCCTTGAAAGAATTCAAGGTGATATATGTGGACCAATTTATCCACCGTGTGGACCGTTTAGATATTTTATGGTCCTAATAGACGCATCCAGTAGATGGTCTCATGTATGTTTATTATCAACTCGTAATGTAGCCTTTGCAAAATTTTTGGCTCAAATTATTAAATTACGAGCACATTTTCCTGATTATACAATTAAAAAAGTAAGGCTTGATAATGCGGGAGAATTCACATCACATGCTTTTAATGATTATTGCATGTCTGTTGGAATTGTTGTGGAACACCCAGTTGCCCATGTACATACACAAAATGGTTTAGCAGAATCATTAATTAAACGTCTCCAGCTAATAGCTAGACCATTAATAATGAGAACAAAACTCCCTGTGTCTATTTGGGGTCATGCAATTTTGCATGCTGGATCATTAATTCGTATAAGGCCAAGTGCAAATCACAAGTACTCCCCCATACAACTTGTCTCTGGTCAAGAGCCAAATATTTCCCATCTTAGAGTTTTTGGTTGTGCAGTATATGTTCCTATTGCACCACCACAACGCACCAAAATGGGACCTCAAAGAAGGTTGGGAATATATGTTGGATATGAAAGCGCTTCTATCATAAGATATCTAGAACCTTTAACAGGTGATGTTTTTACAGCATGTTTTGCTGATTGTCATTTTGATAAGACAGTTTTCCCTACATTAGGGGGAGAAAATAAAAGTAAAGAAAATGATGTTTCATGGTGTGTACCTTCATTATTATATCTAGATCCTAGAACAAAACAATGTGAAACAGAGGTTCAAAAGATAGTAGATCTACAAGAAATTGCAAATCAATTGCCTGATGCATTTACTGATATAAAAAGGGTAACAAAATCTTATATACCAGCTGTAAATGCTCCAGCTCGAGTTGAGATTCCTGACAAACAAAAGGATAACATGGCGAATGAATCACAGAAACGGTTGAAACATGGTAGACCAGTCGGTTCAAAGGATAAACATCCTCGAAAAAGAAAATGTACTGAAAATAAAATGACCATAAAGAAAATGATTCAAATATTGAAATATTCCCTCAGGAAAAGGTAAATAATACTACTTTCCCTCAGGGGGAAGTAAACGACCAAGAATTATCAATCAATTATGGTCATACACATATAGTAAGGAACCGAGATGAAATAGAAAATGATTATATATTTCTTATTCTGTGGCCAGTGAGATTATGAATGAAGATGATGATTCTGAGCCAATATCTATAGATAATTATCGTAATAGACATGATTGGGATAAATGGAAAGACGCTATGCAAACTGAATTAAATTCACTTAACAAACGAAAGGTTTTGGGCCTATTATACTTACACCTAAGGAAGTAAAGCCTGTAGGATATAAATGGGTTTTCGTAAGAAAAAGAAATGAGAAAAATGAAGTTACAAGGTATAAATCTAGACTTGTAGCCCAAGGTTTTTCTCAAAGGTCGGGAATTGACTATGAGGAAACATATTCCCTAGTTGTGGATGCAATCACTTTCAGATATTTAATCAGTTTAGCAGTTTCTAAAAAATTAGAAATGCGTCTTATGGATGTAGTTACGGCTTATTTATATGGATCACTTGATAATGATATTTATATGAAAATCCCAGAAGGGTTTAAAATCCCAGATGCATTAAAATCGAAGTCTAAAGAAATGTATTCAATCAAACTGCAACGATCATTATATGGATTGAAACAATCTGGGAGAATGTGGTATAATCGTTTGAGTGATTATTTGATAGGTAAAGGCTACACAAATAATCTTATATGTCCATGCGTCTTTATCAAAAGGACAACATCAGGATATGTGATAATAGCAGTATATGTTGATGATTTGAACATAATCGGTACACATAAGGAAATTCATGAAGTAGTTATTCTTTTAAAGAAAGAATTTGAAATGAAAGATCTTGGAAAAACCAGATATTGTCTTGGTTTACAGATTGAACATATGAACAACGGTATACTTATACATCAATCAAATTACACCGAAAGACTATTGAAACGTTTCAATATGGACAAGGCAAATTCATTAAGCTCACCAATGGTTGGTAGATCGCTTAACATTGAAAAAGATCCATAAATCCTTGTGAAGAAAATGAAGAAGTACTTGGTCCAGAAGTACCATACCTCAGTGCAATTGGAGCTCTTATGTATCTTACTAACTGTACAAGACCTGACATTTCTTTTGCAGTTAATTTGCTAGCAAGATTTAGTTCATCCCCTACCAAAAGACACTGGAATGTGATTAAACATATTTTTCGATACCTTCGAGGAACAGTTGATTTAGGCTTATTTTATTCTAACGAATCAAAAGAAAGTTTAGTTGGTTATGTAGATGCAGGTTATTTATCCGATCCTCACAAAGCAAGATCCCAAACCGGATATGTATTTATGAACGGAGGAACTGCAATCTCATGGCGTTATCAAAAACAAACACTTGTTCCAACATCCTCAAATCATGCTGAAGTTATTGCACTACATGAAGCCTCTAGAGAATGTGTGTGGTTGAGATCCATGACACAACATATATTGACTTCTTGTGGACTAGAGAAAGATAACAATCCAACTCTAATCTATGAAGACAATGCAGCTTGTGTCTCACAGATGAAAGAAGGGTATATCAAAAATGACAGAACGAAACATATACCCCCAAGATTTTTCTCATATACTCAAGAACTTATTAAAGATAGTCAGGTTGAAATGAGATACGTTCAGTCTACCAATAATTCCGCAGATCTTTTCACAAAGGTGCTTCCTACAACAATATTCAGAAAACACATTTATAATATCGGAATGCGTCATGTACACAAATGATAATTTGAGGGGGAGCTATATACTGTACTCTTTTTCCCTTAGCTATGGTTTTTATCCCAATGTTTTTCCTAGTAAGGTTTTTAATGAGGCAGTATATCCACTCATATTACATTAGAGAAATGTTTAGACCATATGTCTGAGGGGGAGTGTTATAATGGCAAACATATGGGTCCCACCCCTTTTGTTTTTTTGTGCTATGTGTATATATATATGCATATGGAATTGAACTCATCTTCTTCATCAACTCAATTATTATTATTGAGTACAATCTTGTTTTCCTCTCTATCAACTCATCTTCTTCATCAACTCAATTATTATTATTATTATTATAACAAGATGCACAAAATTGGAGACATTTTCTAGACCTCGCTAATATTATACCTTGGTACGAGGCAATTTTTCATGCGTATTTCACATGTGAAATTCCAGAAAAATATAATTCTAATAAAGTTTTGTGAAGCAATTATTATTATCTAAATATAGAATTTCTAGCCTGCGCCTAAGAGTGTTACCCCTGAGAACCAAAAGGTTATAATATCGAATATTATAATAAACTCAAACAAATGTTTGATATATATTATGATTTACATTTACATTAATTAACAAAATTATACTAAAAATATAACACAACCCACTTCAGGGTATCTATGGATAGATTGATTCTCAAATCGGTATCTACCGATCAATTGTCTTTTCTTTCGTGGAGTAGTAGGTGGTTCCTTCATTTTTAACATTAACACTAAACACTAATTGTTGATTAAACACCTTAATCCGGTAGAATTGTGTGTCCCATTACTGAAATCATCATTAAAAGCATGATTGTATCAAATTATGAAATACTATCTTAAATGTACATTGATCGCATATAAAAGACAACAACGGTATACATAACTTCACGTAAATCTATTTAAACTTAGTTAACTCGTCGATGATAAATAAAAATAAACCATACATGGTTAGTAAAATTTTACTAAATTCTACATCATATAAGGGATATATGTACACTACAAAAGTAATCAAAACGACTACATTATTGAGAAAATAAATTTAACTTAAACTCTATTAATAAAAGAAATATGCTTCATCTACACACCTAATATTTTACATATTGACATTAATCTCCATTGATTTGCAGATCCACATCATCAATTCCCACAAGTAAATAGAGTAATAGACGTTGATTCTATACTCGATCTACACAACGATAACGCCACACTAATAGTTCAATTCATCGTAAATATTACTAGCATTCACTCAAAACTTGAGAGCATTGAGATCTATAAGAATAATATTCATCCGAATGATCTCCTTCATCGAAATTAAGCGAGTAACTAACGGCATCATACTGAAAAATTTAAAGGCTTGGAAGATCCATAGATGCTTTTCCTGCTTCCTTCAATCATCTTCTTCATCACCTTCTTCCACTTCCACCTCCGCCTGTGTACCCGTGAGCTCTCTTCGTGGTCGGAGGCGAATGACGATGACGAACATTCCGAGCAGTTCGATAATCGTCCTTCGATGGCGGTTGTGTTGTAGCTGATGTCAGTTGAAGGGGCCATTTTTCGGAATAATAGAGAGATTGAGTTATTTTGTGTTTGTTGTGGTGACGATGGTTTTTGAAGTTCGAATTGTTTAAGTGGAGATTTTATAGTTGGTGTATGAGGGGTTGTTTGGTTAATTAACACTGGATTGAAAAGGGTTTGATGGAGTGAAGGACGTGGAAAGGTAGTTAGGGTCGTCAGTTTATTATCTTTACACATGCTTGTGGGTCTCGTGATAGTTTGACTCCATTCATCAAAATTTTAAAAAGAAACTCATATATTTGTAGAAAAAAGATATAAGTGGGCTGCAATATCTTTTCTTCGAATTATTATTGGTATTTAAATCTGTCAATTAATTTAGCATGTCATTTTGGCATTTTGCTATAATTTAATAAAAAAGGAATAAATACAATTTGTTTATGAAGAGAATTCGTTACTTAACACGCTATATTGCAAACCAACATGATCTTATGGTTGTAATTTGCGCTGGCGTGTAACCTTCTAGAGGTTATGACAAGAAATAATGAATTACAAATTACAAGTTAATGTACATAAAAAGCTAACATAAGAATTAAAGGGGCTATGACGCGATCTTTCCTGAAGCAATGTTATTCGAAAGACAAATCAAGCTTTGAATACCCAACCATCTTAAAGTTTCGTAGTCAAATTCTTATCTTATGGCGTCCACTTGTACAAAAGAACATACAATGCATTTGCCTTCGGGTTCTTAAAATCGTCATGTCATCCATGTTCCATTCGGGTGCACAAACAGTTGTAAAGGAAACTACAATAAAACTATGAACTTACATCATCTTCTATGAGAGGAAAGATTATGGGATACATGTCATAAATCCTATCCTCATGCATATACTTTAAGCAAAAGAAAAGGAAATAATATATTGTCATATGCTTTAAAGATCTTTGTATATTCAATTGTCGGTAACCAAAACTTACAAACCGAAAGTATGCTATAAACTTGCACCGTTAAGTTGTCGATACGATCTAGCATGGCCCACGTACCCAAGTCCCAACTGCTCTCTCATTTCATGCAAACACTTGGATGGACACCACTATCCATTTTTCCTTAATTATTTCCTAAGGTGCTGTTTGTTTTTTCTGCAGGAAAACATCTGCAGTCTGCGGACCACATCTGCAGACATCTGCAGCAGAAGAGGTGGACCAAATGTCTGCAGTCTGCAAGAAAAAAGACTGTTTGTTTTGTTTAACATCTGCAGAATGATGAAATATTCAGTAATTAAACTAAATTTATTTTGTAAACGTTAAAAACAACTAATACATTAATATATAAATAAAAATCATAGAAATACATTAAAATATAAATAAAAATAATACAACACTATGATAATATTCATAAATTTATTTTCCAAATAATTTAACTTCTTTAAAACTTCCGAAGCTTGAACTTTGTCTGTTTATTTTGAGAACTTCGAAGCATGATATGTTCGTGTTAAATAAAAGAAAATAATAAAAAAATATATTATTTTTGCTGATCAAACTTTGAATCTTGTTAATGGGTTCCAATAACCTCAAAACATCACATAAACTACTAAATTTATCTCATCGAATTCGTCAATCAAAGTCTTTTTCCCCTCTTTCAAACTCTGAGTCCAAACAATCTCAAAGATTCAAAAGACCCAACAGAGCTGCAGTTCTGATTTGTCTATTCGAGGAAGAAGATGAAATATATAATACCCATAAAAAAAAAATAATAATAATAAAATAAAATATAATAATAAAAGCGTTCATTCGAGGAAAAACGCGTAAAACCGTTTAACGTGTTAAATACGCGATAACTTACAACTCGTTTAATGTTTCGGCACGTACGAAATACGATAAAATTTATAATCTCGGAATACTTATAACATTTTGAATAATCGAATCTAACGGGTAGTGAAGTTCATAACGATACGTGAAAGTTGATTCGAACGCGTGACGAACCGACTCTTTTTACGAACCCATTTCTTTAACCCTAGTATATAAACCTACAATCCCCCATTTTCACTCATTTCACACACATACAAACACACACTTAGAGAGTGTGAGAGGGGAGAGCAGATCCGAGAAGGGGAGCCGGGAGGCGGAACCCGGCGGAGATCCACCGGCGACCGGCGGCCGACCACCGTGCACGGCAGCGTGTGGCTGTGCTCTCACGCGCACCAAACATCAAATCGAAGCCCTGACCATGACGAACGCGATGGAGGTGGTGGTTTGGCTAAAGAAGAACAGTGGGGAGTTTAGGTGGTCGCGAAGGACCCCTCCGGTGAACCCCCGCAGTGGCGAATGGTGGTGTTGTCGTGGTATTCCCGCACCACCGGCGGCAACGGTCGAGGCAGTGACTAGAAGGGAGTGCCAAGGGGGCC
Organism: Flaveria linearis; assembly: GCA_024085815.1. Classification (NCBI taxonomy): domain Eukaryota; kingdom Viridiplantae; phylum Streptophyta; class Magnoliopsida; order Asterales; family Asteraceae; genus Flaveria; species Flaveria linearis. Next base: position 17,741,483 of record CM044002.1, read on the forward strand.
TAGACCCGCCCCCGCTGCCTTCTCTCTCGATTTGGGTTTCATGTGCAGATCTGTACAGATCGGAGCCACGGATGGTGAGGTAATCTGTAATTGTTAGCTGTGATTTATGGTTGTGAATGATAGGCAGCAGCGATGGTGATGTCGGGTTCAGGGGAAAGGCAGGGCGAGGTTCATAGTGGCGGTTCGGGGCTGTTGATGACCGTGGAAATGTATGCATGTTGCTGTGGTTATGATTTGGGGCTGTTGATGGCCGTGGTGATGGTGATGTTCGGGTGGCTGCAGGTGATGCTGCACTGGTGATGGTCCGTGATGGTGGCGATGGTTGTTGTTGGCTGTAGTTGAGGTCAGAGGACGGATGTGGCAGTAGGTGTGATGGTTGTTGGCTGCGATTGTGGCTGTGGTTGTTGTTGTTTTGGTAATGGAGGTGTAAACCGAAGGTGATGATGTTGGTAAAGGCTAGTGGTGGTGATCTAAGGGTACTCTTGTGGATGCATGTTAGCTTCAAGGCAAAAACCGAAGTATATGGTAACGTATATTGTGGTTATAGTTTCGTTTGGTTATGAGATATCAATGTTGTAGTGTTGCATGTAATCTTGGTGCGTATTGGATTAGGTTAAACCCCGGTCAAAGCATGGTCAATCGAGGTCAACGGATAGCCAACAACAAGAACTCGGTGAGATCGAGTGGAATTGAGTACGTAAACCGTGTGAGAGTTAGGATTGCTTTGTTGGTGATCATCCTTTTCTTTATCAAGCTCAGAATTGTTTAAGGATACCAGGTTCTTGCGGCGTTAACCGAGTCTAGACCTGTTTATGGATATTGTCACTCGTGTATAAGGTACGGATTCTTACCTCACTCATTATTGTTGTGGTATTCGATTTGATTAAGGAAACCCTTTGATTTCCACCGTCCGTTGAAATTCCTGAACGTCTTTGATATTTCTATCCGTTTCAGTTGGTCGTACATCTACTGATATCATGATTCATTATTATTTTTGTCAAACCACTTTGAATTTAGTATTATTTTACCTGTGATTAAGATTTACTGAATTGAACTCATTATCACATGTTCCTATGTTATGATATGATTATATATCTGTTTTCTTGTTATCATAATATTCACTTTCGTTCCGTTACTTAGTAGTACGGATTCTGTTTCTTTATTACCATAAGTATTTACTTTGTTTCTGTTACTTTGTAGTACAAATTCATGATTCCTGTCCGTATTTGATTTCTGTTTATCTCCGGTTTTGATTCCTGTCATACACAGATAATTTGCCTTTGTTTCTGTTATAAGTAGCTTGACTGCTATATATATATATTCTGAATTTGTTACCCGAGCTCTCCCTATCTTGGGGGTGACCAAGACGCGTTATTGCGGCATCGATAACGTGGCACCAACCGTGGCGGTGACCTGAGATCACGGCGTCTCTAAAGAGGACTCTGAAATTATGTCTGGTTATATTATTATTTCCTCAGAGGCGTATGGATCGATCCTAGGCTAGTTCTGTTATTCCTGATGGATGGTTACACACCATTCCATTCAGGACTCTGGTGAATGGTCTGTATGTCTGCCCATACTCCATTTCACATTGGTTCACGGGCTCGCTACCCGTGTTCCCCCTGTTCAGTTATTATATGATATGATTGTTAGCTCGGGGTATGTTATATCTGATATATGTCTTATGTTTGTTTATTTTGATATCTGTCAATTCTCTGACTATCATCATGTCTGTTTATTTTTGATATCTGTAATTCTCTGATTATCGTCATGTCTGTTAATTTTGATATCTGTCAATTTCTCTGATTATCGTCATGTCGTTTATTTTTTATATCTGTCGGTTCCTTGATTATTACCATGTCTGTTTATTTTTGATATCCGTCGATTCTTTGCTTATCAACATATCTGTTTATTTTTGTTATTTGCTATTCCGTTCACTGAGCGTTATGCTCAGGCGTGCTTTTGTTTTCATGCACGTCAGGTCAGCAGGGTAATCCGGGAAACCAGTGAAGAGTGAATTGAAGACCAAGATTATCTGTTACTTAATTGATGTATTGAACATCTTAATTAGGTTTTGGATTTGAACTTGTAATCGTTTTAATAATGGGAATGCGTTTGATTTGATATCCGTATTAGTGACACGTCAGCCCTATCCGGGTCGGGGTGTTACAAAATATACGTGATTTTAACAAAAAGATCATAAAAAATGCCGTCTTTCTCCGGTAAAGAAAGTGACGCACTCTATTTGTTTGATGAAATGCTGAATGAAGTTGAAATTGGATTTTTCCCCTTTGATGGTGTAGGACAAGTGTCTTTGCCTGGAGGTAGAACCGATGAAGGAGATGCTGATGATATTCATACGGCGTTGAGGGAGGTTGAGGAGGAGATTGGGTTAGATCCTGGGCTTGTGGATGTTGTTGTTGTTCTTCAACCATTTGTAACTCACTGTAATTCGATGTAGGAGATGCTGATGATATTCATACAACACATACAATCATCCAACCAATCATCAATCACAAAACAACTCTAATTCCAAACAAAACCGATAGCTACGAGGATCGAACCAGTAGGAGCGGAGCTGAAATCTCTGGAATCATTAGCCTCCCAACCGCCGGCGTCATCGTCGAACTTCGATCGCTTAGCTTCGGCGTTGTTGAAGATGCGAGCGGCGATCTCCTGAGCCTTCTGTTTGGCGAGCTGGATCTCGTCCATGGGTGGAGGAGGAACGCTGTGTACGACGGAGCGGGGTGTCGGGGCCGAGGAGGAGAAGCCGGTGGCGCGGCGGCCGGAGGACGGCGGAGGCGGAGGTTCGGCGTCTTCGTACTTGCGTTTGGCGGTGGCGGAGTCACCGCCGGATGGGTAGTGTGCTTCATCAGCCATTTGTGTGAGTGAAGGTGGGAGGAGGTGTTGTTGTGTTTTGTGTTTTGAAATTGGGGAGAAGAGGTTTGATGAAACTTCTTTCGGCATGAAGACACTAGTCCTGTCATCATCTGCATCAAGAAGACTCGCGCAGACGTTTTTTAATGAAACGTCTTCTAAAAAACAAACAGTCTGCGCACTCAAAACCTCTTCCCGCGTGCATGCGCGCGATGAGAGAAGAGGTGGGGAAGAGTTTTTTTCTTAAAAACAAACACCACCTAAGTTACTTCCATGTTGTTTCTGCATGTCGTACATTTGCTTTGATTTACGTATTTAAGCAAATTAGCAATGAATCGGTGATAAAAGAAATGGGTCGTGAGATTATTTTACAAAGTGTTTTTTTTTTGCTATAAAGTGTGAGAAGACACAATAAGAATAAAAAACATAAAAAATTATATCTCACAATCTAAATCGAATTTAAAAAAATACTTCAGAGTCTCTGTTTCTCTCGTCGTCATCTTTCAGAAAAAAATAAAAAAAAATTTCATTGTGTCTTTTATGACACAATGACGTCATTGTGTCTTTCATAAGAACAATGACGTCATTGTGTCTTTCATAAATGACACAATAAAAAACGTTAGTTTTTTGTAATTTTCGTTTATTTTTCTTAGTGGACGGTTAGGGACGGTTAGGGGAACAAAAGCGCGGAATTACTTTTTGAAATTCGATTTCGATTGTGAGATTAATTTTTTGTGACTTTTTTGATTCATTGTGTCTTCTCACATTTTATAACAAAAAATACACTATGTATTTGAACCTCTTTCAAAGAAAATAATCTGGAAATTTGGATCAAAAGTGTTCTACTTCTTCACTTTTGTTTATGAGGAATAAATACAATTTGTTTATGAGGAGAATTTGTTGCTTGACATACTATATATATTGCAAACCAACATGATCTTATAGTTGTAAATTGCGTTGACAAGTGACCTTCTAGAGTTTATAACAAGATCGAAATAATGAATTTTGTGTATGACCTGTTTACATGAATGGATTACACAAGTGAATCTATGAATGATTAGGATGGCTTATTGTTTGCTTGGAAGTGGTTCACCCTATCATATCCGGCTATCCGCTTGTAAAACAAATTTTTTTTTTTTATATTTTTTACTTTAAACGGATTATATAAACTTACATGTAGGTGTAAGTATGTAACCGTGAGTCCATGACAGTTGACACTTTGATATAAGGACTTTGACACCTTATATCACAAGTCCGGACCGGACCAAGCGTAAAATATGTAAAGCCCTTTTTTACCTTAAAATTATAGGGTCTCGTTTTTTAGAGGTTCTTTAATATTTTATATGTTATTGGGCTTGTGTGGTTCTGTTGGGCTAGAAAGCGAAAGATACGGACTTGCAGGCAATAAGAAAAGTAAATGGATAGATAAATTTGAGGGAAAAAAACGCATTTTCTAAAAGTTTGGCCAAACACTCTTGAAAACCGAAATCAAGTGGAGCCATCGAATTCAGATTGGAAGATTGAAACCCCATGACTTTTCAAAGTGAAGATCATGAGTTAGAAAGCGATATAGTGGTTGTCGTTTTGACGACCACGAGACCAAGTTATCCCCCAGAAAAAACACAGTATCCGGAGGTGGACCGGCGAGAGTCGGGCAGCCACCCCAATCCGCATCAGATACGCCGTGAGAGTGTGAGAGGTAGAAACCCAAGTTGTAAACATAATCGATTGTGCCTGGCAGGTAGCGCAGAATGCGTTTCATAAACTGAAAATGGGGCTCTCTTAGCGCATGCATGAAGAGACAAACTTGTTGAACTGCGTACGTGATATCGGGTCGGGTAAAAGTGAGGTATTGCAAGGCCCCCGCAAAGGTTCGATGCAATGTCCCATCGGGAAGCAGGTCACCATCCGTGGCACTTAACTTGGCTGACGTATCGACAGGAGTATAGCTTGGTTACATGATTCCATTGAGGCGCGACGTAGTATGTCACGAGTGTAACCGGCTTGTGACAAAAATAACCCATTTTTATCCCTGGTCGCAGTAATACCCAAGAAGTGATGATGAAGGCACCGAGATCAGTCATCGCGAACCCGTGATAATGTTTGAATGATGGTGCTCAAAAACATTGTGTCGGACGCGGTCAGGATGATATCGTCAACATATAATAGTAAATATGCAATATGTGCCCTTGATGACAGATAAACAGAGAGGAATCGCTCACACTGCTATGAAACCCATGGGCAGTGATGTAGGTAGCAAACTGTGTATACCAAGCCCGAGGGGCCTGTTTTAGGCCATATAATGATTTGCGGAGGCGGCAGACATGTGTCGGTGCACTGGGATCTACAAATCCCGGTGGCTGGTGCATGAATACTGTTTCAGCAAGATGGCCATGCAAAAACGCATTCTTTACATCAAGCTGATGAATGGGCCATGATCGAGACACGGCTAGGCTAAGCACGGTCCGGATTGTGGCGGGTTTGACCACCGGACTAAACGTCTCATGACAATCGATGCCCACAGTCTGAGACTTACCGTTCGCAATGAGACGAGCTTTGTACCTGTCAAGTGAGCCATCGGATTTAAACTTATGGCGGAAGAGCCATATGCACCGAATGATTGGCGTATCAGCTGGTCTCGGAACTAAGTCCCATGTTTCATTCTCCTGTAATGCTCTAAATTCATCTTGCATGGCTAGTAACCAATTAGGGTCCGACCGGGCTTGGGTGTATGAGGTGGGGATCGGTGAGATGGGCTGCGTAGTGGTTGTGTGTAGGTTAAGGTGAGTGGTGGGCTTGAAGATTCCAGATTTAGCTCGGGTTTGCATGGGATGGGTGGAGTTGAAGGTGGTGGCAGTGGGTGTGGTGATGGCGGTGGTATCGGTTGTGGATCGGGAGAGGCAGTGGGGTGGGAGTTGGGTGAAGGTGTGCGAGTTGGAGCAGAGTGGGCTGGTGGGGAATTGGGCGGTGTATAGGCAGGGTGTGTTGGGGATGCGGTGGTTGACGGTTGCGGGTGGACGAATTGGGATGTGAGTGGATCATCAGGGAGGAGGATGATTGTGGACGTGTGACATCGGAGAACGGGAATGAACACTCATCAAAGGTGACATGGCGGGAGAGATGGACCTTACCGGTAGTCGGGTCGTAGCAACGGTAACCCCGAAAATTTTCAGGGTAACCAAGAAACACGCACTGACTGACCGGTTATAAAGTTTGTGAGGTGTGGTGGCGGACATGTTCGGATAGCAACGCCCAAAGACTCGGAGGTGGTCATACGTTGGGTGACGGTGGTACAAGGCAAAGGCAGGAGTGGAGTAGTTAAGGCGTTTAGTAGGCAAGATATTGTGAAGGTAGGTGGCTGTGTGGAGAGCTTCTACCCAGAAGGAGTGGGGTAGATTGGCATGGGTTAGAAGAGTGCGAATAATGTCATTTAAACGCCGAAGCATTCTTTCGGCCCTACCATTCTGCTGAGATGTTTGAGGGCATGAGAAACGAAAGAGAAGGCCATGGGTGTGAGCAAATCGTTTGAATTCATGATTGTCGAACTCCCCACCAAGATCACATTGAAAGGTCTTAATCTTGCAATTAAATTGTGTGTATATAAGCGCATGGAATTTTTGAAAATTAGTGAATGTTTCCGATTTATATTTTAGAGGGTAAACCCATACATAATGAGTGAAGTTGTCAATTAACACCATATAGTATTTGTATCCCGATTTGCTTGTAATTGGTGATGTCCAAAGATCACAATGGATTAAATCAAACGGGGCAAAAGTAATTGAATGTGAATCATAAAAAGGTAATCGCACATGTTTGGATAATTGACAAGAGTTGCATAGACTAGACATAAAAGGTTTACTAAAAGTAATAGCAAAACGAGATTTTAAAAGAGATAAAACTGGAGCTCCGGGGTGCCGAGACGGGCATGCCAATGTTCTGGAGACGAAGCAAGGCAGGCTGTAGTGGGTGTGGACGCCATGAACGGGTAGAGGTCACCCGAGCTATTGTGGCGGGAAGAAGAGCTCCACTCTTGAGATCCTTCACAGAAAAACCATATGGTCAAATTCAACAGAAGCTTGGTTATCAATAGTAAATCGTCGAACAGATAATAAATTTTTGATGATGTTCGGGCAAGCAGGATGTTGTGTAGGGTGTAGGATCGGTTTTGGGTGTGTGTGTGGTGTGGCCGGACCCATGAATTGGTAGACTAGACCCATTACCAACGAATATAGAGTTTATAGGAGAAGAAAACAAGGAAGATGTAATCTTACGTGGATCCGAGGTGAGATGAGAGGAAGCACCCGTGTCCATGTACCAGGCTTGATCAGCATCATTTAAATGAACCTGCTGCAGTGTTTGAGCCAAGCCGATGGAGTGTAGTCGGAGAACCCGGCAAAAGGAGTATGTGGATCTGCAGGTTGGGCCGGTTGTGTCACTGGATTAGGTGGGGCTGTAGGGGTGGGCTGGCCATAAGGTGGTGATGGACTGGGCCCATATGTGGTATTCGCCCATGTTTGTGTTTGGGGAGTGGCGGGTCGAGAAGGATACGGGGATGGTGGTGGTGTCCAAGTTGCATGAGGTCCGTATCCTTGCTGTGATGTCCAAGTGGTAGGCCAAGGTTGTTGTGGTGTGCCAAGATAGCCTCGTCCTCTTCCTCTGGAGTTGCGACCTCGACCACGACCATAGGACCCGCGGCCGCGATGGTTTGTGGTCGGTGGACGGTTGCCTGGATGTTGAGAAGAGTCACCGGGGGTCATGGATGGTTGTCGATTACTCGGTTGTGAACGATGCATAGCGGGAGCAGCGAGAACCGTGGGGCTTGGATGCTGGCCATGGCTGTTGCGGGCCTGTTGGCGATGTTGTTCCAATTGCAACATGCTTCGAGCGGTATCCCAGGATGGGGAGCTTTGATTAATAAAGGCACCGACTACATCAAACTCGGGCAAGACCGCGTACTAGTTGAAGTACTAGACGCGATTCAGTGACGGGATTGTCCACATCACCAAGCTGGTCTGCCAAGTCTTTAAGTTTTTGGCAATATGTCTCCAAAGAGGAGCATGCACTAAGAGCCAAGTTGGAGAACTCTTGTTCAAGAGCCGCTGCCCATGAGCCTTTGTTGTTAAGAAAGATGGTCCTGAGCTTATTCCATGTGGTCTGAGCGGTGGTGTCGTCGCGCACTAACAATTCATCTGACAAGGTACTATAAATCCATTGAAGAACCAGTGCGTCGATCTCGACCCACTGAGCATAAGCCGCGTCGGTCTCAATTGGCGGAGTGGTTCCATCAATGTGATCTAAGACCTTGTATACTTTAGCATGGAGCTTGAATAGCTTGGTCCATGAAGAATACGTGACCTTTGTTCCGTCAAGAGTGCGGATCTTTGTTTGGATGTTAGTCACCGAGTATGCAGGGTGTATAGATGGTGAAGCCGTAGCTTTGGTTTGTTTCGGTACAGGCGTTGGTGTGGTGGTTGATTCATCAGAGTCTGACATGGTTAAGCCGTGGCTTAATTCCGAGACTCAATTCTGGATTTCGGATCAAGCTCTGATACCATAACAGTGGGTTATGGTATGTATCATTCCATGATTATTATCAAATATCAATCCCTTTATATAGGGATGAAGTACAACCGAATCACCACAAATGGTGGAGATTATTGATAAGAAGATAAATACAAATCATACCAAACTAATAACAAACTATTATTCAAATACGTAGAGCTTATCGCTAATAGCAATATGCTTCAAGTGGCTATGGGTTTTACCACAGTGGGTCAAGGGTTTTACCACAGTGAGCAAAGGGTTTTATCACAATGGGCATCTGGTGGTGGGTTTTCTCTTGTAATGGGGGCGAGTTGGATCACCAGCGCTGTCCGTGTTCGCGGGCGTGTGTGGCCTTTCGCCAATGGGTTTACCTGGGTGACCGGACTTAAAAATTATTCGCTAACCGTTTAAAAAAAAGATTGGAAGATTGAAGCGTCTGAAAGCCATTAAAAGGCACTGAGTTGTTAAAAGGTTTAATTGAATAAGAGCTGGTCTTTAAATTAGTCGTTTTTAATTACTTATTAGATGTGTGTTAACCATTAAGAGGTGTATTTTTAAGTAAATTAAACATGCTATATATCTGATCAATTTAGATATAACTAGAGGCTATCTCAGTTCTTGAAAACAAATTCATTCACGGTTGAAATTTCTACGATTATAAAAAAACTCATTACCTTTCTTCCATATTTGGCATGTTAAGATTGATGACCGCAAGAACTTTCATTTTTCTGGAAGTGGCCATTAATTTTTACTTTGTTTTGAGTCATCAAAAAGTTAAGCCGCCCAATTCGACTTTTTTTTATAAACAACCGTCTTTAGTAAGTTTATCACTACAATGAGTGTATGCTTTTCGTTTGCATCATTTACAAAAGGAAACCAACATGTAATGCACATTAATGATTGTTTTATAAAGTCTTATCTTATATAAAGGACTACAAAACCTAAAAGGGAAAAGGATGTCCACAAAATCTTAGGTTGATTCTTAGTGACTTGCATGTGACGGGTCAATGTCACTCACAATTTGGATGTACAAATTTTGTTTGTCGTATAAAAAAGACGTGTGTTGTCTAATCTTTGTGAATACATTCATAAACTGATAGATTAATTTTCGAAACCAGCCTCCTAAGCTTAAAGATGTATATTATTCTCTCTTTGTCAAACAATTATTTAATTAGTTATTTTGTTTAACTTCATGAACTCGTAAATACTTTCAATTGAATAATAATATTATCATCTTTTGACTAATCTAGCAAATTAAATAACTTTTACATTTGAACAAATACTATCAAACATTAAAACCTTTATAGTTAGAATTTGAAATGATCATAATAGTTGTAGATCTAAATAATTTTCAACCAACAAAGCAGCTTTTTGGGTCTATTTAATTCGATTTCTCATTAAGATTACAATACAAATCAAAATTCTTATGTTAGAATGCCTATTTTTACAAAAGAACATGCAAGTCAAAGATGTTCTATATTCATCTTTTTGATCCTTGTGTGACATATTAATCAAATCCAATACATGAACTTTTGAAAAGCGGAAAACCATGTTATATTTACGTCATTGCCTAAAGAGCTAGAGATAATGTTTGTTGGATCCAGACCATTACTCATATCTTATATCATCTTCTTTTAAAAACGAACATGGGAGCAAAAGCTCATACGCCTTTGGCTTTTAGGATCTTCATTTGCACTACTTTCCACTTGCATTACACGCAAAAAAAGTTCCAGAAGAACCTAGACTTCAATTTTATTTTGGTAACGAGATTAAAAGACTATCAAATAGTTGATATAACCCATCAATCAATCTATCAATATTGCTTTAGCCATGATCGTCTTTTAGAAAAGCGTCTATTACCATGAACCAAGGCCGACATGGTTTGTAATGTTATGCTATTTTTGATCAACAATGTGTTTATGCTAATTGTGCTTAAGCTTCAAGCACCGTTGCTTTAGCTTATGTGTTGTGTCTTTTTCATACAAAATATTTTTTGTAATTTATCTGTTTAAATAATCCATTAAAATACATGAGTTCTTTTCAAGCTTATGGAAAATAAACCTATTGCCACTTTCTCACATTGTTTTTCAGGAAAAAAATAAATTCTTATTTTAGTATAAAGTAAGACAACGAAGGACACATTGATCAATTAATTAGCAAGTAATGTGTCTTATAAAATATAGACATCATAAGTAAACCTTAATTAACCTAATAAGCTCAACCATAATCTAATACTTCCAATAGTATATACATACATTTTCCATTGTATTATGTAAAAGTATTGAGGCCCAACCATCAAACTTATATTGCAAGCTAGTATGCGTCCAATACACTATTACACAGGGTTAGCCATCGGTACGCCTTAGAAAAAAACTAGTATTACCGCCTTATCTGTGCATTAGATATCAAATGCCCCACAAATTTGAATAGCTTTACAAAAGTTAATTACAAAGTTTGTGCTTAAAATACTCTTTTATAATCATTTTGTTTAACACAATATATTCGTTTAGCATTTAGCAACGCGGGAATATAAGGATGTTTATAGGGGAGGGTCTGGCTCCCGTTTTTAGACTTTCCCCACTGTCACATCAATGATACATCACCGGTCTTCTTATTTTCCTTAAAGTTTACCGTGTTGAAAGAATGGTTTACTAGTTTCCCAAAACAAAATCACTTCTTTTAATTATGATTGGCAAATTTTTTTAAAAAATGGTTTTAACTTCTTTGGTGAGAAGATCGGTAAGGACTAGGGGCTGTTTGATGTGGTCAGCAGTGGAGACTATGTCAGAGGTCTCAAAAAACTGATTGGGTCAGAGGGTAGAACAAGGGTGGGTCAGAAGGGCTGACTCAGTCAGAGCCTATTTTTTGCAAATTAAACGCGTTGACTGGTTGATCGAGTCAGCAGTCAGAGAATCAGTCAGATGCAATTAAACAGTCCTTAAAAAGTGATGAATTGATAAAAATTTCCAACCGGACCATCCTCTAATTTGGCCAGTGTGAACATAATAAACTAAACGATTTCACTAATCTAGCATTAAAGGTATTGCACTGATACAGATAATATAACCAAGGTTTTGTCCATTGGCACTACACGTCACCACTCTTATCCTTGTTTATATATTACTTTTATAAAAAAGAGGTTGAGAAATAACAAAAAAAATATTCATCCTGGGCTTTAAGAAACATGTGTAGGCCCATCTTATCTTTGACCATCGCCCAAAGGCTCGAGATTGAGGCGCCATAACCATTTGCTGGTCCCAGTTTCCGTCTTTTAACGATATATTATCTTGCAAAGTCGGCATTGTTTTCTAGTAATTCTAATATTTTATAACAGATTCATTCACATATATAACTTTGTTTGTCGTGTCATATTTTTTAATATACATTTCTACCATTATTATATGAAGTCGTATACATGATGATCATGGAATGAAACGAAGAAAGAATGATTATGTTACAAATACGAATTTCACTTAACAAGTATTTGTTATTTATGTAAAAAATACTTTAATTATATGAAAATGGAAAATGAATCATTGATATAGTAAATTTGGTTCATTTCTTAATGGCGATTTTATATTTTATTAGACTATTAGGTCTACTGATAGATGAGTCAAAAAGAGGTTAAATTCGTATTTCCAAGAACTTTGAAATTATTATATATATTTGTAAAAAAAACTAGTTTTAAGTTACATTTTGATGACTTTAATAATATAATTAAGTATAGTAAGCGAGAAATTTATATTTTAAACTAACTGTTTAGAAGTAAAACTATAAGCAAATTTTTTTATTTTTAACAACAAAATCTGAAAAATCATGTTACGCGTGCTTAGTATTTTCTTTTTATACCAATACTACTATATCATTTTCATTTTACAAAATATGTACCAATTAATTTGTTTAAACCGATTAAATCTTTATAGGTAAATAAAGCAGGTTAGTCATGCTTAGTAATTTTCTATTTGATACTTCATAATTTTAGGGATAAATATTAAAATCAAACAATAAAAACAATTTCCAGTTAAATTAATCAACCCAGTTAATTTCAGAAAATGTTGACAAACTATAAATTTTCACCAAGCAATATAGACAATCATAGAAAATAACCATAAACATTTAGTAACAAAGTAAATAAAAATAAAGAAATAGACAGATTACATTTAATTTACACAACTAATTTACATATTTACAATCTCTATCAATTTCATACCAAGGGCAGAAATCCCTTATACGTACATTGGTAATTGGTAATTTACATATATGAGTAAACAAGACCCTAACTCATCGTATAAATGTATAATCACTCTCATTCACTCAAAACTCGAGATCGAGACCTATACGAATAATATTCATCCGAATGATCTCCTTCGTCGAAATTAAGCGAGTAGCTAACAGCATCATACTGAAACTTCAAAGGCTTAGAAGATCCATAGATGCTTTTTCTGCTTCCTTCAATCAACTTCTTCACAACCTTCTTCCACTTCCACCTCCTCCTGTGTACCCGTGAGTACTCTTCGTGGTCGGACACTGAAGACGGTGTCGAACATTCTGAGCCGTTAGACAATCGACCTTCGATGGCGGTTGGTGTGTAGCTGAGGTCAGTAATTGCAGGGGCCATGTTATCGGAATATATAGAGAGATCAGAGATGTGTTGTTTGTTTGTTTAATGTGTGGTGACGATGGTTTATGAAGTTTGAATTAATTGTTGAAGTGTGTGTTTTATAGTTGGTGTGCGAGGGGTGGTTTGGTAAATTTGCACCAGATTGGAGAGCGGGTCGAGTGAGTGAAGGACGTGGAAAGTGTTGTTTGGATCGTTAGTTTATTATCTTTACACATGATGGTGGGGCTTATGATAATTTTAACAAAAAATATATTTGTCAACGGTGAATTCACGCATCTTTAAACTTACTTTTAAATTCATACTATATATATATTGTTAATGTTAATGGTATTTATACTAACAATTAACGAACTAACTAACACTAACTAGCTGTTAACAGACATTAACAAACTACTAACTAGAAGGTACAAGAAAGAAGCTGAAAGTACTAGTGTACTAGTGCTATTATATTATTACTAGTGGGAATACCCGCGCGTTGCTGCGGTTGAGTTGTCCTTCATGTTAGGGCGACTTGTGTGACATTCTTAATATGCAATTCGTCTTCAACTATGATATATTGGAAAAAACTTAAAGCTAAATAGCTAATAGCTAATACTAAAAGCTATATGTCAAATTAAGGATGTTAACAAACTATTGAAGAACCCCAATTAGTTTAAGACTTGTGTTGCTCAGGTTCTCACAGTTTAACAGTCCAGAGGATGGGTTGGAACATGAAACCAACTGTGTAAACCAAATCAACCCCTTTTTTATTTTATAATCTATTTTTGGAATATGTCAATATGTATGTTTATATTATAGTGATTAACCATCTTTCTCGTATTAATATTTTTTAATACAAACTAATGATTTTGAAAAGAAAATCTCCACCCACCCAACCCCGCTGGTTGACTATGCTTTTATCTGAAAGCATGGCTAGTGGTTCGGCCTAGAATTTAGTCAAACCCAACCAAACCGGGCCATGAATACCCTTTGTCAAATATAACTGATCAATTATCACATTAAATCTCTAATATCAAAGAAATGAACAATGATTGATACCCACCCATGTCGGAAAGGAAGTCTATAATGACGAGGTTGCAATTTGCCTTGAAGAACTCTGTGCTTCGAATGACATCAGCACGAGTGTAACTGGGAGTAATTTGAAGCTCCCCACTTCTCCATCTGTGATTCATACAACAATTTTTAAGTTTTAGATTTGTATAAGAAAGCTTTAAGCTCAAATGGTCGTCCCACCACCTTGATTGTGAGGAATGAAATTTTCAGGAAGCTTCAGATCATAACAAAATAAAACATCTCTCTTGAATCTGTAACCGTCAATGTCCATGTACGAGACAACACCAACTGGTATGGCTCTGTAGAGAAATGTTCTACCTGGTTAGTCATGCTAACAATTGTTCTATTTAATAAAAGGTGTCAATTTTAACCCATTTGATTACGAACAGGCCAATAGGATTCCTTTAAAATTATCTTAAACAGATCAAATGGGTTTAATAAAGAAATTATTTAAAATAGGGAAATACTATAGAGGTTGAAAGTCATGTAAAACTTACTTTAATGTATACAACCTCCTTATTTGTCTTTTTAATTCAAATTATTGTTGTAGTTATATAATTTTGTAGTGGTAAATAAAACATTCATTATATATAAAGAAAAGCTAAAGATGGAAAAGAATTTGTTAGCGGGCCAACCCATTTCAACCCAAAGTTGTTCTGACCCGTAACCCAAACCCATCCATCATACGAATGATAGATTTGATGAGTACATGATTTTTCAAAAGAAATTGTAATCTTCTAGCATATGCTCTATGATAATAGTCCTTTGTCAATTTAAAATTTACCTGTTGGAAATGGATCTTGGTATTCCTGCCTCTTCCTCACATTCCTTCACAACATTCTCTGCACACGACTCCCATGCGGCTGTATTATCATGAAAATGTCAGCTTATAAAACATGAAAATTGCAACAACATCATCGATCTAAAGAAACATCCTGCTTACACAGGAAACAAATGTTTTGAAAACAATGAACAAAGATCAAGATGGATGAAGAGAAAACCAGAAAATTGAAAAATATTGGGTCAAATGTGTACTTGTTAAGTAACAAAAAAATTGCTTAATAACTAACATATTTAATGCTTAAACAGAAGTAAAACATAAGATATTTAATGCTTAAACAGAAGTAAAACATAACGGTATAGAAGGATATTGGATCACATCAAATATAAGTTTTGCAGTTCCTCCCATGCGATTATATGCATCCAACTGATCATCTGCTAAATGTAGCTTCCCCCCTTCAGATTTACCTTTTGTCTGTAAGTTATCAAGTTGCTTTGTAAGGTCCTCTAAGTCATTTTAAGTTTTTCAATTTCAATCATGTGTTTCTTCTTCTCTTCTTTCCTTTTGTCAATCTCTTTCTCGGTGTTTTTGAGTTTTGCCTGTAACCGAGTTTTCTCCTCCTTCAGTTTCAAAAGCTCTGGTTGCTGTTGAAACAGATAAAAATGTATATAGTAAGCGTAAATGCTTGAATTTTGTTATATGTGTCAGTAAAATATGTCACTGTATTTTTAAGTGATAACATACAATTATTTAAACATATTGGGTGGGAAAACGACAGACTCACATTTTTATCAATTTTATTTTTCTTCTCTGCAAACTTCTTTTCACGTTTCTCAATTCTTTTTTGTATTTTGCTAGCTCCTTCTCTTTTTCCGTGATTCATCCTCATAACCATCCAACTCACTGATGATTTCTTGAAGACTTCTCTGTTCAGCATCAATCTCCTCATTCGCCTTCTCAACATCATTTTCTATATTAAATAACTGCCACAAAAAGTGTTCCTTCTTTTTCGATCTCTGCGAAAAGACATGTAATATGTCTGTTTATAAACATGTATATACATGTATGGAGATGCATACCAACTCCTCTTGCAAACGCATATGCCTCTCAGCCTCTTCTTTCTGCTCTTTTTTCTGCTTTCTCTCTATGACAATGGGTTTTTTTTTCTGATAAGCAAGTGTCGCTTTTTCCTCGGCTGCTCCTTTCTTTTCCACTAATTCTTCATACAATCTCTTATCTTCATCAGACCCAGATATTTGCTCAAGAAGCATAGTAAGTTCTTTAGGATTTTTAGATGCAACAGACTCAACATCACCCTGCATATTGTCACAAGGCACAACAAAAGGGGAATTTACCCATGACAGAAGCTTCGAACATACAATAAATCAAAACAGCGTAACTGGGGGAATCAAGAGGGTGTAGATTTCTGAAGTGAAGACCTCAATTGCAACTATTACCGGCCTAATAAGCAAAAGCCTCTTTATTGATTGCATTGAACATATAATTGGGGAGATGGGTAACGTCGACAAATTAAAACCAAAAGATTGATCATAAAACTCATAATTCACTGACCAAACTTACATACACTGTTCCACAATTAGGGTTCCTACTTGCAAACCATAAATACAACTTAGATTCTCAGATAACGAACACTCCACCTAATTCACCCATCAATAACCAGCAACCAAAACCCTAATCCATTAATCTACAACTCATTCGAACCATGAAAGCAACAAATCGTAAAAGACAAAAAGCTTACGCCTTTGGTGGAAGTGTGGCGGTGCTTCCCTTGCCGTTAACATCTGTTCGATTAACATCACCACCGGCGTCAATTAACAGTTTCGCTGCTTCGACGGCCGTCGCGCAGTGGAGGGGTGGCGTCGGTCGCCGCCGGCGGCGCAGTGGAGGGCGGTGGCGCCGTCGGTGGCGGAGGGTGAATTGTTGATGTTTGTAGCTCCGATGATGTGTTTTAGAACACGAATGCTTCCGTAGATGGAAGCTATCATTTGGTGTGTGAAGAGTGGAAATGAAGTGATGACCATATTAAAGGGGAAGGGGTTGAAAGGGCCGATCAGGGCAGTGCTGGAGGTGTAACGGCTGGTGGAGGAGAGGAAGGGGAAAGGCCGCCGGTATGGCTACCGGTGCTTAAATGAGGGGTAATGGCTACCGGTGGTTCAATGACCGGAGGCCTTACTGATGGTGCTGGAGGTGTACTCAATGGGCGCGTCTTACAAGGATGGGAAAATGACTATTCTGTCCATCCAATATGTTTTATATAGTAATAGAGATAAATAGACCAACATAAAACCGTGCAACACAACTTGGATTTGTAATTACGACACAGACACTGGTATTTTAAATTATTGTTACGACACAGACACTGGTTATCAGCTTAATTTCCGGGTTGGGGCATGTAGGTGATGAGGCGAAAACATGATCGATCGGAGGTGTTATGGGTTGCTTTTGATAGCGGCCTTTTCCAATTCGAATACCCCTACTCATGTAGTAGGACCACCAAATTCAGGTAAGTATTTAATTTCTATGGTTTGTAAGGGGCAAAATCTACTGCTCAGCCTCTGGTGAAGGATCTTAAAGGGTTTGCATCATTTAATGAGATTACTTAATTGCTGATCGACTTTGGAGAATTTTTGGTATATATGTTAAACGAGAACATTAATCTTGCACAAGTTGATAATTTGGTTTTTGATTTTATTTTTGTTTGGATTGCATTTTAGGGAAATTAAAATGATTTTGCTTCCAAAATCGATACTAGCATGTTTTAAAGGTACTAATGAGTATGATCATGGAGGTTGGTACAAAGAAATGATGAGGTATTATGATTAATGTCGTAAATCATTTTTTTAATGAAGATCATACTATCAATTACCATTACTATAACTTCAATCATTACCCATATGCTTCTATGGCCACATAGGATTATTGTTCACCTTGCCAATGTATCTATCTATTCATATAACTATATAAGGCAATATATATCAGTCAATCACAAAAAGTATATACTAAGTCTACCATAAGAAGAATGAGCAATTAGCATACATATGATCTGCAATAGAAGACCTGGCTTGTTATTGTGAACCCCAACTGCTTCTTGACGATCTTGGTTTTAATATTTAGCAAGCTGTACGTTATAAGTTACTTCAATGGATTTGTGATTTATTTTTTTGAAGTGAGGTTGATAGGTGCAAATTTAATTGTACCAATTCTGATCACACGTTCATAGTTAATTTTATGCAGTTTGGTTAAATGAGTATAATTTTTCCATTTGTTTATGCCATCACGTTGCTTTCTTTTTACAAAACAAAATTGTTTCATCAAGTCGCTCACTTTACGAATACAGTATGCCATGGAGGTGTAATGTTTTAATCCAACATATTTTGTAGGCCTTTGCTCGACTCAGTGTTGTTTATGGTGAAACCTATATGTTGAATAAACCTGAGTGCAAGGTAGTCCATATCATATTGTTCCTTATGTTTTGTTTTTCTGAACCTTGATAATTCAATAATTTACTAGGTGATAAACATCATTAAATTTACAAAATAATAGGTAGAGTTTGATGAAGAAGGCAAGGTTTGTGGTGTTCTTCAGAGGGTGATGAAACAGCCAAGTGCAAGAAAGTTGTTTGTGATCCTTCTGCCTAACAAGGTACAATTATTCTGGTTTTTGTGCATTATTAGACAATTATAATCTATTTTTTCTTGGTCAATTGTCATTTAAGTGGGCTTCATTTTTGTTAGCACCTGCCTGAGTTGTCTACCATGTATCCGTGACAATATTACTCACAAGAAAGTAAGAAATTGGGTCGTTGTGTGTTGTGCGTAAGACATGTTTTTTAGTATGAAATCATTGTAGTTGTTTTTTAACCGTAGTTCAAAATTATTTGAGCATATTCCCTGACAGTGGTGAGGAAGGTTGGCAAGGTGGCTAGAGCAATTTGCATCATGAGCCATTCCATTCCAATTACCAACAACTCAAACTTAGTGCAGGTTGTTCTTCCACAGAAGCAGTAGGGTTGCAAATCCGACGTGTGAGTTTAACATAGTATATGAATATTTGATTGTTTGTATATACTAGCTTTGATTTGAAAGGCAACGGTTAAGATACGATCGTCTATTTTACTTGCATGTACCATAACGACTTACATTTTGCAGGTATCTCTTTTGTTGTTCATACTCCCACAATGTTGCTCCAAAAGGAAAATTTATTGCATTTGTATCTAGCAAAAAGATTAAAAATTGTTGTTGTTTTGTTAACCTCATTCAGGTATATATATTCCTTCCTATTTTGCATCACTTGTGTAGTAGTATTGCAACAATTCTAAATCTATAATACCATGTTGGTAGTTTCACTTATGTAGCTTGGTTGCTTAACAACCGGCCAGTTTTAAGTTATCTGTTACTTTTAGTGATAGGTCAGCTGCAGGTTTTATCATATTAACAAATTTGTTAGTTCCAGCCACACCTAAAATCATATGTAATTTATATGTATCGTAATGTAACGTGGGACCTAAAATCATGTATTCTATTTTGTTTGCAGTCACATTATTTCCGGATAGTCGGATACTATTCTTGAAGTTGAAATCTATGACTTGATCATAAGATCCATGTTTTACTCCATGCTGTCAAACTCTACCTTTAAAATGTAAATCGTTCAATTTGGGTTTTTCATAATACACTGTCATTGAATGTTATGCCAATATGTCTTAGAACATCATCATCATCTTACAGTCATCATTATTTTAATTGATATTGTCTCATTAATAATATAAAACATTGTTTGGACCTTTTCTCTCATAACAGAGAATCATGGATCAACAAAATGTTGTGCATAGAAGTTGCTTATCAATTGCCTCAATTTAGTTCTCTTAATCATCATCGTTTTCTACAGAATTTTATATGAATTATTATCTAATTGTTGAGTGCAATTTTTATGATCAATCTTTGAGTCAAGGGATATCTGATTAGTACCATTGATCAATAACTCATGGTTAACTTTTCATGCCTAGTGCCACTTGGTTTTGGCTTGGCAAACCAAATATCTAATAGCATTAGTTTGATTATTAAAGTTGTACATTAGCAGCAGATATGTCATATTTCTTTGTACAACAAATGAAAGAAGTTTGATCATGTAATGCAAATGAAGGTGACCAGGTCTAGCAAAATGAAGTTAGCGAATTATTATGTTCTCATTAGGTGAGTTATGTCCTTTATCCCAGTTTAAGGTAAATTGCATGCCTTAATTATCCCGCAAGGACCGAGTCAAGTTGACCCGTATTCTTCAACATATAATTATAAAAATCAAGTAGTTTTAATGATAATTTAATCTTATGAAATCCAATTTTTATTATTTAAGAGGTTTTATGTATTTACATTTTGGGTGAATTTTGATCTTCTTGCAATAAGACTGTATTTCTTAAATGAGCCATATAACCTAAATCAACCCATTCCCAAGCTTTTTATAAATGTACTGTTTATTATTGTTTTAAATATGAACTTTGGGCAGTTCATGAGGCATATGCATATTTAAGATGGATTCATAAGTTTTGACTCATTCATAGCAACTATTTAACCCGTGTTATGTTTAAGTATGTGATACTTGAATTAGGATAACAGAGATATTGAAGTCCCATAACTCTCATAAGATATTTAAAATGATCTAATTAGTACTATTTTTATACCATTTTGATTTACATAAGATATTGAAGTCCCACAACTCTCATAAGAGTCCCAACTCCTTTGTTAGACCACTATTAGTTGTTAAACCAGGTCAAGTTGACCTTAATATTTAAATGCACTATATACCTTTTATCTTCCCATTTTTAACCGATTACATTTTAGACTTTATTTGTATATCACATTGCAGTATGAAGCTTCTACATCAAAAGAAAATGTGATAAGAAGCAAGTGAGCTATGAAGCATGATTTATATTACATATTCCTTATACTTTTTGAGATTTTTATACTTTAGTTATAACTTATAAGAAAAGATATGCACTCTTTAGGTTAAAGGTGTTGTCTATGAGTTTTAGCTTAAATTATATAGTTTTTGTCACCATTTTGAAATTAGTACTACTTGTCTACTTATATCTTTATTGTAATATTTCAACAAAAAAAATGAACTGAAACTAAAACAAATAGAAAGCATTTTGTAGTTGAAATGTAGTATTTAAGATATGTTATAATAATTAATAAGAGATCAATCACTGCAGGTTGGTTCAGGCTTGTGGAATTATGCTTAATGAGATATTTTGAAGAAAAAAAATTCATGTATAATCAAAATGACACCAATATTATGGGTTTTATTGTTTGGACTTTTTTTAAGTTTATTAAGATTATTTTAAAATGAAGCTGGAGGTTTTGTATAGATTGAAAGATTAAGGGAGCGTTTGGTTCGCGCAATTTTTTGGAATTAGAATTGGAATTGGAATTTGAATTGGAATTCAAAGGAATTGTATTTAAAATTCAATATTTTCCAAAGGATTTGGAATTCAAAGGAATTGGAATTTATAAAGGGAAATTTAAATTCCAAATGCATTTCTAGTGACAACACATTTATAAAGGAATTTGAATTTATCATCCGTTGCAAACCGTCACCACCTCAATGACCACCGATCATCGCCGCTACATACCACCGACCGCGCCGCCGTCACCGTCGACAATCGACCGCGACAACCAAACGGCCAGTTGACGAAACCGACCGTCGCCGCCGTCATCGCCGCCAATTGACGCCACCAACCGATAACGCCCGTCGGTGAGACACGATTCAACAACGACGGTCGGTGACAGTCAACGGTTAGGGGTGGCGGTGGTCGGCTTCGGGGTTGTGCAGCGATCGAGGGCGGCGGTCTATCGGCGACGGACGAGAGTCGGCGGTCGGGGCGGAGGCGGCCGGGGTTGGCGGTCGGCGGACGACGACGACGGTTAGTGATCGGGGGCGGGGGTGGGCAGGGTCGGCGGTGGGCAGCGGCGTCGGCGGTCGGGGGCGGGGGGCGTCGGCGGTCAGTGGTCGGGGTCGTCGGTAGTGTCGGTCGGCGGTGAGCGGGGTGATAGGTGGCGGTTGGTGGTGGAGGGAAGAGTCGGTGGAATTTGAAATCCTTCAATATTTAAAAGGATTTTGAAATCCTTTATTTGAAGGAATTTGAGGGAATTAATTTCAATTCCATTCTCAACCAAACACGTTAAGAATGAAATTCAAATTACAATTCC
The DNA here is from genome assembly GCA_024085815.1 of Flaveria linearis. Classification (NCBI taxonomy): domain Eukaryota; kingdom Viridiplantae; phylum Streptophyta; class Magnoliopsida; order Asterales; family Asteraceae; genus Flaveria; species Flaveria linearis. The sequence continues at coordinate 17,763,582 of CM044002.1, forward strand.
TACCAACAAAACGCTATGACCAATGGAATTCAGATTCCAATTTCATTGAATTCCATTGAATTCCTGCATAGCAAATGTCCCCTAAATTTATGTTTGAGTCAAATACCATAATGAAGATGAAACTTTTGGTGTTATCTTCTTTTGAATGGGAGATGAATCCACTAGTCGTTTGCATTCTTTGATTACACATGTATTTACTTATTGAATAACTCGTGACCTATATTATGAGTTCTTGTGGATGTGTGAGCGAACTGGTGTGAGCGAAGTAGTCTTGTAGCTACTAGCAATGGTAAGGTTGTGAATGTGCTTCCCACAACATCAAGTTAGTGTCAAATTCATAAAATTCTTTCTGATGTCAGTTGAATCGAGTGGCTAATATTTGTTACAATGAAATGTAAATTCAAGGTTCATGGGGTTTGTTGCATATGTGATTCTTATCGGGGAATTATTATTTGTGATGATAATCACTCGCTTTCAACTTTAATTGCACGTGTGAAGCAATATCACAACTACTCATCTCTAGAAAGAGCTAATGCAATAACAGGTCAATCCACCATTGCTTAGATTAAATTTCTTTAGTCTTCAATTTAGTCTTTCCTTTGGATTCTTTAGGTCTCAAAAGTTTCATTCCCTTGTAGGGCATGTACGATAAAGTTACAAATAAAACATTAAATGATGTACAACTTTTTCTTAAAGATTTATGAATTGTAATTGTAAATTTACTTTTATTATTGTATATGTATAGTTACTTAATGTAATATTTATTTTTAGTTACGTCATATTTTATTATTTAAATCCGTGTAATACACGAGTCTATAATCTAGTACTCAATATCTTTATTATTTTTTCTATCTAAACTTTACATTATTACTTTGTAAATATAAAAAAAAGAACTGAAACTTGTGTAGACTTATTTACATGAATGAATTTATGAACCGAAGTGACTTTATGATCGAGTAGGATATCTGATTGTTCATTTTAGAAGAGCCTCTAGTTGTTGTTTGGAAATACTCTACTTCACCTTATTATATATGCTTGTAAATACCAGGTTAGATGGTGTCATCGTTAGTCTTTAAAAAATATAGCTCAGATGATTTTCGATCTGGATTATATTATCTATTTTAAAAGGATTATGTCAGTCTACTTGAAAAGTGTCATGATATCACAAGTAAAGATTTGCAATCTGTTTTGAACTCAACTTTTTTTTTTTTTATTTATAAAGAACCATCCTCAGTAAGTTTATCACCACAACTTGTGTACACTTTTGGTGTTGGCATCATTCAAAAGGAAACCAACAACCTTTAAAGCACTTTAAAGTGTTTGTTTTATAAAAGTCTTATCTTTTATACAAGGCCCGCAGAAACCAAAACGAAATAGGATATCCACAAAATCTTTGGTTTAGCATGTGCGGGGTCAATACCATTCTGTATTTGTTTGTTGTATTAAGAATAGATGTTTTATGTGCAAACTTGTCTAATCTGTGTTGATCATAAAGTATTTTACATTTTAAAACACAACCATGTATATTTTATTATAAGCTAAGAACTTTGCGTCGTGTAATGCTATGGCTTACAACCGGCGGAGACCGCAAGTTTTTCTTTTCAGTTAGTTTTAGGTGTTAGTTGTCTTATATATATGCGAGGAAGGTAATAAAATTTAAAGAACGATAATTCGAAATATCATTTTAGACATTGGCTTAATAAGCATAATAACAACAACTGTTATGATTGTAAAATAGATGAATGCAGTTTCAACTTAACCCCATCATTGCTTGTGTGTCAAATAGTTTTATTCAGATAATAATTATTTTCTTTTCTATTTAAGGTGGCAGATTAAATAAACTTTCCGTTCGCAACAAATACTAATAAAAACTTTATGATTTAAATTTGAAATAATTACAAGTCTCGTAATTGTATTTAACCAACAAAGCAGGTTTTATCTATTTATTCAAATTTTCAAAAAGATCACAATACACATTAAATTTCTTATCATGTAACCTCTATTTACAAAAGAACATGAAAGTCAAAAGGTGTTCAAATTTCGACTTTGTGAATCTTTGTATGGCATATTAATTAAATTCCATACATGAAACATTTAAGTTGGGACAACACTTTATGTATACATCATTGACTAGTCTTAAATGGATCTAAGAAATGACGTTTGTTGGATACAAACCATTTCCTCTTATCCCATACCATCTACTTTTAAAAAGGAACATTAACTTCCACTCGTCTTTTGCTTTTAGGATCTTCGATCCTTTTGCACTGACATCCACTTGCATATGCAAAAAGTTTGAAAGGAAGTTATACTTCAATAACTTGGGTCATGATGAGATTAACAACCACTACAAGGAATAAGCTTATTAGCGGTTTATTAGCGGCGACATGTCGCCGCTAATAAGTCGCCGCTAATGTTTCGTCGCTAATGTGGAAAATATCGCCGCTAAAGAGTCTCCGGTAATTAACAGTCAAGACATTATGCTCTAAGGTACTTGAAATTAAAAAGAACACCCTTCAATATTGATAGCAATAATGTAATATTGTAAACCCTTACATCCATACATACATACATACACATCTCTATATATGACTGTTTGTAAACTCAATGTGATTTGTTAAATGCCTTAAACTAAGAGTATATATCCAGTTAGTGTAATCTGCTATGCACACAAAAAGACCAACTATAATAAATATCTAACTAATTTCTAATACAAGCACTATCTAACACCAACCAACTAATTTCAAAAATTAACCATTTCTAACACTAATCAAACTAATATAATTTTAACAACTAACTAAGCACAATCTAAACTAAAAAAATTAAAAAAAAACAAAAAAATACCAAATCTGGTAGTAGTGGCGACCGAACAGAAGCAGCAGCGGCGACGATGGTCAGATCGCGCGTGGTTGTGACCGGTGGTGGCTGGAGGGTGGCTGGTGGGTCGCGCGCGGATGGTGGTAGTCGGATGGTGGCAGCTCGAAGTGGTGGCTGAAGAGCGGATGGTGGTGGTCGGATGGTGGCTGCTCGAAGGGAGGATGGATGCGGCGGATGATGGTGGTCGGATGTTGGCTGCTCGAAGGGAGGTTGGATGCGGCGGATGGTGGTGGTCGGATGGTGGCTGCTCGATCGAAGGGAGTGCTGCAACTTGGTGACGGAGGGAAAGTGAAGAAAAGGGGCAAAACATCGCGGGTACATCGAAACACCATTAGCGGCGACGCGTAGCCGCTATTGGCGTCGCCACTAAAGGTTTAATGTACGCTTAAATCGTAGTCGTTCGATGTAACAGATTTGGACGGCTAGATGTTGGTCAAAAAGTGAACGGTGGATCGCAACCTTTAGCGGCGACATGTCGCCGCTAAATGTGTCGCCGCTAATAGATGTCACCGCTAATGGTGATGTCGCCGCTAAAGGCGTCGCCCCTAATACGCACGTTTCTTGTAGTGAACCGTTAACCAGTTAATCTAACCCGTCAATCGATCAATCACTATTGCTTTAGCCATGGTCGTCTTTTGGAAAGCAAGTTTCTATTACTAATGAACTGACAGTCGACATGGTTTGTAGTGTTTTGTCACTCTTTATCATCAAAATGATGGTACATATCTTCGTTAATTATGTTTAAGCTTCAAAGAACTCTTGCTTTAGCTTATGTTTTGCCTTTTTCACGCTACATATATGTTTCAGTATACATGGCCTTATTTAATGAACCGTAAAATACATGAGTTTGATACTTTGATTAAAGTTTATGGGAAATAAACCTATTGAAATTTTCTCTTATTGTTTTGTTCGGGAGAAAAAATTTTCTTATTGAAGTATATATTTAAAAAATATTATATTATGTATCAAGTATTGTTGCTCAATTAAACTTATGTTGCAAGCGTGTGTACGCGTCCCATACGCTATTACACACAGCTAGTAAGCCTTATGCTTTAAAAAAGTAGTGTTTTAGGTCAATTAAATTGAATAAAATCCTTAATTTTGAAGACTTAAAAAAATAGTTGTAAAGTTGGGTTGAGGAGACTCTTCTAGAATTATTTTTTCTAAGACAACATTATCTATATCTATACTATTATAATAAGAGTGAAAGAAGGATAAAAATGTTGATTTACCAATGTTTTAAGATGGTTCAAGGCAAATTTTTTTTTCTTCCATCTATACCCCTCGAAAAAGGTTCCAAGCATAAGTTACAATCGATTGAGCCCCGTTTCCCTTCCTTCGCTGACGGTTTCAATTCAATCCCTCGCTTCAATTCCATCACCAGATGAAACGGTTCATCGCATTTGTTGCTTGATTTTGGATCAATGTTCATGTCCACAAAATGCATTCGATTTGTTATTCTAAACCCGCACCAGTGAATGCTCTTATGCTACCACATACCGATCAAAATCGGATTCGCTTTTACTTTGGCACCGTCGTGTTCTAAACCCACACCAGTGAATGTTCAAGAACCGCACCAGTGAACTTTTTTGTATGTTGGATTCATGACTTTTGAGAAATTTCCATTAAACGTGCCATTCATTTTCAGGTTAGTAGATGGGATGATGGTAAACCAATTGCCTTATACGGGTACTTAGCAAGATTCTTGTTTCTCTCCCTGTTTCTTGAACTGTAGCTGTGCTTTTTCTCGTTTTCTTTTGGTCTTGTGAAATTTGGATTATTGAGTATATATTTAGTGAATAGTTTCATCATCTGCGTTGTGTGTTTCTTGAAGCATGCACTTTTTGAAGTAATGGATGAGTTTATTAGAAAGTTGAGTTTGGTTGTATTGCTCAATCATCATGTGTTGTTAATTACGTTACTGTGAATTATTTAATTGCACCCATTTGATTTAATTGCACCCATTTGATTTAATTGCACCCATTTGATTTAATTGCACCCATTGATTTAATTGCACCCTTTCGTAGTAGTGATTGTCATGTACTCATGCCATACTCACTCCCTATCTGGCTGTCCGTCAATTCCTACAACCATTGCTTTTTTTTTCTTTTTTTTTCAACTTTTAATAGCATAATTTAATAGCGTGTCGCTTTTAATTTAATATTGTGTCACTTTTTACCTATACTAGTTGTGCAAAAGTTCTAAAACTAAGGAAGAAGTTGCAAGCAAGAAAATATGAAATGCATTTGATAACAATATTGATGCGAGAAGGACTTTACGGGAAATAAAGCTACTCTCATATGGATCATGAGAATGCATTGACATTCCCACATAGATTACAATTTCTTTCTTCAATATCTTATCCTTACAATACAATGTTTTTTTAATTAAATGGGGTTACATACAGCTACCATCTTAATGCATATTGTAGCTTGTTAAGTATTTTTTTCTCCACTTTATTCTCTCATCAATAAGGGATTTGTATATATATGTTTAAATATTTTAAGGTTAAAATATATTTTTATTATTCACTAATGTAGAATGACCATTTATAGATTTATCAAAAATAAATAAATAAAAATTGATAGCATCTCATAAAACTAAAAAAATTCACCATTGTTCATGTGGTCTAAAAGCATAAAGGATGAGGTATGGAGCTAAGGCTTTTATGGTAATGGATTCGATCCTGACTCCGTGAAGTTTTATCATAGTAAGTGGTATATCTACTGTACGAGCTCAAAGAAGACCTGTCAGATGATCAACTGTTTCCGTTCAACAAAAATAAAAACTAAAAAAAATATTTTTCTTTTTTTCTTTTTGAAAAAATATCCAATATTATTAATTTCACTTGCTGCCCGGACATAAGTGAGGGCCCATGCCATGTAGGTAATGTAATCCGTGAAAATGTGTAATAAAATCTGAAAACCATGAAATGTTATATTTCGTTGAGTCCGATTAAATAAATAATCTAACTCGGTTGTACATACCATGTCCCTTAAGAGTTAAGACCATGTCCATTAGTCGTTTTTATTTTCTTGAGTTTTAGATGACATAAAATATGAGGTGAATGAGGGTAGTTATTTAAGTAAGAGTTCATATACAAGAACGCCCAAACACAATGAATTGACATGAGTGAAGGGAGGAGAGACACTATTTTAGAGTTTTTAAAGGAGAGAGAATGTTGAGACATGAGATGGGCCTTGAGATAATTCCCATTAATTTTCTTATCTCTATTCTCATAATTACATTAACAATATTACTTTTTACTCTCTTTTTTTATTAAATAATATTTTTTTATCTTTATTATTATATTTTCTCGTATATCTTCTCACAACCACTTTTAAAATTATTAAAAAATTTATGAGGCTTGTACCGTATTTTCTCAAATATGGGGAATCAATGTACAATCTTCGTAATTTTTTTCTTTCATTCACTCACAACCATCCCTCATAATATAGGGTACGCACTCACGTCAACACGGGTCACTTATTGTGAAGCTCTAACATAGTTCAACAATTCTTTATTATTGTTCATGCTTGACTGGTTGAAATCTCAATTTATTTGTTAGAAGAACATAGCTAGAAGCACTTGATCAGGTAGAACAACCAGAAATCTAAGGTGTTAAATGAATATAACACCTACTAAGTGATCATCCAACACGATTAGTGGTATTATATTCTCATAAATTTAAAAAATCATTCATACTTGCTCTTAAAAAATATACTAGCTAACTTCTTTATAAAATATTCATAAAGCAGCTGATAGCCGGAGATTAACTTTGTTAAAGTATTTTAAAAATTTTTTATACACATGTAATAATTAGAAGTTGGTCCTCTTTTGTAACATTGATTAACCAACAACCAACCAACTCCAGCATTGTTGATATTAACGTGAATGGTACTTCCCACCGCCAGCACGCATCAAGATAAAACTTTTATTTTTATCAACGAACACGCACTTTTTATTCTACATAGACTTTATTTCTAAAATAACCACGTTTTTACTCTGTAAGATTTAAACTCAAAATCATTTAGTCAAGTAATATATCTTGATCGAGTACTATTCCATTGTTTTTAACCATAAATTCACTGTAATATATTTTTTTCACATATATTTGTTTATATAATAACTTTGGTCTATACTTTTACTTAAAAATAAATAAAAATAAGAAATAACACGTAACTTTGATCAAGATCTGTTGATGAAAGCTACAGATCAAGCGGCAGATCGAGTAATCAATGAACTCTCGAGCATTTAGACAACGATACAATTCAATATAATTGTAAATCTGATGAATATACATAAACAAAAACAGAACTTAACTCACAAAATTACCGTATACAATAATTCTGATATACACGACATATATCACCGTCGATCTGAATTGATCTTATCAATCACGATGATTGCCATTGCCTTCATCGAAGTTTAGCGAATAACTAACGGCGTCATAGCGGAACACCAACGGCTTTGGCGATCCGTATATGCTCCGTTTGCTTTCTTCAACCACCTTGTTCATGAGCTTCCTCAACTTCCGCCGCTGGCGGTCACGGCGGCGTCTGCCGCTTTCGATTCGCCTGTATTGGTCGTCGACGAGGATGCATGACGGAGACGTGCAGCCGGAGAAGTAAGCAAACCGCCGTGGGCTGGCGGAGGAGATGAAGTCCGTTGTAGTGTCCATTTTTTTCACGATAGTGAGGTTTTGTGAATTGTGATCACAAATAATGATATAGAGATAATGTGTAGATTTTGTGGTTGGTTGATGGGGGGCTGTTTGGTAAATTTACCATAGATGGAGGGCGTTTTTTCTTTTTCTTTTTAAGTTTTTTATAGACTTGACTTTTGAGTTTTGAGTGTAAAAGCCAAAAGGTCGTTTTTGTGGTCACTCTGTATATTGCTACATTTTGAATTTTCGAAGTAATATCTAAAAATGTTTCGTGTAGTCTTTTTCCAATTCTAGAGCTCTTTCTGTAGGCTTATGAATATGAATTTTAGATTTCTAATGTTTTTCATATATAGAGATATTACAATATTACAAATAGCGGGGCAGTGACATAATGTCATAATGATAAAAGAGTATGACCCTCACCCAAGCATGTGTGGTTGTTCAAAAAATTAAACTAATGACGTTAGTTTTTAATTTATGTTAGAATTGTGTGAAAGGTTGTGTTATAACCATCAATTGTTGATGGTAGAAACTATGGTTTTCGTAGAAAAAAGTTTGAGTTTTATCAAATTTAACACAAAATGAAAGTTTAATGTATTGGTTAGCCGAATCGTCGGGTAATGTTTCTTCATTTATTCAACATATCTTCTTTAGGTGTTTTCAACTTAAATTTGATGATTTAAAACTATAGGTATATTGAGCTAAAGTCAGTTTGAATATGAGCAAATGAGTACATGACCAACTGAACGTATTGTAACTATATAACAACATTTATAGTAGTTGTATCATTTAAAATATTTATTAATTCTCTAACAGCTTCTCACATAAATTATTTTGTATATATTTTTCATTTTGATTAAATAATACTTAAATATTAATATTTTATAATTTTCTTTTTTTCCACTTACAACCACCCATAAAAATTATAAATCAATAGATATGAAGGATGGATAGTGAACCCAACTATAAGAAATTACTTATGGACTCTCCATGAAAAATATAGAGACGAAGATGAAATGGGAAACCATATGTAGTAGTAAAATTGTAAATTTTTTCCTTTTAATTAATTTAAAGGTGAAATAGAAATAGAAAAACTGACGTGAATATTTTAATTAGAGTTAGATCGATCAGAGAGATGAAAAAAGTAGTCATTAGGCTACTTATTCAACATCAGGGCTTATCATGATATTAATGAGTATATACAGCTTTCCATTATGAGCGTGCACTTAAATGCCCTTTCTAAGGATAAGTGTGATTTATATTGTCCAGCTCTTTAATTCCATGCAAATGGCCCTATTTATACGTCAACTTTAGAATGAAATATTGTTTTTGGTTGTATTGCTATTTTTATCAAAAAAAAATTTCACATTTGACTCCAAAGGTTTGAAAAAGTTGTTATTTTCATCCAAAAACATGATTTTCGTGAAAGAAATTTTATCAACAACACGTAACATAAATTAGGATTTCATTTTTTATATGAAAATTTATATAAACACCATTTTGATAATGAATATTTAACATTTTAAAATAATAGAACAAGCGAACAACCATTTAATGTTAACTTTTTCAAACTTTGGAGAGTCAAGTGTAAAAGAAAAATATTTTGGGATGAAAATAGTAAATATGATCAAACCATGGTGAGAAAAACAACAATTCACTTTAATTTTTATGTTCAATGTATGTGCTAGACAACATATGCTAGTTAAAACTTGCGAAGGGATAATCTTTATAGTTTTATCTTCAGCATTTCATCCTCTCAAACATGAATTTTCATTTGTGGATTCGTTTACAAAAGATTACAGACAACTTATATTAAGAACTTATCAAGAGGTTGCTTTAACGACGGATTATCATTGATAACTATATCTATACTCAAACTAGAAAATAAAATTACTCATAGTGTGGTGTATAGGTTTTAATTTATCATGCCATTTTATGTGTCTTAAGTGCATTAAAGATTTATGGTACATTACAACGTGTGATATATGTATCACAAAAGAGTTTAAAATGTGGACGTCAAAAAATTGTTGTACGTACTTGATATAAACGATCATAACTTATTTTGAAATTCATATGTGTTTTTACCGCTTGTTTAGATTGTAAATCAATAATCAACTTAAAAGTATAAGAAAAGTCAACTAACTTAACATACTAGCATGACATATATACGTGACACTTGACATCACACGTTATATCAAAAATTCTTTGTACAAGCAGCACATTCACCATACAAATATTCTTAAAACCATTAAAAATATGAGATTTAATTCAAATTAAATTCTATTGTTTATAATTAAAAGAAGGGTGGCGGGGTGATACCCTTTTTACCCACAAGTACCTTGGACTCTTGTAGATAAGCAAATGAAAAGATACCCTAAACATTGTTTAATAGAAAAACTAAAAAAACAAAAATAAATTTGAAATAACTAGAATAAAAAATAAACCTAAAATTAATGATCACAAACCAACCATATGTTGTTGCTATGTCTCATTTGCGTTTAAGGACGATTTTCAAGAATGATCTAGCTATATAATCACGCGATGTAGTATCTGCATGTAGTATCCGAGAAATGGCGACGGTGTTAATGTATTAATCAGTATACGACCACTTACCTACTACCCACACCCTCCACCCTCTTTCATTTTCATACAATTTACCTTACTGAATTATCATACCATTCTTATCAGGGCCGGCCCATTTAATAGGAAGAGATGCATCGGGCTTGGGGCCCTAAAAAACTAAGGCCCTAAAAAACTAAGGGCCCCCATTTTTCAATTTTTTTATAGTGGGCAATTACATAAAAAAAACCCATAAGATTGAAACTTATAGTGGGCCTTTCAATTCATTTAATGCAGAGCACTTATTACTGCACAAAGCAACAAATCAATCAGTTCCAACTTCAAAGAAACTTAATGTGCCCTAGTTCAGATGCTTAGAGCGCTACAACTCCAGTCTCCAACTTTCAAGAGTAATCGATCGGGGAGGCACTTCACACTCGGACGATGGGGCGGCGGCGGCCAACAGACGGACAGTCGGAGTCTCGGACCGTCGCTTGGGGCCTACCGGCTGGCGGCTGCGGCCTGACGAGGACGCCTCACGGGTGACGGGTGATGGGTGTCCGGGACTTTTCCACTTCTCCAGACGACCACAACGGACCTGCACAGTTGCATCGAGGTCGACATCAGCTAAATAAGACCGGTAAGCACACAAATGCACGAATTTAACCCACAAACAAGCTGTGTTCTTGTGTTCTTGATAACTGATTGATTGAATTTGAAATTGGCGATAAGCAGATTGAACTTGGCAGTTGGACGTTGGCAATTGGCTCTTAGCAGGGCCGGCTCAACGTTTTTTGGGGCCTCAACCGAATAAGAAAATGGGGCTCTTTTCTAAAAAGCATTAAACCCTCCTTCTTTCTCCGGGCTTAGGACCGGTAATAATAAACTAATACGTTTATAGTTGGCGGAGATTAAAAAAAATTTTAATTTATATTGTGTACGTATATATGTTTATATTAAATTTATTTTTCTAATCTTATACGATGCAAATTCGTTAATAAAATTTTCATAATCAAATCCTTCTAGAAATTCTTTTTCAATAGCCAAAGTGGATAAGCCGTTTAATCTTTCTTGTGACATTGTAGATCTTAGTAATTTTTTATAAGTTTTAATTTGGAAAAACTTCGTTCTGCGGATGCTACAGTTACAGGAACAGTTAACAAAATTCTATATGCAATATATGCATTTGGAAAAGAATTAAAACTTTTAATATAATTCAGTATATCAATTAGTGTGTCTGATTCTAAAGAAATAATTTCTCTTAACATTTTTAGTTTTTGAAATAAATCTAAACCATTAACATCTACAACATCATTATATTTTAATATATTTTCAAGGTTAATACACTTTTCTTTTAAACATTCTTCATTCATAGATTTTAACTTTCTAATAGTAAAAAGAAACAAAATACTTTCAAACTCTTTAAATTGCTCAAATCTACTTTTAAGTGATGAGCTAGCTTGGTCTACTATGTATAAAAGTAATCGGTTCTAAAACTTTCAATGGTGTTTTCAAAGTTTCATTATCAACATTTTCATCAATTTTTTTATTTCTACGAATAATACGTTTTTCATAAAAATAGGTTCTACATTCATCTCTAGTGTAATTTCTTTAGTTGCATTCATAGCCTTTTCAAATCCCTCATCTCTATACTTTTTTAAAAAAACATATTTTCCATTTAATTGAGTTATAGCTTCACCAATATTCATGTCTTTTGCTTGTAAGTTTTTACTAACTATATTAATACATACAGAATATCATACCAAATAACCATGCCTAATAAAAATTCAAAATTACCTAATTCAGTTCTAGCTAAGGACATTTGTTCTTTGTGACTTGTGTCGGGTGTACAATCAAGTATAACTGAAAAATATTTAGCCTTCTTAACTGTATTAATAATTATAGTTTTGATTTTGTTTGCTAATAAGCTAATTAGTTCATTTTGCATATTGTGTCCAAGATAATGATTATGAATTTCTTTACTTTTTATACGTCGGATATGTTCTTGCATTATTGGATCAAATTCTACAATCATCTCAATAGTACTTAAAAAATTATCATTGTTTTCTTGAAAAAGTTTTTCATTTGATCCATGAAATGATAATATTAGTAATAAACCTCCAAATTTTGTTGAAAAATTTTTTCATCTCAAAAGTTTTTCGTCCTAAATTTTGTTGATCCATGTCAATTGAATAATATTAGTAATAATTTAAGAGATCTAATTATAGAAAAAGGCCCGTTAAAATTTATAATTATAATTTTCCAAAAGATATAAATTCAAGAAACTTTAGTACTTCTCTTTATATGCAAACTTTACCGAATGAAGAAAAATACGAAAGAAATGGTTGATTTATTCTATGGAGTTAGATAGAGTGTTTTGCTTTTGTTGTAAGTTATTTAATGTGAATCAATGTACAAGTAAATTAGCAAATGAAGGTAGTAACAATTGGAATAATATGAGTAGAAATCTAAAAGAACATGAAACAAGCAATGCACACATTACGAATATGAGAACATGGATGGATTTAGAGATAAGATTGGCGAAAAATAAGACTATTGATAAACATATACAAGATCAAATAAATAAAGATAAAGAACATTGGAGAAATGTGCTAGTAAGAATTATTGCTATTATAAAGAATTTTGGTAAAAATGGGGTATCATTTCGTGGATCAAATGAAAACTTTTTCAAGAAAACAATGGTAATTTTTTAAGTACTATTGAGATGATTGCAGAATTTGATCCAATAATGCAAGAACATATCCGACGTATAAAAAGTAAAGAAATTCATAATCATTATCTTGGACATAATATGCAAAATGAACTAATTAGCTTATTAGCAAACAAAATCAAACTATAATTATTAATAAAGTTAAGGAGGCTAAATATATTTCAGTTATACTTGATTGTACACCCGACACAAGTCACAAAACAAATGTCCTTAGCTAGAACTGAATTAGGTAATTTTGAATTTTTATTAGGCATGGTTATTTGTATGATATTTTGTATGCTATTAATATAGTTAGTAAAAACTTACAAGCAAAAGACATGAATATTGATGAAGCTATAACTCAATTAGATGGACTTATATGTTTTTTTAAAAAGTATAGAGATGATGGATTTGAAAAGGCTATGAATGCAGCTAAAAAAATTGCACTAGAGATGAATGTAGAACCTACTTTTCATGAAAAACGTATTATTCGTAGAAATAAAAAATTGATGAAAATGTTGATAATGAAACTTTGAAAACACCCATTGAAAGTTTTAGAACCGATTACTTTTATACATAGTAGACCAAGCTAGCTCATAACTTAAAAGTAGATTTGAGTAATTTAAAGAGTTTGAAAGTATTTTGGTTTCTTTTTTACTATTAGAAAGTTAAAATCTATGACGAAGAATGTTTAAAAGAAAGTGTATTAACCTTGAAAATATATTAAAATATAATGATGTTGTAGATGTTAATGGTTTAGATTTATTTCAAGAACTAAAAATGTTAAGAGAAATTATTTCTTTAGAATCAGACACACTAATTGATATACTGAATTATATTAAAAGTTTTAATTCTTTTCCAAATGCATATATTGCATATAGAATTTTGTTAACTGTTCCTGTAACTGTAGCATCCGCAGAACGAAGTTTTTCCAAATTAAAACTTATAAAAAATTACTTAAGATCTACAATGTCACAAGAAAGATTAAACGGCTTATCCACTTTGGCTATTGAAAAAGAATTTCTAGAATGATTTGATTATGAAAATTTCATTAACGAATTTGCATCATATAAGGTTAGAAAAATAAATTTAATATAAACATATATACGTACACAAATACACAATATATAATTAAAAAAAATTTTAACTCCGCCAACTATAAACGTATTAGTTTATTATTACCGGTCCCAAGCCCGGATAAAGGAGGAGGGTTTTAATGATTTTTTTAGAAAAGAGCCCCATTTTCTTAGTTCGGTTGGGGCCCCGAAAATGTTGAGCCGACCCTGATTTTTATATATATTAGATGTTAAATTATATGAATTTATTATTACCAATAAAAGAAGGCTCCACCACTCTGTTTATTTGGATAAAATTAAAAAGCACAACTGTTTTTTTATTCCAACTAGTTAAATCGATCACATAACTTAAATTTTTTTATTATTATCCTTTATATTTATTGTGTGTGTGTATATAAATAAGGATATGGTCAAATGAAAACCGTAGCTTGGTTTTACATATACGTCACATATAGGTTACGTATACATAACCATTTTTCATTTGAAATGGTGTTACGTATACGTAAGACTCTTCATTCTCGGATTTATGATCAATATATATATCAAATACTTAAATACCCTTTTAACAATTAAAATAACATAAAATTAACATGACACGTTAGAGGTCTTATCCACTCTGTCAACGTTGAAAAAGAGAGAAAGAAGAAAAGGTTGTGCGCGCTGGGCCTAATGGATCTCTTTATGGCCCATTAAGTTTTATGTATTCTCATAATCTCATTTACAGAAAGATTTAAGAGGGCCCAGAGTATATATTTTATTTATCTACATTTACAAAATACATTATTTTAATTAGGTTAATGATTAAAAAATTTATATTTATGCAATTTATATTTTAAGAGGAGAGGTGGGGCCATGGGAGGTTGGCTATAATAAAGAATCAATTACAAATTTGTCATTTAATTAATTTAAAATAAAAGAAAAGTTCTTTTAGGTAGAAAGATAAATAACGCTCATGCTCATTGCATATAACTAAACTAATGGACGAACCTGATGGCGGGTAGTATAATGAAATATTTTTTCTAACCTAAGACTGAAACCTATTAAAGATTAAGAATATAACCCGTAAACGAATTTTGTAACTTACTCTTATATTCTATATTTTGTAACATGAATGACTAACTAAATAATATGATTACGAAAAGGGCGCAATCAGATGGTAATTTATGGAATATTATGTTAATTTTTTAAATTATTATTGATGATGTTAAGGCTTAATAATAATAAATCAGATAAAACTAAATTAATAAAGCTAATTGAGTAGGGATGAATCAAAAAATCAAACTACATTTGAAATAATCAACCTGAAATAACTAAATTGATTGCTAAAAATTTCGATTACAACAAACCTTAATAGTTTAGTTTAAGATTACATATGTATAAAATCAAAATATTTGCACCAGCTACTAAAATCGATATTCCTTTATATATAATTATTACATGAATTAGTGTTATTGATAGATAAACATGGTAAAAGAGATTGTCAATTGTATATTATTGTGTGTTTTGTAAAACAATAGAAGGTCCTTTATATAGGACAATACAACAAGACATGAAACATAAATAAAGGGAAACATAATCCTTAAAACATGGATCCACTAAACCTAATCCCTATTTTATGAATCCACTATTGACTAACATTTATTGTTTAATATTCCCCCTCAAGCTAAGGCCGGGGAGCAACCCGTAGCTTGGACCTAAGAAGTAGGAACCGTTGTGATGATAGAGGCTTGGTGAATACATCTGCAATTTGATCATCTATTTTGATAAACTGGACTGAGAATTTTCTTTGAGCAACTTTTTCCCTGACAAAATGAAAATCAATCTCCACATGTTTTGTGCGAGCATGAAAAACGGATTGGCCGATAAATAAGTGACGCTGAGATTATCACACCACAAGATAGGCGGCAAGGTCATAGACACCTGAAGCTCCTTTAGAAGTGCTTCAAGCCATGTTAACTCAGCAACAGTGTCGGCTAAGGCTTTATATTCTGCCTCTGTTGATGACCGAGAGACGGTACGTTGTTTACGAGCACGCCATGAAATAAGATTTGATCCAAGATAGATAGCATATCCTCCGGTGGATCGATGGTCATCAAGAGATCCAGCCCAGTCTGCATCAGAAAAGGCTGTGAGAGAGTGGCTGTGGCATCTGTGTAGGCATGAAGCACCGACGCTGATTTTTGTCTAATCAGCAAGCCATAGTGTGAGGTTCCTTGTAAATACCGAATAATTCTTTTTACAGCCGACCAATGATTATCTGTTGGAGAGTGCATAAATTGACAAACTTTGTTGACAGCAAAAGTAATGTCAGGTCTGGTAAGAGTTAGGTACTGCAGAGCTCCAACCGTTTGTCTAAATTTGACTAGATCATGAAAGAGTGAACTATCACCAATAGCTAAATTGAGTTGGTGTGCATGGGTGAGTCAACCGGTTTTGATTGAGAGAGACCTGCTTTCTGAATGACATCATGAATATATTTTTGTTATGAAAGAATCAAATCATTGTTCTTGTGAAGAACCTCGATGCCCAGAAAATAGGATAACCGACCCATGTCTTGAATTGCAAATGTGCTGCTAAGCTTCTGAATGGTGTGATTAATCAATTGAGAATTGTTGCCTGTCAAGATGATGTCATCCACATAAACAAGCATGTACATTAAGGAACCGTTGTGAGAGTAAATAAAAAGAGATAGGTCAGTTTTAGATCCATGAAATCCAATATGCAATAGGACCGCAGAAAGACGGTTGAACCAGGCCCTTAGAGCTTGTTTGAGCCCATATAGGGACTTGTGAAGCCGACACACATGATTTGGCTTTTGTGAGTCAATGAAGCCCGGTGGTTGGCGTAAATAAATAGTTTCCTTGAGATCACCATGTAGAAATGCATTTTGCACGTCCAATTGTCTGAGCGGCCAGTGCCTTGTCACGGCAAGAGAGAGAACCACACGAATGGTGGTTGATTTTACCACGGGACTGAATGTTTCATGGTAATCAATTCCCGGTTGTTGACTGAATCCTTTTGCTACCAAACGAGCTTTGTGACGTTTGATATTCCCTTGTTCATCACGTTTCAACCTGTACACCCACTTACAATCAACAACATTAGCATTGGGAACAGGTGGTACTAAAGTCCATGTGTCGTTTCTCGTTAAGGCTTTGAATTCTTTGGCCATTGCAGCACGCCATTGTGGACTTTTGTTGGCATCAGCAAAAGAGGTGGGTTCGGTTGAGTAGGGTGTGTGTGATGTGAAAGGCTGTGGCATTGTAAGGAGTTCGTTTTTTTTGGATTTTGACGAAGATTTTTCGGCCGTGGACGTGGTTGATTTTCATTTGGTGTGGTTTGTTGAGATGGTTGTTGGGTTGGTTGTCGTCGACTGTAGGTGTATTGGAGAGGTGGTTGAGGTAAATTGTGGGCTGGAGAAGAGTTGGATGATAGGTCAGTGGGCTGTTGGGAATAAGGTGGACCGCTTTGTGGGCCGGCAGGTGGGCTGGGGGTTGGTTGGGCTGGTTGTGTGAGATGGGCTAGTCGGTGGGCTTGTGGTTTGATCTGGTGGGTTGGGTGGTAAGTCTATTGGGCTGGTGGGTGAGGCTGTTGGGCTCGTGGTCCTACTGGAGCTAGTGGCTGGTGAATTTGGTGTGGTGGTTGATTGATGGATTGGGCTGGTTGGGTTGTTTGGGTTGCTGGATTGTTCTGGTGTAGTTGGTGGGCTGGTTTGTGGTACAGAAGATGGAAAAAATGAGAAGTAAGGATCAGGAGTGGATGTGGGCGAGGGAGATGAGGAGGAGTGGAGAAAAGGAAAATGTGCCTCATGAAACCGACGTGTCGAGCCATATAAATCCGGTTAGTGGCAGGGTCAAGACAATGATACCCATGATGAGAAGAGCTATACCCTAAGAAGACACAAGGTAGGGAGCGGAAATCCATCTTGTGTGGATTATATGGACGTAGGCGTGGAAAACATTGGCATCCAAAACACGAAGAAAGGATAGGCCGGGCTTACGTTTGAAAGATGCTCAAATGGAGAAATATTTGAAGCGGCTCGAGAGGGCATGCGATTTATTAAATATGTGGCCGTGTCAAATGCAAAATTCCAAAAACGCTTTGGAACACCCGATTGCGCCATTAAAGTGAGACCAGTCTCAACAACATGACGATGTCTTCTTTCAACAAAGCCTTTTTGTTCACTAGTGTGAGGGCAGGAATGGCGATGGATAATCCCATGATTTGTTAAAAAGAAGATAAGCTTTGAAATTCTCCCCCTCCGTCTGTTTGAACAGCTTTAAGTTGTGTTTGAAATTATCTTTCAGCTATTTTGTGGAATTGTTGAAAGGTGATAAAACATCGGATTTTTGTTTTAGGAAACAACCACATATACCTAGTAAAATGATCCACACATAATAAAAAATAACGGTGACCATAAAGGAAGAAATAGGAGCTGGGCCCCAAATATCACAAAGCACTAAATCCAATACACGAGTGCTTTTATGTTGTGAAGAAGATAAATGCAACTTTGATGATTTTCCCATGGGACAGGAATTACAAAAAAAAACAGAATTAAATGTAACAGTAAGATTATTTTTTGGATCATAAAGTTTAACAGCTGCGAATGAGGATGGCCAAGACGTTGATGCCACGTTGTGTGGATGCTCGAACGGTTGAAAAGGCAACATTGGGCACAGGATGGAACTTGGGCAGTTGGAAGGAGTAGAGACCATTTTTACTTGGACCCATGAGGAGGATAGTGCGAGTAGCCTTGTTCTTCACACAAAAATAGGTAGAATGAAATTCAAAAAATACATTGTTGTCTTGACAGAAACGTTGCACAGAGAGAAGATTACGTTTGATTTGTGGAACGTGCAAAATTTTGGTAAGGGAAAGGGTTTTGTTTTGAGAATTAAATTTTGTAGAAGCAATATGAAGGATGGGTAAACTTTTACCATTTGCCAACAATAAGTGTATCCTTACCATGATACGGCTCGAATTCGTCAAAGCCATAAAGATCAGGCGACACATGACTACTTGCACCTGTGTCCGGCAGCCATGATGATGATGATGCTTGTGAGCGTTGATCTACAAAGTTTGCTTGAGGGGCCTGCCTTGGTGGACGAATGGTTGTTGGGTCACGGTTAGGACATTGTGAGGGAATATGTCCAATTCCACACCTGTTGCAAGAACCGTAGACTGTATTTTGATTAGATGCCCAAGCGAATCTAGAATTTATACCTGTGGCAGAAATAGCCTGACGGCTGTTCGGATTGTTGCTGTTGAAGCGTGCACGACCACGGCGACTGTAAGAACCACGATTTGGTGTTCCCCGGTTGGTATAAAGAGCCTGATTTTGCTGTTGTACAGATTGTACATTGAGGCCTAATTGGGTCAGCAACTGTTGAAGAGACTGAACTGTTTCTGGTGGAAGTTGAATGCTTGGTGAATCACGGTTGCTGGTAGCCATGAAGGCCTGAGCAGCAGGAATGATGGGATTAGGCTTTTTGACCATGTATTCATGATCAGCAAGTAGGCTGGGAAGTTCCAGCAAGGTAACAGAGGGCTGTCTTGAAATAAGAGTGGATTTCAAGGAGTTGTATTCTTCTCGCAGACCTGAAATAGCCAACATAACGACATCTTTTTCTTTCATGGGCTCACCGATGTTAAAAAGGGCGTCTGCATACTGTTGAACGCGTGTGATATAATCAGCAGAGGTTTCTTCGGGCTTCATCTCAATTTTCAGCAGTTGAGTTTTGAGTGTGTATTCTCGTGAAGAAGTGTGAAGTGCATAAGCATGTTCCAAGGCAAGCCATAGATCACGAGAGGTATCTCCCTGTACATGTTAAATGATGCTTCGGAGATCGTTGAAAGAAGTAACATACGTATATGAGCATCATTGGAGATCCAGGCAGAATATTCATGTCACACCCCAACCTTGACGGCGGAATCGTCGAGGCGTGAGAGTTACGATTGTTCACAGCCACATAACGCTATTGCCTGAAACATGTTAAAAATAAAAGGTCAACATATTGTTGGTGAGCATTCTATAGTTTTTCATACATAAGTATATAAAAGATGACAATTCATGTTGTAAATTAAAGAATAAGGTAACTAGGGATGTAAGACAGAATGCACAATCAAACCTTGATAAAGTTTTACAAGTCTCAAACGTTTACAAGTATATACGATTAGCTAAGTGTACTTGGATCAACCAAGCATGCTTGTCAGGCCCATAGATCTATGACGTCGCCAGGCTAGCAATAGTTAATGATTGTACATGTATTCGACATTACATGGTAGCTACAAGATTCAACTAATCACAACACACAAGCAAATTGCCATAAGTTTACAAGAATCAAACGTGTTTACAAGTGCTACGTTTATAATGTAACATGTTTCACCCAAAAGTGTGTGAAATAAAAAATGGGTATAGAAATACTCACTTGGCGTTTAAGTATATATTGGATGATTAATAAGAAATAATAACCAGCGTCGTTTCAACGAATTCCTTTACAAGGTACCTAAAACGTATTTATTACAAGATTAAGTTCAATAATAAGTTTAACATTTAGACGTGAACTAAAGTTTTAGAATTTTGGAGTTTTGTATATTATATTTATTCGAAAGAAATATATCTTTTAAGTGTTTTAATCTAGAAATGAAAGTAGGCTTAATATCGGATAATGTTTGAATATATTTTGTATATATTCTTTGTAATAAATATCGTTACAATAACGTATTATCCGATAAAAATTTATTAATCTAAATTAATTGTGTAAGGAATATTTTATAATGAATTATGTTTGTAAATAATTATGAAATTATAAGATGTATAATTCCTACAATTTCCATGATTATTTCGTAATTAAACGTGATATAATGTCCATTTTTATAAAATAATTATTTATAATATTTATAAATAATGTTTTATAAAGATTTTTAAATGTTTTTAACCCAAATAAATTTACAGAAAATCATTTTGTAATATTAAAAATAGAAAAAGTTTATAAAATTTATTTTTATAAATTTTAAGAATTTTTTTGTATTTAATTTAGGGCTTAAAACCTAATTAAAAAAATAAGGGGTGTCCGAGGTCGAACCCGGGACCTCCTGCTTACCACCACACGCACCAAACCAGTGAACCAAGGGCCTTAGCCGCGATATTGTTTGGTTTCAAATTGTTTTAAATATCATTTCTCAGTTTCCCAAATTCATAAAAACCCTAGATCGATTGATCCCAAATTGAAGATCAATTCGACAATGTTAATGCAGATAATCATGGGGCTTTTGATCCCCATGTAAAAACGAGTAGATTGATGCTTTTAATTACCTGATTGGATACTTAATTCGATAAGAACAGATGAAGAACAGTTCGCGGTCGATGTGATGATCAATGGATGAGCAATCAGTGATTATATTCAAATTAAACTTGATGTTAGCTTCGAATGGTGATCTGGAACAATAGCCCCTTATCAAATTTGATTAAAAATGATCGGAAGTTGGTTTTTAGAGAGTTGCAGGTCCGACAGAGAATGAGGATCGAATTCAATTGTTTTTGTGTTTTCGATTGGAATTGCAAGTTGTATTCAATTTATATGGAGATAAAGTTCGGTTTGATCGAATCAATTTGTCTAAAGTTGTGTTGAGTGGGTTAATTATTCGTTGAACGGTCGGGATAAAGTTGGATCCGAAGTTTGTGAGCTTTGGATACTGATTAAACGCGTTTTTGAGGTGCATAGGGTTCGAATCTCACCGATGAATGCATTGGGACCGGTTTCGAGGTTTAGAATCGTGTATATTAATCGATTTGGACATCGCCGGAGCTCGCCGGAGTTCGCCGGAGTCCGGCGCCGGAAAATTGGGTAGGGGGAATGATTTTTAAAAAAAATTTACACAACGGTCCCTGCGGTTTGTAATTTGCTATTTTATGTTCTGAAACTTCTTTTGAAGTTTCAGAATTTGCACAAACACCCCCTGTACTTTATTATTTTTATTATTATTATTATTATATTATTATTATTATTATATTATTATTATTATTACTATTATCATTATTATCATTATTATTTATTATTATTATTATTATTATTATTATTATTATAATTATTATTTTATTTATTATTATTATTATTATTATATTATTTGCAAAATACGAGATGTTACAGTCTCCCTACTTTAGGAAATTTCGTCCCGAAATTTGTTTACGAGGAGGCTGTGACGACAAGATGAGGGCACTTGGAGAACTTTCAGGTTTTGATGAAGAAGAAAATTCATCATCGATTAAGCTGACCGCTTTAGTGTTTACTTTATGTGCAATGGCAGAGCCATTAGAGGTAAAAAGAGAGTCTAACGTGTGTATCTTCCAATTAGCCTCATAAGCTTTTACGTTTGATTAAGAATGAATGTTAATTATCGTATAAATACAAAGTGTTACTGTCTCCCCTGCTTTAAAGAATTTCGTTCAGTACTTAAAAATGAACTAAACAAACAAATACGGGTATCTCTCCTTCATATGATCCTCCCGCTCCCACGTGAACTCAGCTCCACACTTGTTCTCCCAACGAACCTTGACAATTGGAGTAGTTGTGGTCCTAGTCTTCTTCATGATACGATCCATAATTTCAACAGGTTTCTCAATAAAGTGCAATGACTCGTCGATCTGAATGTCTTCCAGTGGACATGTAGACTCTCGTCAGCCAAACACTTTCTTAAATTTGAGACATGGAACACAGGATGAACTCCACTAAGGTCAGAAGGTAGTTCCAGTTTATAAGCCATTTTCCCAATCCTTTTCAGGATTTTTAAAGGTCCTACAAATCTTGGAGCTAATTTGCCCTTCTTTCCAAAGCGAATAACACCTTTCCATGGTGAAACCTTTAGAAGAACCATATCACCAACTTAAAACTCCAACGGTTTACGATGCTTATAGGCATAACTCTTTTGCCGACTTCTTGCCACTTCAAGGTTCTTGCGGATTGTAGCAACTTTGTCGGTCGTTTCTTGTATAAGTTCAGGACCAGTGATAAAGTTTTCACCAATGTCAGTCCAACAGATCGGCGATCGGCATTTACGACCATAAAGTGCTTCGAACGGTGCCATCTTGATACTCGAGTGATAACTATTGTTATACGAAAATTCCGCGAGCGGTAAGTGCGTATCCCAATTACCACCAAAGTCAAGGACACATAATCGTAGCAAATCCTCGAGGGTTTGGATTGTTCGTTCGGTTTGGCCATCAGTTTGAGGATGGTAAGCCGTACTTAAATCCAATTGAGTACCCAAGAATTCTTGCATAGATGACCAAAAGTGTGAAGTG
Source organism: Flaveria linearis (assembly GCA_024085815.1). NCBI lineage: Eukaryota > Viridiplantae > Streptophyta > Magnoliopsida > Asterales > Asteraceae > Flaveria > Flaveria linearis. The sequence goes on from CM044002.1 coordinate 17,786,768, forward strand.
AAACGAGCATCTCGATCGGAAATGATGTGCAATGGTACGCCATGACGACTCATAATTTCGTCAATGTATATACGAGCTAGTCTTGAAACCTTGTAGGTGTCTCGTATAGGTATGAAATGTGTCGTTTTGGTCAAACGATCCACAATCACCCATATACTATTATGACCATGAGGAGTACGTGGTAACTTGGTTATGAAATCCATGGATATATGTTCCCATTTTCACATAGGGATTTCAGGTTATTCAAGTAAACCACTTGGTCATTGATGCTCGGCTTTGACTCTTGCACACGTGAGACATTTGGAGACATAAACCGCGATATCTTTCTTCATTCCAGGCCACCAATATTGACCACGCAAGTCCATGTACATTTTATCGGAGCCAGGATGAATAGAATATCGGGTGTGATGAGCTTCGTTCAAAATGATGTGTCGAAGGTTATCACGATTTGGGATCCAAAGTCGATTCAGAAAGTACCATAGACCGTTTGGTTTTTCCTCCAGTTGTGATCGAACGTTAGACACCAAATCCTCATTACTTCCTTCGTCGGTTATTGCCGCTTGTTGAGCCTTGCGAATGCATAACTCGAGATCACTATCATTCTTATGTTTTGGAGCATGGTAGTAGCCTCGTTAACATCCACACGAACCTCGGTATCAAATTCTCTTAACGTGTGAAACCACTGTCTTCGATCTCGGATTCCTTGTAGTGAGACGGTTTTGTTATGGACCTTGTGACTCAGCGCGTCGGCTACAACATTCGCCTTTCCAGGATGATAGCGAATGTCACAGTCGTAGTCGCTGATTAACTCGATCCAACGTCTTTGTCTCATGTTGAGATCTTTTTGGTTGAACACATGTTGGAGACTTTTGTGGTCGGTGTAGACTATGCATTTCGTCCCATAGAGATAATGTCGCCAATCTTTAAGGCGAAAACCACAGTGCCGAGTTCAAGATCATGAGTTGTGTAATTCACCTCGTGAACCTTCAATTGTCTTGATGCATAAGCTATTACCTTTCCTCGTTGCATAAGAACACAACCAAGACCTTGTTTCGAAGCATCACAATATACGTTGAAATCATCGTTTCCATCGGGTAGGGTCAAGATAGGAGCATTGCTTAGTTTGTGTTTTAATGTTTCAAAAGCTTCCTCTTGCTCGGGCCCCCACTCGACTGGTTTATTCTTTTGTGTTAAGGAAGTGAGCGGCTTTGCGATCCTCGAAAAGTTGGCGATGAATCGCCGATAATAACCAGCAAGACCAAGGAAAGAACGAATCTCGGTCGGTGTCGTAGGAACACACCAATTCCTCACAGCTTCCACCTTTGCAGGGTCAACGTGAATTCCTTGGCTATTCACCACGTGTCCTAGAAATTGAACCTCCTTGAGCCAGAAATCACACTTCGAGAACTTCGCGTACAATTGCTCTTTCTTATACAGTTCAAGAATTTGTCGCAAATGCAGTTCATGCTCGGCGTTGGTTTTGGAGTAGATGAGAATGTCATCAACGAAGACGATCACAAACTTATCTAGATAAGGCTTGCAGACTCGATTCATGAGATCCATGAAGACAGCAGGAGCATTAGTCAAGCCAAAAGGCATCACCGTAAACTCATAGTGCCCATAACGAGTACGAAACGCGGTCTTTGGGATGTCATCATCATGGACACGTAATTGATGATATCCAGAACGTAGATCAATCTTCAAGAATATAGTAGCTCCTTGAAGTTGATCAAACAGGTCGTCGATACGAGGAAGAGGATACCGGTTTTTGATGGTCAACTTGTTGAGCTCTCGGTAATCGATGCACATACGGAATGACCCATCTTTCTTCTTCACAAATAAAACAGGTGCACCCCAAGGAGATGAACTAGGGCGGATAAACCCCTTCTCGGATAATTCCTGATATTGGCTAGAGAGTTCTTGCAATTCCGATGGTGCAAGTCGATATGGTGACTTAGCCACGGGGTTTGCTCCCGGTATCAAATCAATTTTAAATTCAACTTCACGCACGGGAGGTAAACTACTAAGGTCATCGGGAAATACTTCAGGAAAGTCTCGTACAATAGGGACATCCTTAAGTTCTTTCCCTTTGGCTTTTGTGTTGACCATGTAAGCCAAGAAGGCCATATACTTCTTGCTTAAGCACTTTCGGGCTTGAGTGCAAGACATGAGTTTGAGTCCTTGTGATGATTTCTCGCCGAACACTTTCAAAGTATCCCCGGATGGTAACGGTATACGGATACACTTCTCAAAACAAACGATCTCGGCATGATGTTTGGCTAGCCAATCCATACCAATGATGACGTCGAAGCTTCCAAGCTTCATGGGAATAAGATCAATAGAGAATTCGTGTTCGTTAAAGCTTATGATGCAATCACGTATTATGACGTCAACGACAATAGGTTTTCCATCGGCGACTTCGACCGTGTAGGGTCTTTCCAGATTAATACGTGATTTAGAAAGTATGGGCTCGAATTCTAACGACACAAAACTCTTATCCGCACCCGAATCAAATAATACAGATGCATAATGATCATTCACAAGATACATACCTGTTCGGTAAAAAAAAAATTTATTATTGATACGATGATTACAAAGATGGAAACATCAATAATACAAGAAATGATTTAAACGGGGTTCTTCGTCGTACCATTCACAACGTCATTATTGACTTGTGCTTGGTTGACGTTGATGTTGAAAGCCCTTCCACGAGCTGGTGGCACGTTGCCCGCATTGCGAGGGCATTGCGGACGAAAATGACCAGGCTCGCCACAGTTATAGCAGGTTCTGTTGGCAAGCATTGCAGCGTTGTTTGGCGCACGAAGACAAGTAGTCACCAAGTGGCCATACTTTCCACACAACGAGCAGATTCGACATGGAACGTTACCCGCATGATGGTACTTGCACGTGTTCCACATTGGCAGAAGACCCGCATAAGCCCTTGCCACGGGCATTTGTGTTGCTGGTGTAGCCCCGGGAATACACTGTCTTTGGGGTTGTTTGGGTGCAGCCACGGCATAGTTACGTGCCGGTGTGAATTTGCGCTTCTTATTGTTGTTATTGTGAGACGGTTCAGCTTTAGTCTCCTTAAAAACTTCAGTAGCCGTCTTTTCCACCCTTTTTGCACCTTTCACAGACATGGTGCCCGCTCGTATGTGGTTCTCAGTGAGTTGAGCGGTGATAGTAATAGCTTCCTCCAAGGTCGTGGGTCGGCTACCCACCACAGCATCTTGAATTTGGGGTGGTACACCCTTTATGAACTTCTCGATATTGTGGGGGACAGTGTCAACCATATGGGGCAATAGTAAACTCAACTCATGATGCCTAGTTGAGTAGGCCAAATGATCAGCACCATCTTGCTTCAAGTTCCAGAATTCTTCTTCCAACTTTTGCAATTCACTTCTCGGGCAAAACTTCGTGATGGCGATGTTCTTGAATTCATCCCAAGAGAGTGCCGAAATAGCATCAGCTCATCGGTTTCTCTTCTCGCTATTCCACCAGGTAAGTGCCCTTTGTTGGAGCATACTAGTGGCATAACGGACTTTGAGTGTCTCGGGACACTCACAATTGACAAAAGTGTTCTCCATGCCTTCGAACCACTCAAGAAGACCAGTGGCTCCTTCCTTGCCACTAAAGTTAGTGGGTTTGCACGAGTTGAAATGTTTGAAAGTGCAAGTACGATCGTTCCCGTTTCGGCTGTTGCTATTCTCTCCATGAGCACCGCTGTTGTTCCCATTGGTGTTGTTGTTGCATTTAGCCATCATGGTGCTATTAAGTTCAGCAACCATGGTTAGGAGCACAGCAGCCATTTGTTTGGCGATCATTGCTGCAAGCTTGCGGTCGGAACTTCCATTCTTTCCATGATGACGAGACATGCTGGATATAAAAAAATGAGCTAGTTACGGGAGTGAGGATAACAAAGGATATTAGTTTAGACAAAGGTAAGCTAAAGGTTGTAAGGTACACGGGATGATTCCATTTGGTAACGCATTACCATTTGGAACCGTGGACACGTCAAGGTAAATTGACTCATTTGCCTTAGAGATTTGTGTATTTTGATCATAGTTTATCACTCATCCCAGAAATCCCCAGGTAAGCGTAACTGGTCCCGTAGGATTTATGCGAAACGCTTACCTTAGCCCGAAGGCTTTTTGCCAGGAAATCCAGAATACAGGTGTCTATGTGTCACACAATATTCTTAGGTTCATGAAATCAAAACCTTGATGAGATTTATATAGATTAGACATAACGTCTAAAGATCCAAGTCATAAGCATAAGTATACGATTCCGTGTGTCGTCGAAGATAAGATTAAGAGGTTTCATGTTCGGGGAGAGTCAAAGATGAGTTTAGGGAGACAAGTAACTAAGTTTAGGCAATCCTATGCTAATGCATCAAATTGCACATAAGAAGGCATAGCATTATGTAACATGCAAACCATGTATTTACAAGATAACAAGTACTATAAGGTGCATGCATAAGCTATAGTCTAGGTCACCATTAATAACCTAAATCCCTATAGTTATGGGCTCTGATACCAATCTGTCACACCCCAACCTTGATGGCGGAATCGTCGAGGCGTGAGAGTTACGATTGTTCACAGCCACATAACGCTATTGCCTGAAACATGTTAAAAATAAAAGGTCAACATATTGTTGGTGAGCATTCTATAGTTTTTCATACATAAGTATATAAAAGATGGCAATTCATGTTGTAAATTAGAGAATAAGGTAACTAGGGATGTAAGACAGAATGCACAATCAAACCTTGACAAAGTTTTACAAGTCTCAAACGTTTACAAGTATATACGATTAGCTAAGTGTACTTGGATCAACCAAGCAGGCTTGTCAGGCCCATAGATCTATGACATCGCCAGGCTAGCAATAGTTAATGATTGTACATGTATTCGACATTACATGGTAGCTACAAGATTCAACTAATCACAACACACAAGCAAATTGCCATAAGTTTACAAGAATCAACGTGTTTACAAGTGCTACGTTTATAATGTAACATGTTTCACCCAAAAGTGTGTGAAATAATAAAATGGGTTTAGAAATACTCACTTGGCGTTTAAGTATATATTGGATGATTAATAAGAAATAATAACCAGCGTCTTTTCAACGAATTCCTTTACAAGGTACCTAAAACGTATTTATTACAAGATTAAGTTCAATAATAAGTTTTAACATTTAGACGTGAACTAAAGTTTTAGAATTTTGGAGTTTTGTATATTATATTTATTCGAAAGAAATATATCTTTTAAGTGTTTTAATCTAGAAATGAAAGTAGGCTTAATATCGGATAATGTTTGAATATATTTTGTTTATATTCTTTGTAATAAATATCGTTACAATAACGTATTATCCGATAAAAATTTATTAATTTAAATTAATTGTGTAGTATATTTTATAATGAATTATGTTTGTAAATAATTGTGAAATTATAAGATGTATAATTCCTACAATTTTCATGATTATTTCGTAATTAAACGTGATATAATGTCCATTTTTATAAAATAATTATTTATAATATTTATAAATAATATTTCATAAAGGTTTTTAAATGTTTTTAACCCAAATAAATTTACAGAAAATCATTTTGTAATATTAAAAATAGAAAAGTTTATAAAATTTATTTTTATAATTTTTAAGAATTTTTTTGTATTTAATTTAGGGCTTAAAAGCTAATTAAAAAAAATAGGGGGGTGCCCGAGGTCGAACCCGGACCTCCTGCTTACCACCACACGCACCAAACATTGTTTGGTTTCAAATTGTTTTAAACATCATTTCTCAGTTTCCCAAATTCATAAAACCCTAGATCGATTGATCCCAAATTGAAGATCAATTCGACAATGTTAATGCAGATAATCATGGGGCTTTTGATCCCCATGTAAAAACGAGTAGATTGATGCTTTTAATTACCTGATTGGATACTTAATTCGATAAGAACAGATGAAGAACAGTTCGCGGTCGATGTGATGATCAATGGATGAGCAATCAGTGATTATATTCAAATTAAACTTGATGTTAGCTTCGAATGGTGATCTGGAACAATAGCCCCTTATCAAATTTGATTAAAAATGATCGGAAGTTGGGTTTTTAGAGAGTTGCAAGTCCGACAGAGAATGATGATCGAATTCAATTGTTTTTTGTGTTTTCGATTGGAATTGCAAGTTGTATTCAATTTATATGGAGATAAAGTTCGGTTTGATTGAATCAATTTGTCTAAAGTTGTGTTGAGTGGGTTAATTATTCGTTGAACGGTCGGGATAAAGTTGGATCCGAAGTTTGTGAGCTTTGGATACTGATTAAACGCGTTTTTGAGGTGCATAGGGTTCGAATCTCACCGACGAATGCATTGGGACCAGTTTCGATGTTTAGAATCGTGTATATTAATCGATTTGGACATCGCCGGAGCTCGCCGGAGTTCGCCGGAGTCCGGCGCCGGAAAATCGGGGGGGGAATGGTTTTTAAAAAATTTACACAACGGTCCCTGCGGTTTGTAATTTGCTATTTTATGTTCTGAAACTTCTTTTGAAGTTTCAGAATTTGCACAAACACCCCCCTGTACTTTATTATTTTTATTATTGTTATTATTATTATTAATATTATTATTATTATTATTACTATTATCATTATTATTATTATTATTTATTATTATTATTATTATTATTATAATTATTATTATTATTATTTTATTATTAGTAGTAGTAGTATTATTATTTGCAAAATACGAGATGTTACAATTCAGGATTGGGAGTTGGGTTTGTTTCAGGGCTGCTAGCAGCAATAGTCTTGTCTGGGCATGGAATAGATCCATTGACATAGCCAAAAAGATCATTGGTAATTAGAATGGGTTGTATCATTGTTTTCCAAAAACCATAGTTGGTAGGGCTTAATTTGAATCCAAACTTGTGAGAATTGTGATTTGTTTTGTGTTCTGAGGTGAAGGCTGTGATGGCCATTGTGGACCGAAAATAATTAGGGTTTATGGGATTAGGGTTGGCTGTCAAACAGAAAAGAAGAAGAAGCAAGATATGGAACTGGGGTTTATGGCTGCCGAACAGAATTAGGGTTTATGGAATTAGGGTGGGCTGTCGAACAGCAGAAGAAGAAGAAGAAGCAGCAGGATTTAGGCAGATCGACAGTAAGCTCTGATATCAAGATAAACTTGGTAAAAGAGATTGTCAATTGTATATTATTGTGTGTTTTGTAAAACAATAGAAGGTCCTTTATATAGGACAATACAATAAGACATGAACATAAATAAAGGGAAACATAATCCTTAAAACATGGATCCACTAAACCTAATCTCTATTTTATGGATCCACTATTGACTAATATTTATTGTTTAATATTGATAAACAATATATTATTTGGCTCTCAGTCCTCTGTTATTATTTTTTTATTCAACTCAGAACTTGATTGAATCTGTTACTGAAAATGAGTTTAAATTAGATCAACCCCCATAACGAATGATTATCTAATATTCCAAATTAACTAAACCGTTTACAATCAAAATCAATCGTTATTAAAAATCCAAATTTTAAAATATTAATTATATGTTTAGTTTTAATTAATAACCCAAGTCCACCCACAATACTCATCAAGGACTTGTACTCTTAAGAGTATATAGTAAATATGTTTCTACTTAAGTAGCTTAAGTGGTTGAGTATTCTAACCTCATGACGCCATTAATATAGATTGAAGTATGTTTAAAAAACTAATCACTAGTCCCAGTTGTGTAAAATGAAATCATTCCCGTAAGATCGAGGACTGAAATCCGCATTAAACGATAATGGAACATAAGAAGTAGACTAGATATATGTTTAAAAGAACTATAATCCCCCAAAATTAGATATGTAATTCGAAGTATATAAACACAAAATCTTATTTATCATATACACCGATCCTGCAAAATTATATAAAAATTAACTTACATAACGATCCAGTTACAGTTAAACTCTAACTAATCGTCCTTAATTAAACAACCAAAACCTGCTTAATTAACCTCTTCCTGTACGGCTGGACACAACAACACCTCCTTCACCAACCCTACGAACATTCTCGTAAATCTCGCGTAAACCGACTGCCGTACAGATAATACTCATCACAAAGATTACCTTCATCAAAATTCTGCGAGTAACTAACAGCATCATACCGAAACACCAAAGGCTTCGAAGATCCGTAAATGCTCCTCTTACTTTCTTCAACCATCTTCTTCATCAGCTTCCTCCACCGCCGGCTCCGCCTGCGGCCGCCGAGAGCGCCGCCGCTGTTTACGAGTGTGTATTCTTCGTGCACGGGACGCACGACGGCGACATACATCCGGAGAGGTACGACGGTCGCCGGTGAGCGGCGGCGGCGGCGGTGGTGGTGTTGAATTCTGTTGCGGTGGCCATTTTTGTAGGAGATATGTGAGTTGATTTTTGTTACGGTGATTGATGAAAAGTGGAGGAGATAATGTGGAGATTTTATTGTTGGGGTTCGGGGTAGTTTGGTAATTTGGGTGTGCGTTGGGAGTGTGGTGTTGTGTGTATTTGTATACCAATAGCGTGTTGGGGACGTGTACTTTTTTTTTTTTATATGGTTTTTAGGAGCTGCGTGTTTTTGTTGTTTTTGTCAAGGGTTTTATCGTTTTGTAGTGTTAACTGTTACGTTATAAAGATATTATGATACATGAGATTGATGTATGTGTATTTGTAGTTTAATGATATTGATGATTTAATCTCTTTTGTATGTGGTGTGTGTTTTAGCTTGACATGTGTAGAATTAAGTGTTACTTAGAAGTAAAAGAACTTATTGTTTACATATAAAAATAACTATAACTATGTAAAACAAACAAACAAACATACCCAGTGTATCCCGCTGAAGAGCAAGGTCTGGAAGGGGTATATGGTGGCAAGTCTTTCCTCTATCTTGAAAGATAGAGAGACCGCTTCTGAAGAGACCCCCGACTCGTTAACAAAGGCAATAACAATAGCAATCATAATACATAGCATACAACACAAAGGTAGATATCACATGAAGAATTAGTGCGCACATTAAAAAGGCATGTAACACCCAAAAAAACGCCATAACTATGTAAAAGTTAACTATATAAGGCATAATATGTTTCAAGTAAAGAACTATGATAACAATATAAACATGTGTAACTTTTGAGTTCAATGTAGGGGTGTTTATCGAATCAAATAATCCGAAAGTTGAAATTTCCAAATAAGATTCGAATTCGAAAAGAATGGGTCGAATCAAATTCAAAATTTTCAAAATCTAATTCGAATTTATGTGATTGGTATTTAGTTAATGTGATGTTGTTATGCAACCATATATTTATTTTCTTTCTAATTCTCGTTATATATCTAAAATACGACGTACTAATACATATTATGTGATTAATTGATTCCCTACTTAAAATTTGTTATAACTAACTATGCAGAATATGACACTAGATCTGAACTCATTTTTGAACACGAAGGATTTCTGATCATTATTAGCCATGTTTTTTTTTTTTGAAAAAAACAAGTCTAATAAAATACTTTGATTTGTTAACGGTAAATAACTAAAAATTATATACAAAAAAATCTAATACACGTTAGACCAAGATGATTACGGAAACGGAGTTATGATAAAGACACTGACAAATGAATATAGAGAGTCTTACATATCTCCTCTAAAATTATAAAATATCATGTAGATTGTGGTACAAGGGACAGGATATCCTTTCGGAAGATCCATGGGTTGACTCTATTTAAGTAATAGCCAAACATTTTCAAGCCATTTTTAATAAATGAGAATGAAAATTTTGACATCGAAGTCTTATTTTAACATAATAAATTAGAAACGAAGCTTAGTAAGTATTTTTTTTTTCTTATAAAGTGATTTACTCATTAAAATAATCAACTTTCAATCTAACTTATTACAGGATTTAAACTTTAATATTATAGAAAAAGTATTGACTCTTATATCTAGGATACCAAACCAAATGACAGTTACTTGTAAAAGCTATATTAGTATAATCTAAAGTAGAAACTATGTTTATATGTACGTCACATGTGTATTTTTGGTAATTTAACATGTTACTTGTTTTCTTTTTCTAAGTAACTAGTCAAACAAGTTTCAAGTCAAAAAAATATATGTTTAAATAAAACAAAATTGTTTAAGGTCTAAAACACTAACAAAACAAAGGTCTAAACGTAACTACAATGAAAAAACTGTAAGATTCAACCATGATAAAGGAAAAATACAAACGTGTTGATTAAATTCATAAAATATATATCTATAAATGCATAATTGAAAATAGTTTTGAATATGTTATATTTACAATTTTGAAAGAAGTACTAAAAGCAGAAAATAAAGGAGTATTATTACTTTGCATATATGGAAGGTACGCATCATCACTATGGAAGTAAGTGGGAGAAGAGGACAACATGAGTGAAGAAAAGATGCATGTGAGTTTGGTACAACCACCCATCTATTTTACAACTATAATCCAAATTAATATAACTGTAAACATAAAATGAAGTATACCTGTTACACATTAAATGGAGTATGAATTTTACGAACATTATAAAGCTATTAATATAGTATTGGATCATCTTAGTACGTTTAGAAATATATTGACATACAATATTTTAGGACCCAAAACTAAGATAAAATCTCATATATGCAGAAAGAAATAGTAAAAATGGTACGAATTGGGAAAGAAACCATACCAACTACAACTTTAACCAAATCACCCATTTCTAACCGTTTATTAATTGTCATCCATGGACCCACAATGTTATGGGCGTTAAATTTGTTGGCATGATCCATCTTGTCCAAATGATTTATCTTTTTTGTACTAAAATACACGGGACTGCATTTTGATACATAAAAAATAACCCACTTTTAGTGTTGTTACATTGACTAATATACTTTGGTTTTAATATTTTTGGATCGTAATTTGATTTATATGAAATTACTGATCTGGTCTTTGAAGTTTAAAGATTATGTAAACTTACAATTAATATTGTAAACTTCTTACACAGATAGGCATTTAGATTTTTTTTATTTTTTTATTTTATTTTTTAAACAACAACTCCTAGATTAACAAGATAAAATGGGCAACATCCAGATAATCTAAAAGTTTCCACTAGTGTAACATTTCGTATTTCGCAAATAAACAAACAAACAAACAAACAAACAAATGATAATAATAATAATAATAATAATAATAATAATAATAATAATAATGATAATAATGATAATAGTAAATAATAATAATAATATTAATAATAATAATAATAGTAATAACATTAATAATGATAATAATAATAATAATAAAGTCCAGGGGTCATTTTTGTCAATCTTGAAACTTAAAAAGAAGTTTAAAACATAAAATAACAAAACAGAAACCGCAGGGACCATTGTGAAACTTTGAAATTTTCAAATTCAACCCCCGCTCAGCCCCGATTATCCGGCCGATCACCGGCGAAGCTCCGGCCACTCTCCGGCGGGGCCAAATCGATTAAAATACACGATTTTAAACCCCGAAACCGTTTCCATGCATTCGTCTGTGATATTCGAATCCAATGCACCACTAAACACGCGTTAATCATCGATTTACAGCACAACATTGGATCCAACTTTATTCCCGATCGTTCAACGGTTAATTAACCCACTTAAACACCACTTTAGACAAATTGATTCAATCAAATTGAACTTTATCACAATATAAATGGAATGCAACCTGCAATTCCATCTGAAAACACACAAACAAACCCATTCGAATCACCTTCAACCGCGGACCTGCAACACCATTTAATCCCCATCTCCGACCGATTTTAATCAAAGTTGATAAGGGGCTTTTAATCCCTATCATCATACGAAGCATCCTGTAAAATTAATTCGATTATTATTATCATTTGAACCCCGATCCAATACCCCTCTGTCGCGGATTGTTCTTGAGCCTCGGATCATCCATTCGAACTTAATAACGTAAGTATTATACATCAATACACTCGTTTTTAACTGGGGAAACAAAGCCCTGTGGTTAATTTGGTTTACAACATCGGATTCGTGTTCAATTTGGTGGGATTCGATGTAAGGCCCCGATCCCGGGCACCCTACAGTCGGTCTTTCATTGCATATATTTTAGATAAACAATGTATAAACATACTTTTAATACATGATCATAACATACGCAGCGGAATTAATAAAGAAGACATAAATACATTCTCATTCATTCATAAAAGTCATTACATCATTGACAACCTTACAAAATACAACTTACTTTACATATCCTAACTTTGCTATGATTGCTGGAGAGACACATAGAAACCCGAGATTATCTAACAATCTCGTTTATTCGAATCCTCAGCAATCATAGGGGCATACTATACTATGATTGCTGCTGATGCATATTCCTCAGCAATCATAGGGTCGTACGGCGACCTCTACCGAAATAAGAAATATATTTTTCTTCATAAAGAAGATATTAAATTCAAAAATATATAAAGGAGATTTCTTGAGTAATCTCGTTGATTCAGATCCTCAAGAAATCTCGTAATGGCAGGCAACGTGACTTGTTGCGTGCGTTATGGGCCCGCAACACGTGACGTTGCAGCATTACACAATGGAGAATGCCCTCCCAAAAGAGCTGAGTAGCCGCCTCGTGCCATCCTCAGCAACACTACCTGCGATCTGGAAACACATAAAAAGTCAGCGTTGCTGAGTGAGTTCTAGTTTTATAATTAGTATATAAAATACCCTTTTTCTGTATTATACTATACTGTACTGTATATGCGAGCATGCATCAACTGTGTGAACAAATAATGTTCGTTCTCTGTACTATAGGCCTTGTCTGTAACTTTATCTTTATGTTTCACTTTCTATGTGGACCAGTGGGCGGTACCCCAACTATGTGCGCGTGGGGAGAATGGATGTCGGGCCATCTATATGCTCCAAAGAGCCAACTGTGTTTCCCCCGAAAGGGCTATGTGTATTCCCCCGAAGGGTTCAACGGTTCCCCCGAAAGGGCTATGCGTACTATGTACAAGGCCGACCCGAACATCCGGGGCACGTCCAAAGGTCCTGCCAATCTCAATTGATTGACCCTGTGTGCGTCAGTGGGTAGCTAGCCCGCCACACAGTTGAGCCAACGACACATAGTCGTATAACTCCTATGTGCTTGCAAGACTTGTTACTTTCATTACTGTTCCTTTCTCTTTCTTTATTACTCTTTCTCTGTACTTTACATAATACTTTCATTTCATATATTAAAGATATCATGTATACTATGGGGGATAAGCATGCATCAAATCAAGACACATTAATATTTACCATTCATCAGTGTTCACTATCTATCCTGGAAACATCATGACTAGCATACACACATACACATACACTTCTTTATCCAATCACATCAGCCCTATTCGGGCGACTGAACATACCCTAGTCGCATGGCTTCCATGCGACTGAGTCATGCGATTGGACTTCTATGCGACTGAATCCTCAGTCGGGCGTCTGTATTACTATGCGAATGGTCTATGCGACTGAATCCTCAGTCGGGCGTCTGTATTACTATGCGAATGGGTCTATGCGACTGAACTACTCTGCGATTGGGCTTATGCGACCGAAACCTTCGATCGCATGGCCTATCGGGCGACTGAGGCTCAATCGTGCGTTTGAACCTCAATCGGGCGATTGGACATCAACTGACACTCATTCGGCCGAATGGCCCTTCAGTCGCATAACCCTAACTGGGCAGCGACTGGAGTTCTTCAAGAACAGTAGTCGCGAACCTAAGTGCTCAGACCCACCTTAAACCCGTTTTTAACCCAAATTGACCCTCCCAAAGCTTAGGGATTCATACTAGGACATCATACAAGCATGTGCAAGTCCTATATCACACTATAATCATATTATCTATGATTTCATCAAATGGGTCAACTATACACTTTTACAAAACTAGGGTTATTATGTGATCCAGCCCCAAAATCAGTTAAAAACATGTAAATGAGGGGTCCTAGAACTCACATTACAGGTAGAAGTAGGTGAACTTCGACTTTTGCTATCTTCTCGACGGATTCGGAGCTCGGGCAGCACTTTCCTCTCTTCTCTTCTGTTCTCTGTTGCTCCCTCTCTCTCCCCGACTGAAAAATGGGAGGAGAATGGAGCTGCCCCTCTTTTATACCCACCTCTCAGTCGCATCCGGCCCAGGGGCGACTGGACCTTCAGTCGCATCAACACCATGCGATTGGACCCCAATCGCACGTGTTCCATTCGGCTCATACTTCATTCGGGCGGTTGAGCTCCAATCGTGCGGTTGAGCTCCAATCGGCCGAATAGCCATGCGGCTGGACTTCAGTCGCATAAATCACAGGCGACTGAAGCTCAGTCGCATCACATGCTGAGAAGTCAAACTTTCGGGTGTTACAAGTCCACCCCCCTTATTTTAGGTTTCGTCCCCGAAACCTGTCATTCTTCGAACAATCGTGGGTAATGCTGCCTCATTTCTTCTTCAGTTTCCCACGTCGACTCGGATCCCTTCCTGTGCCGCCACTGTACACGCACAAGGGGAACCACTTTATTCCTCAACCTCTTCTCTTTGCGATCTATGATCGCCACTGGTTGCTCTACATAATTGAGTTTCTCGTCTACCTCGATATCATCCAGTGGAACGACCATGTCTTCGTCTGCCAAACATTTCCTCAGATGAGACACGTGGAAGGTCGGGTGAATCCCACTTAGTTCATCTGGCAGATCCAACCTATAAGCCACCTCCCCCACTCGAGCAACAATCCGGAAAGGGCCTATATATCGCGGACTTAATTTACCCCGCTTTCGGAATCGAATGATCCCTTTCCAAGGTGAGACCTTCAACATAACCCGGTCTCCCACTTTGAACTCAATTGGTCGGCGTCGCTTGTCGGCATACGACTTCTGTCGATCTTTGGCTGCCTTCATATACGCTTTAATTCTTTCGAGCTTTTCAGTCGTAGCCTCTACCACTTCGACGCTCCCCAATTCTTTCTGACCAATTTCACCCCAACAGACGGGGGTCCTGCATCTTCTACCGTATAACATCTCGTAGGGTGGCATGCCAATACTAGCATGATAACTGTTGTTGTACGAGAACTCAGCTAACGGTAGATGGTCATCCCAACTTCCTCCGAAATCAATAACACATGCCCGAAGCATGTCCTCCAAGGTCTGAATGGTCCTTTCTGACTGACCATCAGTTTGAGGATGATACGCCGTGCTAATATGCAACCTCGTTCCCATGGCATCGTGGAATTTCTTCCAGAATTTGGATGTAAACCGGGTGTCGCGGTCAGATACAATCGACACCGGTACACCATGACGAGTCACAATCTCCTTGATGAAAAGATCAGCCAACTTCTCGGACGAATATGTCTCCCGCATCGGTAAGAAGTGAGCGCTCTTCGTCAATCGATCCACAATCACCCAGATCGTATCATACCCTTTAGGGGTACGTGGCAGCTTTGTGATGAAATCCATGGTGATGTGTTCCCACTTCCACTCCGGGATGTCCAAAGGTTGAATCTTTCCATACGGCTTCTGGTGCTCCGCCTTCACTTGCAAACACGTGAGGCATTTACTCACATACTCCACCACATCGCGTTTCATACCCGGCCACCAATAATCTTTCTTCATATCTTGGTACATCTTGGTGGCACCGGGATGAATGGAGTATCGAGACTTGTGAGCTTCATCCAAAATCTTCATTTGTAGATCCCCAAGACGAGGAATCCACATGCGCCCAAACCGAGTTTTAACACCCATTGCGTTCTCCCCCAACTCCGCGACCAGACCTCTCATGCGTTCAGAGTTAAGATGTTCGTCTTTCAAAGCCTCATCTTGGAACTCTTTGACCTGTTTCATCACGTCGGAGGTCATGATTAGCTGGTACGCCTTCACTCGAATTGGCTCGGGCCTCTCCTTTCGGCTAAGGGCATCAGCCACCACGTTAGCCTTGCCCGGGTGGTAATGGATTTCACAATCATAGTCTTTTATTAGCTCCAACCACCGTCTCTGCCTCATATTCAGATCTTTCTGCTCGAAGAAGTACTTCAAGCTTTTGTGGTCCGTGAAGATGGTGCACTTCGTCCCGTATAAATAGTGCCGCCAAATCTTTAACGCGAAAACCACAGCTGCTAGCTCCAGGTCATGAGTAGGGTAATTAACCTCATGAACTTTCAGCTGCCGGGATGCATAGGCTATCACCTTTCCCCTCTGCATTAATACACCCCAACCCCGAGTAGGAGGCATCAGAATAAACCACTAAATCTTCACTCCCATCGGGCAGTGCCAATACTGGAGCTTGGGTCAATCTTGTCTTCAATTCTTCGAATGCCTTCTCCTGTGCTTGACCCCATTCAAATTTCACATCCTTTCGGGTCAACTTTGTCAGTGGAGAAGCAATTTTGGAAAAGTCTTGGATAAACCTTCGGTAGTAGCCCGCCAAACCCAAGAAACTACGGATCTCGGATGGCGTTTTCGGAGACTTCCATTGCATTACTGCTTCCACCTTTGCCGGATCAACTAGAATCCCATCCGGATTTACCACGTGACCCAAGAACTGAACTTCACGCAACCAAAATGCGCACTTGGAGAACTTTGCATACAACTTCTCTCTTCTCAGTGTCTCCAGAACTTCGCGAATGTGACCGGCATGTTCAGTCTCGCTTTTTGAATAAATCAAGATGTCATCAATGAATACAATCACTGATTTATCCAACATCGGCCGGCACACCCTGTTCATCAGATCCATAAAAGCAGCTGGCGCGTTGGTCAAACCAAATGACATAACGAGGAACTCATAATGACCGTAGCGCGTACGAAAAGCTGTTTTAGGGATATCCTGCTCCTTCACCTTCAGTTGATGGTAGCCTGATCGAAGATCTATACGTGAAAACCAGCTAGCACCCTGAAGTTGATCAAACAAGTCGTCGATTCTCGGCAAGGGGTATCTGTTCTTTACTGTCAGCTTATTCAACTCACGGTAGTCGATGCACATTCTCATACTACCGTCCTTTTTCTTTACAAACAGGACCGGAGCACCCCCAAGGTGAGATACTCGGTCGAATAAACCCCTTATCTAACAGCTCTTGTAACTGCTCCATCAACTCTTTCATCTCTGTCGGGGCCAATCGGTATGGTGCTTTGGCAACAGGTTGGGCGCCTGGTACTAAATCAATCTGGAACTCGATCTCTCTGTCAGGTGGCAATCCCGATAAGTCTTCCGGGAATACGTCTGGGAACTCACACACAACCGGAACATCAGACAGTTGTGGTGCTGGCTTCTCTACATCTTTCACATAACATAAATAGGCGCTACATCCACGCCTCATACATTTCCCCGCCACTGCCATTGAGATCACTTTCGGAATCGTAGTAACCCGATCCCCATACACTGTCACTGGACTACCGTCAGGCGCTGTCAAACTGATCATCTTCTTGCGACACACAATGTTCGCCTCGAAATCTGCCAACCAATCCATTCCAAGCACCAAATCGAAACCACCTAACGTCATCGCAAATGGCTTAACTGGGAATTTGTGGCCCTCCAGTTCTATGTCACAACCCTCAATTACCTCGGAAATCCTGGTGGTTTTACCTATAGCAGTCTCTACATCAAACGGCACATCCACACGTCTACTACTAACAGGCAATTTGGCACGAAAAGCAACAGAAATGAAACTCCTACTGGCACCCGAATCAAATAACACGGAGGCTAAAGTTTGGTTCACCAGAAACGTACCGGACACTACATCGGGGTCTGTCCTCGCCTCTTCCTGCGTCATTGTGAATGCCCTGGCGCTTGCTTTCGGACCTTCACTTCCCGTCTTCTTTACCCCTGAAGCCTCAGCCCTAGGCTTCCTACAGTCTCTAGCAATGTGGCCAGGCTGACCACACCTGAAACACACGTTCAGCCCCATCTGCACTCACCACCGTGCTCTCTCCCGCATTTACCACACTTCTTTCCTCCTGAACCCGACGTGACCACCCGGCGGTCGTCCACCTTCGTCTTCTTATTACTCGTCGAGGCACCCCCTCGACCAAACCTCTTTCCCTACCACTTCCTTTCCTCACTTCCCTTCTTACTGCCCTCAGCCTTTACCATCGCAGCCCGTTCATCGTACAGCCTACCGGCTAAATCCACCGCCGACCTGAAAGTACTGGGTCGGGCAGAAATCAAATGCCAACGAATTTCGGCTGGCAACCCCTGAATATACCGGTTAATATTGCGGGATACCGCGTCACTTGCTCTGGCACCAGCCGTGCCATGTCGTTAAACTTAGTCGTGTATTGCTGATGGGTCATCGTACCCGCCTCTAGCTGCAGGAACTCTCTCTCTACTCTATCCATCTCACGACGAGGACTAAACTCCTCGATCACCATTCTTTTCAACTCCGACCACTTCATCTTCCCAATAGCCCGACTACCCTCGGCCTGGACAATATTGTCCCACCAACACAACGCCGTCCCCGTAAACGAGTGGGTAGCAAACTTCACCTTTTTATCCTCATGGCAATCGCTGATATCAAGGACCGCCTCCATCTCTCTCACCCATTGGTGAGCCTCAGCAGCCGTACCTGAACCATCAAAAGTTGGAGGCTTGCACCTCATGAATTTCCCATAATCACAACCCCGGGCTGTCTCCCGTACCTGTTCTTCCTCTTCTTCCTCTTCATCATCAGACAATACTGTTTCTACCCCTGACCGTTGCTGTCTACCGGAGGACCGTCTCCTCCCTCGTCTATCCTCTTCTCTTACTGCCTTTATCGCTTCGGTCATTACAGTCGGTAAAATCGTCTGCATAACTTGGTGCACTTCCTCAATCACTGCCTCTTTTACCGAGGCTCTCAACTTGGCGCTTTCGTCCGTCTCTTCCTGGTGAGGAACCTCGTTCTCCTCACGAACTACTTTCTCTTTTCTAAGTCTTCCTCGCGTGATACGCGGCTCATCACCACGTTCACCATCACGGGAAGCATCAGATGATCTATCACCGACCATCTTCTATCACACTGAAAGATTAAAACACCAACACGGTC
Organism: Flaveria linearis; assembly: GCA_024085815.1. Classification (NCBI taxonomy): domain Eukaryota; kingdom Viridiplantae; phylum Streptophyta; class Magnoliopsida; order Asterales; family Asteraceae; genus Flaveria; species Flaveria linearis. The sequence goes on from CM044002.1 coordinate 17,805,826, forward strand.
ATTCAGGGAAATAGCTCAGTTTATGTTAAGTACAGTAAGTTACTAATTACAGTGGCCAGTTGTGATTAGTCACTTACTCCACTTTTCGTACCCCAAGCATTACCCTTCCTGACTACACCAGTATCCAAATCTAACAGCACACATAACCACACTTCACACGCACATACTTTATTTAACATTTATGAAAATACCTGATGGCACGCAGCTACTCAGATGGCATTCTCATTCTCCCTGTCCCATTCTCAGTTTAAGTTTAGGTTTATTATGAAAATTTACCCATTTTACTTAAACTTTTGCTCTGATACCAACTTGTAAGGCCCCGATCCCGGGCACCCTACAGTCGGTCTTTCATTGCATATATTTTAGATAAACAATGTATAAACATACTTTTAATACATGATCATAACATACGCAGCAGAATTAATAAAGAAGACATAAATACATTCTCATTCATTCATAAAAGTCATTACATCATTGACAACCTTACAAAATACAACTTACTTTACACATCCTAACTTTGCTATGATTGCTGGAGAGACACATAGAAACCCGAGATTATCTAACAATCTCGTTTATTCGAATCCTCAGCAATCATAGGGGCATACTATACTATGATTGCTGCTGATGCATATTCCTCAGCAATCATAGGGTCGTACGGCGACCTCTACCGAAATAAGAAAATATATTTTTCTTCATAAAGAAGATATTAAATTCAAAAATATATAAAGGAGATTTCTTGAGTAATCTCGTTGATTCAGATCCTCAAGAAATCTCGTAATGGCAGGCAACGTGACTTGTTGCGTGCGTTATGGGCCCGCAACACGTGACGTTGCAGCATTACACAATGGAGAATGCCCTCCCAAAAGAGCTGAGTAGCCGCCTCGTGCCATCCTCAGCAACACTACCTGCGATCTGGAAACACATAAAAAGTCAGCGTTGCTGAGTGAGTTCTAGTTTTATAATTAGTATATAAAAATACCCTTTTTCTGTATTATACTATACTGTACTGTATATGCGAGCACGCATCAACTGTGTGAACAAATAATGTTCGTTCTCTGTACTATAGGCCTTGTCTGTAACTTTATCTTTATGTTTCACTTTCTATGTGGACCAGTGGGCGGTACCCCAACTATGTGCGCGTGGGGAGAATGGATGTCGGGCCATCTATATGCTCCAAAGAGCCAACTGTGTTTCCCCCGAAAGGGCTATGTGTATTCCCCCGAAGGGTTCAACGGTTCCCCCGAAAGGGCTATGCGTACTATGTACAAGGCCGACCCGAACATCCGGGGCACGTCCAAAGGTCCTGCCAATCTCAATTGATTGACCCTGTGTGCGTCAGTGGGTAGCTAGCCCGCCACACAGTTGAGCCAACGACACATAGTCGTATAACTCCTATGTGCTTGCAAGACTTGTTACTTTCATTACTGTTCCTTTCTCTTTCTTTATTACTCTTTCTCTGTACTTTACATAATACTTTCATTTCATATATTAAAGATATCATGTATACTATGGGGGATAAGCATGCATCAAATCAAGACACATTAATATTTACCATTCATCAGTGTTCACTATCTATCCTGGAAACATCATGACTAGCATACACACATTACACATACACTTCTTTATCCAATCACATCAGCCCTATTCGGGCGACTGAACATACCCTAGTCGCATGGCTTCCATGCGACTGAGTCATGCGATTGGACTTCTATGCGACTGAATCCTCAGTCGGGCGTCTGTATTACTATGCGAATGGGTCTATGCGACTGAATCCTCAGTCGGGCGTCTGTATTACTATGCGAATGGGTCTATGCGACTGAACTACTCTGCGATTGGGCTTATGCGACCGAAACCTTCGATCGCATGGCCTATCGGGCGACTGAGGCTCAATCGTGCGTTTGAACCTCAATCGGGCGATTGGACATCAACTGACACTCATTCGGCCGAATGGCCCTTCAGTCGCATAACCCTAACTGGGCAGCGACTGGAGTTCTTCAAGAACAGTAGTCGCGAACCTAAGTGCTCAGACCCACCTTAAACCCGTTTTTAACCCAAATTGACCCTCCCAAAGCTTAGGGATTCATACTAGGACATCATACAAGCATGTGCAAGTCCTATATCACACTATAATCATATTATCTATGATTTCATCAAATGGGTCAACTATACACTTTTACAAAACTAGGGTTATTATGTGATCCAGCCCCAAAATCAGTTAAAAACATGTAAATGAGGGGTCCTAGAACTCACATTACAGGTAGAAGTAGGTGAACTTCGACTTTGGCTATCTTCTCGACGGATTCGGAGCTCGGGCAGTACTTTTCCTCTCTTCTCTTCTGTTCTCTGTTGCTCCCTCTCTCTCCCCGACTGAAAAATGGGAGGAGAATGGAGCTGCCCCTCTTTTATACCCACCTCTCAGTCGCATCCGGTCCAGGGGCGACTGGACCTTCAGTCGCATCAACACCATGCGATTGGACCCCAATCGCACGTGTTCCGTTCGGCTCATACTTCATTCGGGCGGTTGAGCTCCAATCGTGCGGTTGAGCTCCAATCGGCCGAATAGCCATGCGGCTGGACTTCAGTCGCATAAATCACAGGCGACTGAAGCTCAGTCGCATCACATGCTGAGAAGTCAAACTTTCGGGTGTTACATTCGAACCTAGGGCTCAAATGGAATTGGAGGAATTGGGTTAAAACAAGTTATAATCATTTGGAACCAGTTTTAACCGCGGCTGCGGCCTTGGTTCACTGGCCCCGTGTCCCTTTGTCATCTTTGAGGTCCCGGGTTTGACCCCGGGCCACCTCACATAATTTTTTTAGCCCTTTTAAGCCTCTAAAAATTACATAAAAATCCTTAAAAATTATAAAAATAAATTTTATAAACCTTCCTTATTTTAAATGTTACAAAATGATTTTTCTGTAAATTTATTTTGTTTAAAAACCTTAAAATCTTTATAAAATATTATTTATAAATATTATAAATAATATTTTTTTTATAAAAATGGACACTATATCATGTTAATTATGGAATAATCATGGAAATTGTAGAAATTATACATCTTATAATTTCACAATTATTTACAAACGTAATTATAGGTCATTTCTTATAAAATATACTTTAACAATTAATTCGGATTAATAAATTATTATCGGGTAATACGTTATCATAATGATATTTATTACCAAGAATATATACAAGATATATTTAAACATTATCAGATATTAAACCTAATTTCATTTCTAAGATTTAAAACACTTAAAATACGTATTTACTTTGAATAAATCGAAATACAAGTAATATTCATTACTTGTCAAACCCCAAATTCCATCTAAAACTCTAATTCACATTAAACCGTTAATCTTATTATAAATCTTAATATGTACTTTTAGGTACCTTGTAAAGGAAACTCGTTGAAACATCGTTTCTAATTCTTACTAGTGTTTATCATTCGCGCGCGTTGCGCGCGTGATGGCCGGTCTAAAACACATTTTTGAAATTTGATAACTTAGGACTCAGAACCGGTGTTCGGTTGCGGCTGCTAACCATAATCGGTAGCCATGCCTAAGCGACCGAAACAACAACTCCGGTATCTCATCACAGCCTCCAAACACATTAGTAATAAATCGAAAAGAGAACAAAGAAACCAGTGATGAACATTGGGCCAAAGCTAAGTCACAGATGAGATGGTCCTCATCATCATCGACACATTTTGTTGGTGAACCCACGATCAATAGCCACGTGAGTGGTAACCCACAATCAATAAGCATCACAAAACCACCGTGAGTGGTAACCCACGATCAATAGCCACGGATCTGCAAACTGAGAACTACATAAAGAGGATGGGACTCTGGCATGGCCATAAAATCAATCAGGTCAGGATCAAGGGTCTAAACTCCCACAATCATCAACTCAACACTGCTAATTAGCAAGTATTTCCCACATCAACTCCAAATCATACGACATCATCCCCGCCACCGCCCAACCACCGTCCTCCGCCTCCTCCGCCACCGCAAATTCACGAGAAAAACAACAATTCTCACCCATCTCACCGCCGCTGCAACTCCCTCCGCCACCTAACGCCACCGTCGTCGCAGCCGTATCTCCGCCCACCTCACCACCCCCATCTCTCTCCGACCTCTTCTTCCGCTTCTCCCTCTTAATTTCCCGACAAATGGCCTCAATTTTTCCATCAACAGCAACCCTCAGAGCACTCAACCTCCGTTGATCTCCGATCACCCCCATCGTCGGTAGGAACCACCGCTGCCATGGCTAACCTTTTTGGGTATCGCCGGTAGCGGTGTCGAGCACCAACGACTGGCAACGGGTCACGGCGGCAAAGCAGCTGTCGCGATGGTAACAAAAACGGGGTCTTTGTGCGAAGGAGGTACCGGTAATACTTATCATGAGATCAAGAATATCACCACCACCAGAAAACCCTAAACCCCCCACCCGCCGCCTTTGGCACGGCCGGCAAGACCACCGCCACAACAAGTGACGAAGGAGAGGCGAAGCGAGAAGAGAGGGTCGGCAACCTGCCGACGGTGGAGATGGTGCCGGCGGTGGAGATGGTTCCGGCGGCGACGGAGGCGGTGGCCGCTTCGTTCCCCCATTTTCTCGCCTCGTATGTGCCTTTTCCTGCTTCAGGTGGTTTTTGTGTTTGAGAAGGAGGGGCAAAAATGAAAACCCTCAAAACTCATGTGACCAAATAAACACACATCACAAATTCAATATTCATTTCAATTGCTTTTTAAACATTATGTAATTATCACCGTATACACCCGTACATCAAGTGAGTATTTCTATACCCATTTTATTATTTCACACACTTTTGGGTGAAACATGTTACATTATAAACGTTACACTTGTAAACACGTTGAATCTTGTAAACTTATGGCAATTTACTTGTGTGTTGTGATTAGTTGAATCTTGTAGCTACCATGTAATGTCGAATACATGTACAATCATTAACTATTGCTAGCCTGGCGACGTCATAGATCTATGGGCCTGACAAGCCTGCTTGGTTGATCCAAGTACACTTAGCTAATCGTATATACTTGTAAACGTTTGAGAACTTGTAAAACTTTGTCAAGGTTTGATTGTGCATTCTGTCTTACATCCCTAGTTACCTTGTTCTCTAATTTACAACATGAATTGCCATTTTATATACTTATGTATTCAAAACTATAGAATGCTCACCAACAATATGTTGACCTTTTATTTTTAACATGTTTCAGGCAATAGCGTTATGTGGCTGTGAACAATCGTAACTCTCACGCCTCGACGATTCCGCCGTCAAGGTTGGGGTGTGACAACTAGGACTCAAACCCACAACATTTTTGGTTGGGGGAGCATACCGCTCTAACTTCCGCCTAGTTATCATTATACATATATAATTTTCATTCCTTTCATTATCTTCTTATGTCTCTGTGCTCTCTCGGTCGTCTATATATCTCTCTTTCTCCAGCCTCATGTTTCTCTCCCGATGGTCTTATAACCACCACGTTCGGTGATTCCCATGGTTCCTCATCAAATATGTATAGAATTTCGCTCTTAGTGCTTATACAAAAATATAAACAAAGATGTACCGTAACAAATTAAGCGGGACATCTTAGGAGTGTTAACAACGTTCCCATTAGGTCATATAAACAAAGATGTACCGTAAAAGGTCGATGCTCGATACTAGTATTCTAAAGGGAAAACTTCACAGAATAGTGAGTAAGTTTTAACAACGTTCCAATTAGATCCCTCACATTTTTATTTGTTCTAATTAGGTCACTAAAGTTTTAAGAGTGTTTCAATTGAGTCATTAATACTTTTATTTGTTCCAATTAGGTCATTAAAGTTTTAGGATTGTTATAATCATGTCATTCATTATTTTTTAATTTTTTTAATAGTTCACAATTATTACAAATAATTCAGTTTTTATAAATATTGTGAATTTTTTACAAAACTTTAATTTTTTAATTTTTTTTGCAACTTATGAATGACCTAATTTAAACAATTCTGAAACTTTAATAATATGGTTGTTACAAAAATTTTACAAGTGACCTTATTAGAATAAAAAACTTTATTAATTACCTAATTAGAACAGTTCTAAAACTTGATTATTATTTTACAAAGTTACCCCTATTCTAAAATAAGAATCATCAAAAAGGTTTGGGGGAGTTTGTTAGTTTTTGTAAAAGTTGGGAGGGTTTTCTGTAAAATAAATTCACCCTTTTGACGAACTCTGACCAGCAATATGACCATCATGTTTGCTTTAGAATCTGTTGCTTGAATCTCACAATTCACAGGAGGAAGAAACCATCATCATCAATTCATCTGAAGAAGACTTTAATCCAGAAATCAGATTCAACATTGATACAAATGGCTCGAGCAGGTGGAATAACAAATGCAGTAAACGTAGGGATTGCAGTACAAGCTGATTGGGAGAATCGAGAGTTCATTTCTCACATCTCTCTCAACGTTCGTCAACTCTTTGATTTCCTCGTTCAATTCGGTAAATCCTCACTTGATCTCGATGTTTTCGGTTACATAATTGAAGTTCGTAATATACTCGTGATTGTGATTTATACGAACGAATTTGCATCGAAGATTGTAGTGTGGTGGTTCCATTCTTTCGTTTTCGGATTTGTGCTGTTGATATCTCTGTGTTTTTAGTTGTCAGTTAGATGGTACAAACAAAATTTTTGTGTAAATTATGTCCTTAAAGCAGAAAATATTGGAAGGATTACGAATTTTACCTGATTTTAGTTTTCCTTTAGGAGATTATGCCTTGGGGTATTATTATATGCTAAGTTTTTTTGAATAAATCTATTAATTAACCAAATTGGAGATTGGCATCTGCTACTCTGCTAGCTCTTCCTTGGTTTCATTACTGCTATAATTCATCTTTGTGCATCAGATTTATGACCTACATGAGGTGTGTTTGTTGTAAAATGAATGTACATGGTATTACATTGATGACAAGAAGTGATGAAAAAACAGTACGAAAATGGAGAACTTACAAGTTGATTATAAATTTCTTATGATTGTAAATTAGAAAGCTCTATTTAGCTACAAAAACTGGATGTATTGGTCGTAACAAGTTACATTAGGGTCTGCTTCTTTTATGGCAATGGATTTGTATAGTGAAGCTTGTGTGGAGTATGCTGTGTAGCAATAGATCAGTAGACCCAACTCTCCATGTAGAATTTACAACTTATTTTTTAATCATCTGTTCCCGATACTGAGAATTAAACGATATCATTATATGATATGTTTGGGGCACCATTGCACCAAACAATTATGCATTTTCTGGCTTTGATGACAGATATTGTAGAATAGTAATCCTTTATGTGTTTCACATCTTGTAGATACACTAGAACTTTAAGTTTAATTGCTTTAGACTTTAGTGTATTTACAGAAGGTATTTTGTTTTCAGAGGCTACAACAAAGAGCAAATTGGCATCTTTGAATGAGAAACTTGATAAACTAGAGCGTCGTCTAGAATTGATTGAAGTACAAGTTAGTACTGCTACAGCCAATCCGAATTTATTCAAGACTTAATTGATGGTTCTACTAGACTGTGACATTGTAGGAAAAAGAAAAAAACTAAGGCCTACATGCAAGAGCCTGTCTTCCAGACTGTGAGCTGTTTAGCTTGTTCAAATTTCAGTGTGATAAAGATTGTTTGCCTACATTTCATGTATTTATATATGTAGTTCATGTGTGCATTTTCTAATTGGATGAATTCCCTTCTCTTTGTTTTCATATCACCTTTTGTCTTGATGAAGATTTAATTGCAGCTTCTTGTACCTACCTGCATATCACATGACCAAAACAACTTCTGAGAATATACTTTTAAAGATGTCCAGACCTGTTGCTGAGTTCTTAAGGTTATCCTGAACTCTAATAACTAAATTAGTGCATCAATTAACGATCTTAATTATCTTTTGAGCCAACATCGGCCACTTACAACTTCTAGTGTTTGCAATCATACAAAAAATGCATTCAAATTAAGTATTCAAGTCATTTTGAATCGTAAGATAGTAAGAGAAAGAATAACAAAATGGAAATTTATGTATGTCTAATTGTCTTTCTTTTACTAGGAATTACTTGCCATGAAAAATAATCGAGAAATTGAAGACCTTAAAAAATTTTGAATTGAGAAGAATGGCTTGATTAGCTGAATTAGATGTGTAGCGTTTATAGTGTTACTGTAGACATGTTTTATCATCTATTTAAAGCTCTTATGAGTTATGAAGTACTGCCATTCTCTTGTCTTCACTGCTTTTCTGTTCTTCTCTTATCGGCATTTTATAAACAGTCTCGTCAATGTCACTATATAAAATCTCTTAATTCCATTTTTGGCTTTTCACTATCATATCCAGAATATTAAGTATTGCAACATAAAAATATATAAATATTCCAAAATGTGACCTCTTCATATACCTTGCCATTCATTCAGTATAGCTGAAATTTATGCAGTACAGATTCACAACAGCGTAACACTCTTTGTTACGTTTCTCTGATTAAATTTACTAGATTAGAATTAACTGAAAGTAAACATATTTACTTAATATCATACATCATGTGCTACATTTAGACACAAATTTATCTTGGTTGAGGAGGAGCAGGTTGTGAAAGAAGAGATGATGGTTCTGATGGAGTTGGAGTAGGTAAAGTTAAATTAACAATAGGTCTCTCAATGGAAAAGCGATTAGATCCCCCAAAGCTATCCATTGATCTCATGTATTCAGATGCATTATTTTCAATAATCAAAGCATCTTCTAGCTCACGAACAATGTCTATCATAGATGGCCTATAAGCTGAAAATGGCTCAGTACATGCTAATGCTACTTCCACAACCCTCCACATAGCTTCTGTGTGATATCCTCCTCTTATACTTGGATCCACTATTTCCTCTATTCTTGAATTCCTTATATAAGGTTTTGCCTACATAATAAATAGCAGTTATAATCCTTTACATAATTTTGTTAATTTTTTTTTATTCTGGATTGGAATTTAAGCATACCCATTCAACCAAGCTCCACTCATTTCGTGGCCTGTGTATATTAAGAGGTTCCCGGCCGGTGATGATTTCAAGCAGCACAACTCCATAGCTAAAGACATCACTCTTGGCAGACAAATGTTGGGTTGAATAATACCTGAAAATCCAAAAGCTTTAGTTTGTTACTGGGTCTTAAATATTTTTAATTTTTTTGAGTATTGAATGGTTATACTTACTCCGGATCCATGTATCCAGCTGTTCCCCTTACTTCTAGCGAGGCGTTACTATCACCTTCTTGAGGTGCATATTTTGAAAAACCAAAATCTGCTACCTTGGCACTCATGCTATTGTCTAAGAGTATGTTACTTGATTTCACATCCCTGTGTATGACAGAACGTCCCGAGAACGTATGCAGATAGCTTAAACCTGGAGGATGAAACAGTGTATTAGTGTTATACGGAAATAGACACAATTAAATGGTTTTATCCTCTTTTATTTTTTCAGTTTGAATGATCGCATAATTGTTTATATTTGTTCTTGTTGAAGTTATCATGAATACTATCTAACTTGGGTATGTTTAACAGCACCCTAATATTGCTGATTGCTTTGATTAACTTTTGCTGTATTTGATTTTGTATTAGATATTATAGTGCAATGGTAGATTACTGTAGGTAATATTCTGCCTACACATAAGTTTTAATAGGTTATAGGTATACTCAAATATAATACAAGTTTAGCATACCTCGAGCAGATCCTAAAGCTATTGAAAGTCTTGTTGGCCAGTCAAGAGCTCGTCGTTTAGATGCTTCACCTTTTTAAGACACAATGAGACCGTTAAGAATGAATTGACCAACTTTTATGTTCACAAACAAAAAGAGTTCACTTTAAGATAATTGCAGTTAGAGGCAAAACAGGAAAACTAGTAATCATAATGTCCTTTTGTGAAAGTGGACAGTGATTATAGGACATACCAAAAGAGTAATATGCACAATAAAAAATGAGTTGGGAACTTGGGGAGTATAATGTAATGTAAGATCAAGTGAAGAAAATTCCCATTTGTAGAAGACATACCATAAAGCCGATCTTGTAGGGACCCGTTAGACATAAATGGATAAACTAGAATTTGTTGATCGTTTTCACAGCAATAACCCAGAAGCGGCACCAAATTTTCGTGCCGAATAGCTGATAGAAGTGTCAACTGTAGAGTGTAGACAATATGGTCAATATCTATATTTATCTCACATTGCTAAGAAAAGAAACAATTATTTCACCTCATTGTTAAATTCACGGGTTCCTTGTGTTGAAGTTGCTGAGCGGACTTTTACAGCTACTTCTTGACCATCTGGTAGGGTCCCGCGGTAAACAGATCCAAACCCTCCTTCACCTATTAATGTTTTATAATGTTGTATTGCACTTTCTATCTGCCCAAGAGTAAAATTTCGTATGGATATCTCCATTAAACTAATATCATCCTTGCTGCTAGGCATTGCATAAATTGCATCTGCATTTTAGGTTTGTTACGCAAACATATGGTTAATATGCTTGAAAGAAATATTAATTATTGAAAGACAACAACTGTACTCACTCTTGGTCATATTTCTTTTTCCTTCTGATCTCTTGTTAATCATTCTCCTTTTGCAGATGCAAATTAGGCAAGCAAGTATTCCAATAACTAATAAGGCCGCACCTGCAATTGCTGCTATTAATACACCTCGTGCTGGATGTGATGACTTCTCTTCCCTGCACGTTCCGTTGCTAAAACCAAAACAGTTATATGTTTTGTATACTATTTATGCATATTTATAAATTGACTCCTTACTCTGTAGCAAGCCTGGATGAATTTTGACTTGTAGGAAGCTCCTTGTTGAAATCCTTATTGCAGCCATAGTATCTAGATGTAAATATCAACACTTATATCAGTTGAATTTTTTTAGTATTTCAATAGAATTATAGTTTGCATGGAAATGCTTAGAGAACTCACAGCTGTGTTAAGTGTGGCAGGGAGGTAAGCGAGTCTGGGATCCTTCCCATGAAATTATTGTTCCGCAGGTCCCTAAAATATTGTAATCAATAATTAATCGCTTCTGTTATAATGCTGTTTAGTAATATACAATTGCTAAATTTGATTTTGAAAGGAAGAAGGATACATTGAAGTGAGAACTGAAGAAGATGGGAATACGGGGATGCTGCTGGTGAAACGGTTATGGCTAACGTTCCTATAGTTCACAATCAACAAGTAAGCAATTAATGCCTTTTGACTTTTGGGAATTCAATTATTATGACGTAAGAAATTAGGATATCTTACAGTTCCATAAGATGAGTCAACATAGTGATGTTCCGTGCAAGTGGGCCTTCAAAATTTCCATCAGATAAATCCCTGCAAATTATATGTTATTTATCTTTTTTCCATGCTAATATGATACGATATTATCTTAAAAACTTACAGCTTAGTTATGACTGTTTTTCCATTCGATTGGTTGCACATCACCCCATGCCAGCTATATGGGAGACACGGGTCACCTGTCCAACTTTGTAATACCTCATTATCTTGGTTCTCCACCAACAGTTCGTCTTTTATGTTCAAAATCACATCCACTGCAGGAATTTTCTTGAACTGATAAATGAACTAGTTCCATATTAATGGTATATTAAGTAGGCAGGAGTTTAATACGTAAATTACCATCTCGTTGATCAGTAGCTTGAAGCAATGGGCGAACTTGCAAAATTTCATAAGCATTGCAAATTGGACCCCTTTGAGATCCATTAGCTTTTGTTATAGTCAAATTAAGAAAATTGTTTGTTGTGAAATTTATAGAAGTAGCCTTGTAATTTGAACCACCAGATATTATATCAATTTGCTGCCTTTGTTTATCATTGATATAAATATCAAACACACGTTGCCCGGTTTGCACAGATCCATCAAGTTCAAGAAAATAAAGATTAAGAATATATTTGTTGCATCCCGAGTGAAGATTGTGCCAAAATTCTAAACGATCTGAATGTGTTTGAGCTGTTTGTAGCACTGTAATTGGAGCCAATGTTTTCGTTCCATTTGGGCCAACGATATTGCTGTTTTCTAGTGATGTGGAATTGTCATTTTGGTTCATATCTGAATCAGGTTTCCAGATTCGATCATATGGGTCTTGTGGAAACCTGAAATTGCATGTTTAAATATTACATGGGCATGTGGGTAATTTTAACTTTTTCATACAGATTAAAGTTCTGGAAACATACCTGATTACTCCTTTTCTGTTCCCAACATCAACTCTATGCATAAGTTTGAGAACTCTTGAAGGATCTCCATAGTCCAAATCCAATGGTCTTAATTCGATCTTGGAAACATAAGGATTTCCTTGTTTTGGTAATAAACAGAAGTTGATATAATCATTAGTAGCTCTTAAATTCCCTTCAATTTCGGTTTCACCTGTTGAGTTAACTCGGCCTATTGGTGTAATACCAACTGAAACATCAAAAACGGTCCCTGTAGGTAATGTATTAATATCTTCAAAAGGGAATGTGCCCCTAATCAGATAATTTTGACCCTTTTTTGCTGGTAACTCATAACACCATTTTGTACCATATTTTGAGTTAAAGAATCGAGCATGATCATATGCTGTACCATTTTGTAACGGTCTCACTATGTCTTGACATTGTCTGTTGTCAGAGAACCACTTATCATCTGGGATCCATGTTATATTGTTATTTAGATCTGTGAAATTTGAATCAGCACAACATTGTATACTTACAAAATCTGCATAATTTGATAACTGGTGTTAATAAAATCATGGGCAAAGATTAACTTATCTAAAATAACAAATTGAAGATACATATGTAATATCATATTTTGAAACCTTTGATCAAAATTATTAGTTTTCTAAGCTACTTCTGTTTGACCAAAACATCCTTATCTAGCAAGATCAAGTCTTGCATAAATTCTGATTAATATTCCTGATCAATTTTATTTCATATATGATCCACATATCATTCATGAATTATGGGAATCATCCACATGACAATCCTACCTAGTTTCTGTACACAAGTGATGTACCAAAATTTCTTATAACTCTATAATACAAAATTGGTATTAACGAAATTTGAGATAACTAAGCATACCTTCTTGTGGACAGGTTGGTTGGATGGCTATGAAGATGCAGAGAATAATACAACATGAAAACGATCTTGAATTCTGGTAATTCAGTTCTTCCATTATCCTCTTTTATGAATTTAAGTTCCCCCATCTGGTGATCAAATTCATAACTCTGAGATTAAAGTTCCCACCTTGCCTTGACAAACAAAAATCTTGCTTTTATTCCACGAATCCGATCCATTACTTGTCTCTCAAAATCCTAACAACTGTTGACTGATTGAGGTTCCTTCAGCATCTGAGATCAAAAGCCGAAAAGGAAAAAAGGTATGATTTACAACATCAAATTTGTGAGAAACCCTTTTGACTTTATTGATAAAGGATTGATCTTTGGTGATTTTGTGGCAACAATAGCATGAAATAATAGGGTTCTTGGAAGGGAGAAGGTGTTGGTAGAATAGGGGTTTGACTTTTAGATTTGAAGTATTGCAGAAGCCTTGAACAGAAGATGAGAGGGAAATGCATGATTTAGAATAATTTAACATAAATTTCTTAATCAGGTTGCTTGATTTTTCCAGTAGTTAATATATATTTAATTGGGATTGGTTAGTTTTAGTGATGAAGGTGGGCATCTTTTATGTTAAACTAATGTTTAATGTTTAAACTAACTGAGGTAAGGTTAAGACGGACCAATCCTTCGTCTTGGTGGGTCTTCCGTCTCTCCCCTTGTCTGCTTCCTTAGAATCCAACATCGGTAAATCTTTGTTTATTCAGCAAAACGCTCATCGATTGTGACCTTCAACCACCAATCATCTCCCTCCAACTAGACACCCATAACCACCATTGCTATTTAGGATTCTTGTGTACGCGGGACCTACTCGTTGTAAGTTATGCAACATGAAAACGGACCCTGTGACGAGTAAAAATGCTTCACAGGTCGACTTCGCATAAGACGAGACAATTGAGCAGCTGTAAGATGATGGATTCATTCCCAGGTAAGTTAGGATTTGTCTATTTAATATTCATTAACATTATTTACCACAACATGAAAAATAAAACATAAGTCATATGTCAGTTTGATTAAAATGATGATGGCAGATCAATAGTCCACATTTGGTTCAAACCCTACTTAAGTTTTAATCTAAGTAAGAAAATATGTCAATATTGATATAAGGTTGTTATGTTTTGGTGGTTTTGATATCCAAAATATGTGTTTTGGATATTATTTAAATAACTGAAGCAGATATTAGTGTGAGAGCATTCATAGTGGAATCTTTAAAAATATGTGAGTGTGTTTGGTATATTATATGGAATGGTTTTGAGTGGTTGTGAGTGAAGGAGATAGAAAATGTAATTGTTGATTGATATATTTAAAATATCATTGTTAATCTCGATAAATTTTTTAATATTTTTGAAAGTGGTTATGAGTGGAGAAGAGAGAAAAAAATAATGATAAGGGTATAAAAATTATTATTTAATTGAAAAAGAGTGAGAAAATATAGTGATTTTTAATGTAATTATATATGAATAAAAATAAAAAATTCACTATGAATGCTCAGTTAGTTGCTTCGTTGCCAACAATTGCAAATAAAATATTATTATGCTGCAGTAATTTTGTGTGAGGTTTGTTTGGATGATTAAAATCATATTTGTGATGTTTCCACTCTAGAACATGCCAACCAAGGGTTTATAAAGGGTCCCTTTATTTAGACACCCCTTAATTTTAAATCAACACCCCTGTACCCTATACGCCGCGTATGGGTCCATACGCGGCGTATAGGGTACATTGTTGATTTAACGTTTTATACCCTATACGGCGCGTATGGGTCCATACGCGGCGTATAGGGTATGTTGTTGATTTGACGTTTTATACCCTATACTCAGCGTATGGGACCATACGTGGCGTATAGGGTTTGACATTTTATACTCATACGTGACTTATGACCCATACGTGGAAGAGCTATACGCCGCGTATGGAACCATACGCGGCGTATAGCTTATATATTTATTTTTTTTAATTTTTTGAGTTTTTATTTTAATATATACAATATGAATACAATAATAAAATTAAAATTAAAATATATAATTCGCATATTACAAATTATAAATTAAAATAAATTTATATAAGCCGGGGTTCTCGGTTATTCTCTATTATTGCGTTGTATTCCGAGATACGAATCCTATACATAATCTCC
Source organism: Flaveria linearis (assembly GCA_024085815.1). Classification (NCBI taxonomy): domain Eukaryota; kingdom Viridiplantae; phylum Streptophyta; class Magnoliopsida; order Asterales; family Asteraceae; genus Flaveria; species Flaveria linearis. Next base: position 17,821,098 of record CM044002.1, read on the forward strand.
CATTCTGCAGCACGTACGCTTCGGTTAAGAATCCAAAGATTACTTAATGTTGGCATCGGATAATCTCCTTCTAACTTAACGTGGACGAAATGATTGTTGTTGACATGAACAATCGACACGATATGATGAGGCATGTCAGTTTTCGGATCAGCCCATAATGGGAAAAATGTTTGACAACCATTATTGCTTAGTAAATGAAGAATAACCCCAAACTTTTGAGCAACCACTAATCCCGTATACGGCATTATCATCCAATGTTCTTCTGGTGCAGGTTCCACACTTTGCCAATCGATGGTGTGACGTAATTCGTTATACTGTCCGGGGTACAAAGTATCGAAAACTTCTCTGTACTCCAATTCATGTCTGTCCAACTCTTCTAAAAGCTGTGTCCGCACATACATCCACTTATTTTCGTCAAACCCTAAGCCTAAAGCTATTGATCGAAAACCACAATTCCCATCGGGTCGGACATCTCGTATACGTGAAATATACTGATGAAAGATTGACGGAATCCAATTTTTTAACCTGTTTATATTGTTTAATTGGTTATCTCCGACAATCGAAGAAAACTCATTAGTACCCCGTGATACTTTAGATGATGTTGAACGACTACGTTGCATGGCAGGCTTCTGGGGCTTTACAGCTGAACTTGTTCTTCCGGAAATGTGAGACGCAATAAACGAGCTATGTCTCGGCATGTCGCACGTACTTTGTTGAGTGTCGTACTTTTGTTGTTGAACCTTTAACGTTGGACGACCGCGAATATCTGTTTGAACAACAGGCGCTTTTTTGTTATTTTTCCATGGATACACAATTTTTTTTATTTTTTCCACCAAACTAAATTTTACAGCTGCGGGTTGTGTCATTATTTGTTGTTTCACCCGTTCCATTTCTTCTTCAACATCAACTTTTTCATCCACCGTATATGATGGCTTAATGTTATCAAGCTTCGTCCAAAATACATCAATTGCATCTAATGAAATTTTAGTGCCTGCATTATAAAGTATAAATTAATACATAATTTGTCACTTTAATAGAAAATGATAATGATGGAGCGACTATTACCAGAATGTTCATATTTTTCCAGCCGACAAGCACAAGGCAAGCCACAACTAGTGAAAAGATGACAACCACATGTTGCATTTGCAGAGCGCATCACATGCAATTTAGTGTTTTCGGCAACTAATAAATCAAGAGCTATGTGTGAAACCTTGCCTCTTAAGTAATCAAATAGCGGAAGTTTATGATGATTCATGGTTTTAATTTTGCTTGTCTCAAAGCTTTCTTTTAAATTTACCTCTTGTGCGTTCACCAATTGATCTACAAACTCCACAAGTCTATCCAGTGAGCTATTTGTTGATTTAAGATATCTTTTTAAATTTGCATGTTGACTCTCCACCCTATTTGTTGTGCGTTGGCCAAAATTGCGGTTCAAGTTAGTCCAGGCTGATACAAACATTTCTTTGTAACTCTCTAACCAGTTTCTGTTTATATATGACAATACCTCTGAAAATATAATAAATCACGCTTAAATTATATATTGAAAATATAATAAACATAATTAAAATATAATAAAAACTTACTTTCTCGATTCGCTTCAACTAATCGTTCGTAAAGAAGGTTATAGTTATACTCGTAAATCTCCGCCGTGGGAGACTCACACAAACGTGCCCATGCATATTTAAACTTTCTCCAGTCATCTTTCGTAAAACTTGCTTTACAGTGTTTCGCGATATTTTCATCAATATGCCACCTGCATAAACACTTTGAAGCATTCGGAAACACTTTAACACGTGCGTTCATTAAAGCGAGATCTCTGTCTGTTATTATGACGCGCGGCTCCATACACTTGCTTAACGTATCTTTCAATCTATTAAGCACCCATTCAAAATTATCTTCCCGTTCTTTGTTAATAAACGCATGAGCAACACAAAATGTCTTGTGTGTGGAGGTCACACCAACAATCTGAAACAAACGGAAGCTTGTACATGTTTGTTTTATATGTAGCGTCTATCATCAGCACGTGCGGAAATGCACGCCAAGTGTCGTATGATTTCGGATGACAAAAAAATATATCTTCTACGACATTAGTATCGGGATCTTCTCGGGTGTAATAAACGTACCTTTTAATAGATAAAAGGTTTTCTAAGACTTGCATTGGTGTTCACCGACTTTTCTTTCACTTCTTATCTTTATTGAGCGTTGTATACGTCTCTGGTTATTGATGCGTTATTAGGATTTTGCTTTTTAATAGCTGATAAGATGCTACGAGGCTCCAAATGCACGTTCGTATGTATGTATGTATGTATGTATGTATGTATGTAGGTAGTATGTATGTATGTATGTCTGTATGTCTGTATATATTTACAAAGATAAACATAAACTGATAATAAACATAAAAGATAAACATAAACTGATAATATATTTACAAAGTTTTTAAATTACATAACAAAATAAAAATTACAATACAAAACTACGGGGAGTCAGGGTAATCTCGAGGCGGTGGCAACGGCGGAGGATCAGTACCAGAACGCCGCGCCATCTCTGACTGAACCTGCCACTCCATCAGATCCTCAACGCGATCGAGCCGTCGACTCTGCTGCCGTAAGCTCCTAGACATATCCTGCAACAATGTCTCCACACGTGCAGGCAGCCTCACCTCTCTATAAATATGTCGTGGGATCTGAGGCTGAGGAGGCGGCTGATGTGCTGAGAAGGCGGCTGATCATGTGGCTGCTCGTCCGGTGGTGGCTGATCATGCGGCTGCCCGTGCTGCTGCAGTGGATCGACAATGCCGAGCTGCTGAACTGGTGCCGGCTGCCAGATCTCCCCGGGTCGAAGAGAGAATCGTATGCCAACCGGAAACTGGCGTATAATACGCATGCCGAATAGCGTACGACGATCTAATCTCACCGGCTCGATCGGCGGAGACACGTCACCAAGATGCCGAGGAAGATAACCTAAAGATCGGGCAATCAACGTGATGTACGCGCCGCCGTACACCGCTCCTCGCTCCTGCCGATGATAATACGAAGCAAAATACTCCGCCAAACACCTCGCCAGGTTACACCTGGTCCCCGTAATCAAACAGTATAAGTAAAATAAGTCGGGAATGGTACATCACTCCCGACTCTTGCCACGTCCCGTGATGGACGTGGCGATCATCCGATGCAGATAACGGATGAGAGGATCTCGAATGCCGGTGACCCTGCCCTTAGTCCTCTGAAACGGACCTCCGGCAATCTCAGGCCACCACTCTCTCAATGTGCCCTCCTCCATCTCAGTAATACCCTCAGTGAACAGAGGGGTAACAGTCTCCGGCTCATAATAAGCCCAGAGACAACTGCAAACTGCTCAATGGACATCTGATGTGCATGTCCACAAAGCGTAAAAGATATCTCCGATCGCTCATCGTCCTCCACCATCTCATCTGGACGAATATATGTAAATGTGGATAAAAACTCCACTACCAGCTCACGGTGGGACGGTAAGAATGCGATCTCAAAAAGACGTCTCCACGGCGTATCGTCTCCGATAATAGCAGCAAGACGATCGCGCTCTCCCAACTCAGCCTCACCTCCCAATCTACGGCCTTTTGATGACCGATCTTCATCCGAATAAATTTTGAGCACTTAGCGTGCTCAACGGAACCGGCATCAAACTGCAGCCAAGGATGCTCGGCAATATGGTCAACAACGTCAGCCTCAATCTCAGAATCGGAAGACATATCTGCACAGGTGAACAAATAGGTCAAAAACAACGTATACGTATCTATATATATATATACACATATACATATATATATGTATATGTATATGTATATGTATACGTATACGTATACGTATACGTACATATAACATGTATGTATATGTACATATATACATATACATATATGTATATGTACATATAGGTATATGTACATATATGTATATGTACATATATACATATAACATGTATACGTATACTATACGTATACGTATACGTATACGTATACATGTTATATGTATATATGTACATATACATATATGTATATGTATATGTGTATATACATATATGTATATGTACATATATGCAATACGCGACTTGGGGGCCATACGTGGGTCCCCTATACGCCGTGTATAGTCCTATACGCGGCGTATAGGGTCGGTTCGACCTATACGTTGCCCTGTGACCCATACGCTGCTACCCTATACGCTGCGTATAGCCCTATACGCGGGGCTGTACCGGCGTATAGTTCTTTAATCCAGTTTTTAAATCACGCATTTTGGGGCAAAACACTACTTTAACGTTTAAATCAATGAACGATTAACATAATAATGATGTATGAACAATAATACGTACCTGGATGTTGAAAAATCGAAGATCAATACGTGTAGTATAGTGCTATACGAGAGTGTTTTTTTTTGAAGTGTGTGTAAAAAATAGAAAATTTGAAAGATATAGTAAGCCGAGGATCTATACGCTGCGTATGGGACCATACGCGGCGTATAGCTTATATTCTTTTTTAAATCGACACCGACCTATACGTGGCGTATGGACCTATACGCCCCGTATAGGTGAAGTGATGTGACGTCGGTTGTCAGTCATTAATGTCGCATTAATGGTCGTACCCTATACGCCGGGTATGGGCCGCGTATGGACCCATACGCGGCGTATAGGGGGGTGTCGATTTAAAAAAGTGGGTGTCTATTTATTAGTACCTCTTATAAATTATTTGGTTTCAAACATTAAGAATGATTCTTCTAGAGTTGCAGCTAATCATTACAAGCCAAGTAAAAGGAATAATTTAATATATAAAAATATATAAAAGGCTAGGCTTGATAAGAATCTAAGAACTCTTGAATTAATGTAATTTATATATTTAAAAAAAATAAATTAAAGAAAAAGGAAAAAGTATTATTACAAAAAGTTTAATTTATTTCTTGTTCTCTCTCTCGCTTTTTAATTCTTGTTTCTCACATTTCTTTTCTGTTTCATAACAAGCTCCACGTAAAAGTTTTTAGGTGACGTTAATGTTAGTTTAAACGATTTCTAAAATTAAACTTTTAGAATAAAAAATTTCTTTGACATATATATAACAAAATACGCGTTAACAAATTTGTTTATTGTGAGTTGTGACAGTTGGAAGGGAGGCAGTTCCAATGACGGTACGGTACAACCATACAAGTTGCATTGTTTTGTGCAGTGAGTTTTGGAGCTATCAAAACAGATGACATTGATTTAGTTATAATTTTTAAACATAATAAAATATGAAATTGATTTAAATAGGTTGAAGTTATCTTTAGACATGAACATTCTATTAGATTTTATTTATGAGATTATATTATCATATAAAATATAATTCATTTGTTTCACTATTATTATCTACAATTCTAGTTTTAATGTACTTAAAGTAAATGATTGTTCACACAAAACTAGTGATTGTTCGTACATCTCTTCTCTTTAACTCTTAAGGCTATAGGGTATGGACCCCTCTCTTCCATTCATGTCATGCCAATGTCATGCCAATGTCATGTTACACTATACTATCCTTCTCTTAACACCACTCAAACAAGAAAATAGACCTCTCTCGTTCTAGGGGCAAAATTTAAAAAACTTAGGGATGCAAGTGTAAAAATTGATTAAAAATTTGAATGGGAATAACTGAGATGTCACTGAACGGTAAAGATCTTAGTGGATAGGATTCCATATGTGTAGTCTTCCCCTGCAACTCAGCGGCTCAGCCCCTTTACGATGGGGGTGGTCATACCATATAGCATAAGAAATCTAAGTGTAATTGTTTCTTTAGTGGAGCGTGGAATAGTTATATACATTGTTACCAGGAATGGTTACTGATGGGGTATCACCTGACCGAGACAAGGATAAAACCAACACAGCTAGACGAAGCCAGATAATCACGGTCGAAGGAACTCGAGGGCACAAGGCCGCGGCCCAGTAGGGAGGAGAAATCGAGAAGCCAGCCGCGGCCCAGTGGGAGGAGAAATCGAGCAGTCAGCCACGGCCCAGTGGGAGGCGAAATCGAGCAGCCAGCCGCGGCCCAGTGTGGGGCGAAATCGAGCAGCTAGCCGCGGCCCAGCTGGTGGCGAAACCGGACAGCCAGTCGCGGCCCAGCTAGGGGCGACACCGAACAGCCCAGCCGCGACCCAGCAGAAGCAGAACGAGCCCAGCCGCGGCCCACCAGCGGCAAGGGCCCAACAGTCGCGGCCGCAACTCACGAGTGGCGGGTATCGGGCAAACCTAAGCCGCGACCCAAACACTTAAGGATTAAAAGTGGATACTTCAATACTTGAGAAATCCTCCAAGAAACCAACATCAAGAAACAGAAGAAATTGATAAGTACGGAGAGAAGGTTATTGGCTGCTTCAGGAACATAACCAGAAGCAGAAGAAAACAAAGAATATAAGACAAACCCTGTGGGAAGTAGGCACAGCAGGGTGACTATGCAAAACCAATAAAACACAGGTCAACTATATAGGACAAGCAGCATTAATGTCAAGTAGAAAACCCTTTACACCAAGAGGGAAACAAGTCCCTTGACTTAGAAACTCCAGTCCAGATATCTAACTCCAGACAACTCGAAATAGATTTACATGGGAGGATTTGTCATGCCTAAGTCAATATAAATAGGAAGGCTCGGGTATGTTCACATCATCTCATCCTAACTCACTCTACTCATACTAAAACATTCTTCCAGATACTTATTCTCACATCGGAGGTTGGTCACGGGGAGAACTCCCTTCTGTCTGTGGCGAGACTCACGGTGTCTTCTGTTGTTTTGCAGATCAGGTACTCCTGATAAATCCAACCAACCCACAGCCCGAGTCTTGGTGATATCTTCCCTGATCCAATCGCACTGCTTCCGGACGTAGGTCTCTCGACTGACTTCCGTGTAGCAACATTTGGCGCCATCCGTGGGACCCGACAGTAAAGCTTCGAAACTTATCCACATATTACCCATGGACTTGGGCGAGAAAACACCAACTTGCGAAAACCCCGGCGTTAGTCATATGGGGGACGAAAACACGACAACCCCCCTCTTTAATCAGAAAAACGTCGTGATAGGAGAACAAACCGGCGACGGGGTGATAATCACTCCGGAGTTTGTCAGCCAGAACCGGGGACGAATATTATCCCTCCTGCAGCAGGAGGAGCGAACCCATCGTATTGAAGATGTACGGACCCGTCTGGAGTACGAAGAGACACCAGAGGGGGAGGAGAGTGAGAAAAGAAGAAGTCACCCTGGTGGTAGGACAGGTTTGTCAACGGGAGAGAAAAGGACATACCACACCCTGATGGATAATGGTGCGAAGGCGGACGGGGACGATGATTATAGCAAACCATACCGACCCTCCACCGCACGTGCCATGTCCAAATTCGTCCAAAAGATAGCGGAGTTCACATTCCCCCCAAAACTAAAAATGCCCTCAAACGTGGGAAGGTACAGTGGCCTAGGAGATCCGGACGACCATCTGGCTGTCTTTGCCGGTGCAGCAGAAGTTGAACAGTGGTCCGTACCGGTCTGGTGTCACATGTTCACCCAGACATTGACAGGGGCAGCAAGAGTATGGTTTGATAGTCTTCCGGCAGGAGAGATCGGTAGCTTTGAGGAGCTGGAAGATAGCTTTCTAAAAAACTTCAGCCAGCAAAGAATGTCTACCAAAGACTCGACAGAATTGCACAATATCAAGAGAGGAGATGGCGAATCAATTGAAAACTTCATCACTAGGTATTCAAAGGAAAGTATGCAGGTCCGCGGAGCAAGGAAAACAATACGAATCTCAGCTTTCATCCATGGCATAAGGAACGACCAGCTGGTAGAGCGTTTTCACGAACACTTGCCTCAATCAGTAGACGAAATGCTGGAGCGCGCCAAGGCATTCGTCCGAGGGAAGAAGGCGTGCGAACAGTTGAAAGAGAAAGCTCTAAAGAAGCCAGCGATGCCTACGTGGGAATCACCAAAGAGGGCCGTAGGACCAAGGCCCTGGGAGAAGTCGCGGTTCCAGTCACGTTATCCTCAACAACATTCCCCTTTCCAACCACGACATACACCACCTCCCAGAAACCCACTCGGGCCTAATGTAACCCTTCCGCCCCTAACAAAAACTCCAAGCGAAATTTTGGCCGCAGAAAATGTAAAATTCGCAAAACCCGCACCCTTGAAGCCTGGGGGAAAACGAGACACGACCAAATATTGTGAATTTCACAAGTTAAATGGTCACGCAATGGATGATTTCTTTTCAATGAAAAGATAGATAGAACTGACAATCAAAACAGGGAAGCTAGCTCACCTGCTGAGGGAGCTAAAGAAGACACCACAATCCGGAGAAAAAAGGAAATAGATATTCATGGTCCAACTTGTTGGCAACAAAGGAAAGAGGCAGTCCGATCACATGGAAGCCTGGATGGCACATGAAATCTCTTTCCCTCCGATACACGGAGTGAGTTTCGCCAGCGGGCCTGTCACGGTATCAGCCGTAATAGCGGGGCATCAGGTACACCGCGTGTACATCGATAATGGGAGTAGCTCGGAGATTATGTACGAGCATTGCTTTTTACAACTGGACGAAGAGGTGAGAATGAGCCTCGATACCAGAACCCACATGCTCACGGGTTTCGCCGGAGAGGTAGTCCAGCCGCTGGGACAGATCCAGCTCCCTGTCGTCATCGGAAACCACTCGGGATGGCGGGAAGTAGCAATGACGTTCCTGGTGGTACGGTCGGAGTCATCCCATAATGTAATTTTAGGACGACCTGGGCTGTGCGCACTAGGAGCGGTGATATCCACCGTGCATGCAGCGATAAAGTTCCCAACTCCAACATGAGTAATCACCATATACTCCAGCAGGGAATGCAAAGAGGTGAAGCCATTGAAAATAAAGGAAGCAAGCCCGACCGAAGATCTCGTGAGCCCAACGCATGAAAAATGGGTGATTAATACGCGATTTCCAGAACAGAAGCTCACAATCGGGGGACAACTCGGAGATGCCACGAAAGACAGACTCAGGTGCCTACTTCAAAGTAATTTGGAAATTTTTGCATGGGAACCTTCCGACATGACGGGAGTGCCCCGTAACACCGCCGAACATAAGCTAAATGCATACCCATCCAAGGAGCCAGTCGTTCAAAAACGGAGACATATGGGCGAAGAAAGAAGTCTGGTAGTAGTGGAGGAGGTGAAGAAGTTGCTACAAGCAGGCATCGTTAGGGAGGTTCGTTATCAGATTTGGATAGCTAATCCAGTAATGGTGAGAAAAGGAGACGGAACATGGAGGATGTGTATCGATTTCAAAGACCTCAACAATGCATGCCCCAAGGATTGCTATCCGCTCCCGCAGATCGACCTGAAGGTAGACTCACTGGCTTGTTTCCCACTGAAGTGTTTTTTGGACGCCTATAAGGTTATCACTGTTAGGATTTTTGGCTATATGAAAATGTTCCCATCCCACATTGGTGCAAGGATGAAAGCTTGGGAGGACTCCAAGCCTATAAAAGAAGTCCAAGGCTTTTGTTTCAATGTGCTCCAACCAAAAATACACTTGAAGTGTTTGGTTCTTTCTTTCTTTTCTAGTTCTCTTGTCTTAGAATGTAGAAAGTTTTTAATTAAACACTTTGGAGAGTGTGGGTGTAATTGGCCAGGGGGAGGCTTGAGAGATTAGTCTATGTGATTGTAACAATTTCTCGCATAGTGGATCTTTCTCTCTGGAGGCCCGTGGTTTTTTCTTCGGTTTTGGAGTTTCCACGTATATTCTTGTGTTCAGTTATATTTCTCTATTGTTAGCATTGGGAGGGTTGTTGGGGATCCTTGAGATCGCTTGTTTCCCAACAAGTGGTATCAGAGCTCTAGGTTTTGGGGGAGGTCTCGGTTTAGAAGGTTCGTAGTATGCTCTGTGGTTGTAGCTTAGTCTGATCTTCCACATCAGAAACGAGGATTCGGTTGACTGTTTTGTATACGATAGAATTATACAGGAACCGGATATACGCATTTGTCCTGAGAAGGTTCTGGCTAGGAAAGACTTGGTACTTAAGTGTGTCCATTGTGACCCACCTCTCTTTCCTGGGAATCCTTTGTTGGGTAACTGCTTATAGGCTTGGTGTATATTTTCTAGTATACAATATTGTTTTTGAAGATACGGATACGATGTCGAAATACAGTCCTATGAGGTTCGACGTAGAGAAATATGATGGAAGAATCAACTTTGGTTTATGGCAAGTTCAAGTCAAGGATGTGTTGATTCAATCTGGGTTACACAAGGCGTTGAAGGGGAAACCGACCCCTGTTTCAAGCGAGGATTCAAGCGAAACCAGTAAAGACGATGATGAAGAATGGGAAGATTTGGATTTGAGAGCAGCAAGTGCGATTCGTTTGTGTCTAGCAAAGAATGTTCTTGCAAATGTGCATGGGATATCAACTTCAAAGGATTTGTGGAAGAAGCTTGAGCAGTTGTATCAAGGCAAAGGCATCTCAAATCGGTTGTATCTCAAGGAACAATTTCATACCCTTCGTATGGATGGAGATACAAAAATTTCAGATCATCTAAGTGTTCTTAATAATATCGTGTCAGAACTGGAGGCTATTGGAGTGAAGGTTGAAGATGAGGATAAAGCACTAAAGCTCATATTATCTTTGACATCTTCATATGAGCATATGAAGCCCATTCTGATGTATGGGAAAGAAACCCTGAAGTATGCGGATGTTACCGAGAAGCTATTATCTGAAGAGAAAAGACTAGGAAGTAGCGGTCATACTTCGTCAGAAGGAACAATTTTAATATGCGGGAACGGGAAGAAGAAGCACTCACAGAAGATTCCTGTATGCTGGAAGTGTGGACAGTCTGGGCACGTCAAGAGAAATTGTCCAGGTGGAGCAGATTCGGCTAGCAGCTCCAAGTCAGCTAACAATGTCTCCGTCGTTGTTGACGATGATGATTTCCTTTGAGGTTATGTCATCCCTATGGTATGCCCGCATTACCATGAAAGGGGATGCAATTTTGTTAGCGGGTTCACGGATTTACACATGGGCATTGGGTTGGCATAGATGCAAGATGTGTGGTGAAAATTTGATGTTGATGGCTGATGAACTTCCAGGTATGCCAAGGGGGGAAGTTGCACCATAAATTTTCAGCAGGTTTTTCAACATGTGCCGAGAAGAAATTCTTAGAATGGTCTATTTTAAGTGGCGATACTCTTTTATGGTGGAGTATGATCGTCGGTTGAAGACGGTGTTACTTTAATGTGGTTGTTTCTCATATATCCAAGGTGGAGATTGTTAGGATTTTTGGCTATATGAAAATGTTCCCATCCCATATTGGTGCAAGGATGAAAGCTTGGGAGGACTCCAAGCCTATAAAAGAAGTCCAAGGCTTTGGTTTCAATGTGCCCCAACCAAAAATACACTTGAAGTGTTTGGTTCTTTCTTTCTTTTCTAGTTCTCTTGTCTTAGAGTGTAGAAAGTTTTTAGTTAAACACTTTGGAGAGTGTGGGTGTAATTGGCCAGGGGAGGCTTGAGAGATTAGTCTATGTGATTGTAACAATTTCTCGCATAGTGGATCTTTCTCTCTGGAGGCCCGTGGTTTTTTCTCCAGTTTTGGAGTTTCCACGTATATTCTTGTGTTCAGTTATATTTCTCTATTGTTAGCATTGGGAGGGTTGTTGGGGATCCTTGAGACCGCTTGTTTCCCAACAATCACCAGGTTCAGATATCTCCAGAGGATGAGGACAAAACGGCATTCTACACCGATATAGGTATCTTTTGTTTTACGAAAATACCATTCGGATTAAAAAATGCAGGGGTAACTTACCAGCGCCTGATGGACAAGGCCTTCGAGTCCCAGATCGGAAGAAATATCGAAGTCTACGTTGATGATATAGTCATCAAAAGCCGCAGTGAAGATTCCCTATTGCAAGACATAGTCGAGACCTTCGAGAGGTTACGAAAGATGAATATCAAATTAAACCCTAAGAAGTGCTCTTTCGGGGTCGAAGAATGGCGATTCCTGGGTGTAGTGGTAACAAAAGACGGGTTCGAGGCTAATCCGAAAAAGTGGAGGCAGTTTTCAAAATGCCTTCTCCAAATTCGATCAAAGATGTTCAAACCCTCAACGGGCGTCTCGTGGCGCTTAACAGGTTCCTATCCAAGCATGTCGAGCGAACCCTGCCATTTATGTCAACGCTAAAGAATTGTCTGGGAAAGAAGGACTTCTTGTGGACGCAGGAAGCAGAAAAAGCATTCCAGCAGATAAAGGTTTATCTGAGCAACCTACCAACGTTGGTAGCACCTTTCCAAGGCGAAAAGCTCATGATGTATCTCTCCGCAGGAAAAGAAGCAGTCAGCGTTGTGCTAATGACAGACCGGAGGGGAGAGCAGACACCTATCTATTTTATCAGCAGGGCCTTGAAAAATCCGGAAACCCGGTACTCTCCTATGGAAAAACTCGTGTTATCCCTAGTGCACTCATCCAGAAGATTGCGTTGGTATTTCCAAGCGCATGTCATTGAAGTGAGAACAGGTCACCCGATATAACAAATACTGAGGAAACCGGAGATTTCAGGAAGACTGGCAAAGTGGGCGATCGAATTGGGAGTCTTGGGATAGAATACAAACCTCGGGTAGCAATGAAGGGTCAAGTGGTTGCAGATTTCCTAGCAGAAATCCCGCATGAAGAAGGACCCCTTCAGGGTTCAGGGGAAGTCAGTCTCGAGAAAAAGGAAGAGTGGTATCTACACACTGATGGGGCGTCGAATGATGAGGGATCGGGGCAGGTCTAATACTCGTAGGACCGGAAGGGGAGGAGCTCACCTATGCCTTACGGTTGGATTTCAAGAGCTCCAATAATGTAGCTGAATACGAGGCACTTCTGGCAGGTCTCAGGCTGGCAAGGCAGATGAATATCCAAAGACTACACGCACATGTAGACTCGTTGCTGGTGGCTAACCAAATCAATGGGTTGTACGACGCGAAGGAGGAGTCGATGAAGCGATATCTGAGTAAAGCAAAGGAAGCAATCAGGGGATTCGATAAGTGTGACATATCACATATCCCACGAAGCAAAAATAAAAAGGCGGACATGTTAAGCAAACTAGCCTCAGTGACGTTCAGCCACCTGGCAAAAGAGGTAAAGGTGGAGGTGTTACAATCTCCTTCCATAGATATAAGGGAAGTAGCGACGACTGAACAGGTAAAAGAAGAATGCTGGATGAAACCGATCGTAGAATTCTTAACGAACAAAACCCTTCCAGAGGGGAAGATGGAAGCAAGGGCATTACAGGCCAAGGCATTGCATTACGAAATGCAACGAGGGGTTCTGTACCGGCGGTCATACATGGGTTCACTGCTGAGGTGTTTGACGCTGGAAGAATCCAATTATGTGTTTAGAGAAATACACGAGGGCATTTGTGGCATTCATGCCGGTCCACGAATGGTGGTCGCCAAGGCGATGGGAGCAGGATATTACTGGCTGGGAATGCACAAAAGTGCGGTTGAAGAAATCCAAAGATGTGAAAGTTGTCAAAGGCACGCCCCTATGTGCTACAGACCGAAAATGACATGATCTCGGTCACGTTGGCATGGCCATTCCAACAGTGGGCCATGGACATCGTAGGTCCATTCCCGGCCGCGGCAGGTAAGGTGAAGTTCTCTTGGTGGCAATAGACTACTTCACCAAATGGGTGGAGGCGAAAGCTTTGAAAACCATAACAGGACAACAAGTAAAGAAGTTTGTATGGGAGAACATAATGTGTCGCTTTGGGCTGCCACTGTAAACCGTCACGGACAATGGGAAACAGTTTGCAGATAACCCATTCAAGTCCTGGTGTGAGGAGCTGATGGTCAAACAAATTTTTACTTTAGTTGCCCACCCACAAGGCAATGGATTAGTAAAACAAGCAAATAGAAGTATTGTGGAAATAATTAAGACGCGGCTGGGTCTAGAAGTGCAACAGCCCAACGTAACCGCACCATGATATTATCCGTTTTGGCCGGGACGAACCACCATCGCCTTACGGTTTTGTTTTCACCTGAACCGGGACGTAGCACCATCGCTCAGGCAAAACGCGTCACAGTGGGGAAGGTCTCAAGCCCCTTATATAGAAGCATTCGTTCACCTTCCCAACCAATGTGGGATGTTACAATCCACCCCCTTAAGGAGCCTAGCGTCCTCGCTGGCACACTGGCCCGGCCCTGGCTCTGATACCATCTGCAACAGCCCAACGTAACCGCACCATGATATTGTCCGCTTTGGCCGGGACGAACCACCATCGCCTCACGGTTTTGTTTTCACCTGAACCGGGACGTACCACCATCGCTCAGGCAAAACGCGTCACAGTGGGGAAGGTCTCAAGCCCCTTATATGGAAGCATTCGTTCACCTTCCCAACCAATGTGGGATGTTACAAGAAGGAAAGAACTGGTTGGAAGAGCTACCCAATTTACTATGGGCCCATCGCACCATGCCAAAAACCAGCCATGGAGAAACGCCTTTCAGCCTAACATACGGCTCGGAAGCAATGATTCCGGCCGAAATTGGGATGCCAACAACACGAGTATCACAGGCTGAAGAAACAGATAACGAGGCGGAACTGCGGCTCAACCTGAACCTGTTAGAAGAGCAGAGAATGATAGCAACAATAAGAGAAACGAAGCACAAAAAGGAGATCGAAAGGTACTACAACTCACGAGTCAGGAAACAGACTTTCAGGGAGGGGGACTAGGTGTTTCGTAGCAATGAAGCAAGCCGTATGGAGAGTCAAGGGAAGCTATGGCCACGATGGGAGGGTCCATATTAGGTCGTCGAAGCAGGACGCATTGGCTCGTACAAACTCGCTCGCATAGATGGAACAAGCGTTCCACGAACATGGAACGGAGCACAACTCCGTAGGTGTTATATGTAACCATGTATTTTTAGGTGTAACCAAGAGTGTAATTCAATTTTCAATGAATGAAGGTGTATGCGAGCACCAGGGTTAGCACTCACCAAGTCTTCAAATTTTATAACCATTGCACGTCATACATGAGCCAATGCACGATAAAAATAAAGTCAAAACCACGGCTTAACCTATCATTTTGCGTTAAATATAGTAACCAGTAGCATGTGGAAGAAAGGATGTCGAGTAACCATATGACACACTAATAGGGCGTACCTGGTGCTGCAAAGAGCTCCCGCGTTTTCGCAGGGTCCAGGGAGGGTCCGTCCCATTTAAGGGAAGATGTACGCGGTCTTTCCCCCACATTTTGTGGGGAGGCCGTTTCCACGGATCGAACCTGAGACCTTCGGTCCCTTAGGAACAGCTTTTACCGCTGCGCCAAGGCCCGCCCTCAATATGAAACACTAATAGTAATGTATAATTTCCAATATAAATAGAAGTAACCAAAACGCGAAATAAGCAAACGCGAGTACGGGAAACTAAAAGTTGGTATGATAAGTTGTCACCTAACAAACATGTGCAACCAAAGGCGGAAAACCAGAGCCAAATAACATTACATACATATCACGACTCCTTTACGAAAAGAAATGAAATCTGGTGTGACAAAACGTAACCAAGTTGGAACATCACAAATTGCAACTAATAAAAGAAAGTAAGCGAACTTCCAATAGTCAAAAGGGAGCCTGAACATAGCAGGAAAGCAAAAAGCTATTACAATCAAAAGAACAGTCTTGAACTAATGCTCCATGAAGATTCATGCAACAACAAACATAAAGATACAATATGCGCTACAAGCTAAAAACACACTGGTCAACCCTTGGGCTGTTCGGGAACCACCGGAGCAAGAAAAGCTTTGATATCAGATAAATCCGCATCGCACATCGCAACAATAGTGTCAGTCATGGGGAAAGTGCTTTCATCAAAAAGGATTGACTGCGCTCGGAGGTCACTCAAAGCGTTCCTGTTGAAATTCATGGCATCATCGGGCCTTTTCCCTTCAGCAGCAAGTCGAACAACATCACGAAGACCTGCAAGATACACCAACCTCAAGATTAGTTTTCTAATCATAAACACGTATTCCATAAGCACCACGTAAAATGAAGCCTCACCTGCATTATACCCAACCTTATCAGAAAGACTATTAATCTTGGCCAACATGTCAAGAAATTCGTCACTGTCGCGAATCTTGTTGAAAGCCAAGCCAACCCCATCCGAGATAAGCCATTTTCTCTTGGTCTGAAGTCTCACAACAACCCCCTCAAGTTGAGAAATCCGATCTTCCGAGGTAGTCTTGACGCTTTTCAGGCCGTATGAAAGACGTTTCACGGTGGCGGACTGAATGCAAAGATCTTCTTGAGTTTCACTAAGGCTAAGGGTGACTTTCTCCTTCTCTTTTCAAGAAAATCGCATCGAAGCTTCAAAGAAGCATTATCATCTTCGAGCCGCGACGTTCTTCTTTTGAGTTCGCAAGTCTCCTTAACACCATCCACCTAACGATTGTGAACCTCGATAAAAGAAAAGAAACTGCTCACCATTGACAAACAACCAACGTTGGATAAATCTCTATTTTTCAAACCCCCACCGCGATAAAACTCGGCCGGTGTACGAGCAACAAACATAAAGTCTCTAAATAACTCGGGGTCATCAAACAGAGACCCATTCGTCAGATCCCAATCCGGAATGAATTTTTCGGTGGGATCCATGCCAGTATCCCCACCTCCAGCAGCGGCCGAAGCGGCAAGCGTAGTACCAGTCGCGGCCGTGACAGTCAAAGGGCCGCCAGCCGCGCTCGAGAGACCCATGACGACTCCCACACTGCGAGCTGCGATCGAGGTCCCCGCAACAGAAGGAGAGTCTCGCGGTTTCAATCCCGGACCTCCCAACCCCTTCGTGCGGCCCACATTCTGTCGTTTCGAAGGGGGACTACGATTGTTAACACTCCGACGTCCAGAGGAAGAAGCTGGTAAGCACTCCCCCGGCTGGACCACAAAACCGGCAGTCTTCTCGAGAAAGGGACAAGCTCCTTGAGGGAGAGGCTCGGTTTCTTCGGTAACATCCGTTGTGGCAGACAGTTTCATACGCTCGAATAAGCCCATACCTGGAAAAAAACAACAATACATCAATGATTAGCTAAAAATGTGGAAGCATAAGAACAATAAAGCGAGGACTTACGCTCTCCTTGACAGGTCATATACGGATAAAGGCTCGGGTCCGGCCAAATGCAGCTAATCCCAACCTTCACGAGAAAGTGCTCAGAATAAGACCGAAGTGTAACACCCGAAAGTTTGACTTCTCAGCATGTGATGCGACTGAGCTTCAGTCGCCTGTGATTTACGCGACTGAAGTTCAACCGCATGGCTATTCGGCCGATTGGAGCTCAACCGCACGATTGGAGTTCAATCGCCCGAATGGAGTATGAGTCGCATGGAACATGTGCGACTGAGGTCCAATCGCACAGTGTTGATGCGACTGAAGGTTCAGTCGCCCCTGGACCAGATGCGACTGAGCTGTGGGTATAAAAGGGGAGCAGCTCCACTCTCCTCCCATTTTTCAGTCGGGGAGAGAGAGCAGAGGCGACAGAGAGCAGAAAGAAACCGAGAGAAGAAAGAAAGAGGGGAAGGTGCTGCCCGATTGTCGTGAAGCAAGCTAATTCGAAGCTCATCAACTTCTACCTGACAATGTGAGTTCTAAGACCCTCATTTACATGTTTTTAACTGATTTTGGGGCTGGAATCACATATAAACCCTAGTTTTGTAAAAGTGTAAGTGACCCATTTGAGTAAACTATGAGTAATGCGTTTATAGTAAGAAGTAGGACTTGTATATGCTTGTATGATGTCCTTGTATGAATCCCTGAGCTTTGGGAGGGTCAATTTGGGCTAAAAATGGGTTTTTGACGAGTTTGGGTGCGGGGGTTCGCGGCTGCTGTTCGTGATGAACTCCAGTCGCAGCCCAGTTAGGGTTATGCGACTGAAGGGCCAATCGGCCGAATGAGTGATAGTTGATGTCCAATCGCCCGACTGAGACTCAGCCGCCCGATTGAGTCTCAATCGCACGATAGGTGATGCGACTGAGCGTTTCGGTCGCATGAGTTCAATCGCAGAGTAGTTCAGTCGCACGGTTAAGAGTTAGTCGCATATAACCCAGTCGCATAGTGTCTAGTCGTACGGAAGGAAGTCCAATCGCACGTTTGAGTACCCATTCGCATGATAGCCCAATCGCATGGCCCAGTCGCATGGAGGACATGCGACTGGCAGTAGTTCAGTCGCCCGAACAGGGCTGATGTGAGTGAATGTAGAATTGTATGTATGATGTATGTATGTTAGTATGATGTTGTCATGGTAGATGATGAATACTGATGATATGTAAGTAATTACGTTCCATATGTGTATGTGCCTTATCTTTTAATAACTTTACGTGAATGAAAGAACGAATGTAACGAATGAGTAAAGAACGTAAAGTGAAAGATAATGAAAGAAGGAACGTGATGAATGAATGCATGCATTAACGAATGAATGAATGTAATAAAGGCTTGCAAGCAAAATGAAGGAGGTGCACACCCCTGGTAGGTGTTAGCTCAACGGTGTGCGGGTTAGCTACCCCGAAGGATGCACATCGGGGTCAATCTTTGTGATTGGCCAGAAGTATGTATGGGATCCTTGCCGCTTGCCCTAGGTGACTGGATCAGCATTTGTGCACAACGTTCGTGATTGATCATCACAGGTCCAGCACCCGCATTTGTGCACAACGTTCGGGGTATAGCATATGGCATTGATTCAGAAGTAAAGTGAAAGATAAGTGGTGCCTGTACCTACCCTAGGTGACTGGATCAGCATTTGTGCACAACGTTCGTGGCTAACCACCACAGGTCCAGCACCAGCAGTACGTATGATGAAAGGGGGTAGTGTACATGTCACCGAATGTAATGAACGTTCGAACGAAAGTAATAATTGAATGAATGAATAGAATGAAGGTTCGAACGTATGAAGTGAAAGTATGAATGAAAGTAAAGACATACGAAAGTATGTGAAGTATGTAAAGTATGTATGTATGAAAGTAAATGAGAACGAGGAAGTGTACACGAATGAAAGTAAGTAATGAATGATAAGATAATAACAATGTTATCTGCGTGTACGTATGATGTGTGAACACATGTATGAAAGAACGGTTAATAAGACTGAAAGTATGTTTTATTATAAAAACTAGAACTCACTCAGCAACGCTGACTTTTATGTGTTTTCCAGTTCGCAGGTAGTGTTGCTGAGGATGGCACGAGACGGCTACTCAGCTCTTTTGGGAGGGCATTCTCCATTTTGTAATGCTGCAACGTCACGTGTTGCGGGCCCATAACGCACGCAACAAGTCACGTTGCCTGCCATTACGAGATTTCTTGAGGATCTGAATCAACGAGATCACTCAAGAAATCTCCTTTATATATTTTTGAATTTAATATCTTCTTTATGAAGAAAAATATATTTTCTTATTTCGGTAGAGGTCGCCGTACGACCCTATGATTGCTGAGGAATATGCACCAGCAGCAATCATAGTATAGTATGCCCCTATGATTGCTGAGGATTCGAATAAACGAGATTGCTAGGTAATCTCGGGTTTCTATGTGTCTCCCCAGCAATCATAGTAAAGTTAGGAAGTGTAAAGAAAGTTGTATTTTGTAATTGTGTCAATGATGTAATGACTCTTATGAATGAATGAGAATATATATATATTTTCTTTATTAATTCCGCTGCGTATGTTATGATCATGTATTAAAAGTATGTTTATACATTGTTTATCTAAAATATATGCAATGAAGAACCAACCGTAGGGTGCCCGGTGAGCGGGGCCTTACACGAAGCGTGGTCGGCTCGGCTTTCAAAACGTTAAACGCTGCCATATCATACTCACCCTTTTTGGGAAGAGGGTCCCCGATATTCTCATCCATACCAAGCCAGTGCATCTCAAAAGGTACAACCCGGTCAGAAAAAAAAAGAAATGATCTTTCCAGTGCTTCAGACTAGTAAATGTGCGCAACGCGATAGTCGGTCGCGGAGATTTTCTTTTCTCAAACGTAACCCAGTCACCCACTCTGGTCAGCTTATAAAAGGCCCTAAATAAGTTAACACTAGGTTCTAACCTAAGGGCGCGACAAGATGTTTTAAAATGATAAACCTTTATCAGACCTAAGGGAATGATCTGAGCCAAGTGTATTGAATAATACGTCAAGATAAGGCATAAAAAACGACTAACAGGCACTCGAAAGTTGCTAAAGGTAAAGAAGGCGATATACAAAGCTACAGTGCCAGGAGGTGCATCCTGCACCGTCGCGCCAGGCGGAGGGACCACCGGCGCAAGATCTTCGCCAACACCGTATCGATTGACAAAGTTGTTTAAATAATCTTGCGTAATCACCGATGTTTGTAGATGCATATCGTTTCTACACTTCATAATATGCAACAAAGGAAAAGAAGAAGTAAGAGAGACTTACCTGGAGGGAGAAAGCAAAGGAAGTCTTCCAAGGATGGAAGAAAAATGAAAGGAGGATGTGGTTTTTATAGAGAAATGAGGAGGAGACAAGAAGACATGGAGTTGTCTTCAATGATGACAAACAAGGCCTAGTAGCCGTCCTAGAAGGCTTTAGGGTAGCTTGATGTAACAAGGGGGTAGGGTGGCTTGATAGGAGTTGATGTAGCAAGGTAGGAGTTGACAAAACAAGGTAGGAGTTGACAAAACTATGGGTGTTATTTCAATGTCATGGTATAAACCATAAACATTGGACTAGGGGGACATGATGGGGTATCACCCGACCGAGACAAGGATAAAACCAACACAGCTAGACGAAGCCAGATAACCACGGTCGAAGGAACTCGAAGGCACAAGGCCACGACCCAGTAGGGAGGAGAAATCGAGAAGCCAGCCACGGCCTAGTGTGGGGTGAAATCGAGCAGCTAGCTGCGGCCCAGCTGGGGGTGAAACCGGACAGCCAGTCGCGGCCCAGCTAGGGGCGACACCGGACAGCCCAGACGCGACCCAGCAGAAGCAGAACGTGCCCAGCCGCGGCCCACCAGCGGCAAGGGCCCAACACCGCAACTCACGAGTGGCGGGTATCGGGCAAACCTAAGCCGCGACCCAAACACTTAAGGATTAAAAGTGGATACTTCAATACTTGAGAAATCCTCCAAGAAACCAACATCAAGAAACAGAAGAATTTGATAAGTACGGAGAGAAGGTTATTGGCTGCTTCAGGAACATAACCAGAAACAGAAGAAAACAAAGAATATAAGACAAACCCTGTGGGAAGTAGGCACAGCTGGGTGACTATGCAAAACCAATGAAAAACAGGTCAACTATATAGGACAAACAACATTAATGTCAAGTAGAAAACCCTTTTCACCAAGAGGGAAACAAGTCCCTTGACCTAAAAACTCCAGTCCAGATATCTAACTCCAGACAACTCGAAATAGATTTACATGGGAGGATTTGTCATGCCTAAGTCAATATAAATGGGAAGGCTTGGGTATGTTCACATCATCTCATCCTAACTCACTCTACTCATACTAAAACATTTTTTCAGATACTTATTCTCACACCGGAGGTTGGTCATGGGGAGAACTTTCTTCTGTCCGTGGCGAGACTCACGGTGTCTTCTGTTGTTTTGCAGATCAGGTACTCCTGATAAATCCAACCAACCCACAGCCCGAGTCTTGGTGATATCTTCCCTGATCCAATCACACTGCTTCCGGACGTAGGTTTCTCGTCTGACTTTCGTGTAGCAACAGTTACATATATCATTTGATTTTTCTTAGATTATTACGACTCTAATGAAAACTGAAAGAATACAATTGAATGAAGTTGATTACTATTTTATAAAGTTGTCCTTAACTTGAATGAAAATCTTAACATCAAACAAAATATAATATAAGACCATGATATGCAATTTTGTACATTTATAAAAGATAAACCGTAATTTAATCTAAAAATATTTTTCATGAATATTTTTTTTATTTGTAGAATATATACCAAAGTGGCTTAATTATTTCAGGGGCCCTAAGCAAAATATAAAAAAGAAAAAATTACAGAAAACGTCCTTTAAGTTTATATTAAGTTGCATGTATAATCCTGTATCTTTAAAAAGTACACTAAAAATCCTTTATGTTAATATTTTGTAACAGATTTCGTCTTTTACACTAACTGTCGTTAACTTTTTCAGTTAAGTTAAGGGTAATTTAGTCTTTTTACCTTTAAAGAACTATTAGTGTAGCTTTTATAAAGGACATTTTGTGCAACTATTTTATCTTTTACTTAATTCTTGTATTTTTACAATACTACATGTACATTTTAATTTTTATATAACATAACATCTTTTATATAATTATTTTTGTCCACGTATTATATATATAAATACGAATTGTATAAATAATTAAATAATACAACGGTGTTTTGGAGTTAATAAAATATATAATTATATTTATATAAAATATGTTGATGAAAATAATTATATGTTATTGTTTTCATTAATGTATTATATATAAATATTAATATAAATATATAAATATAAATATATATATATATATATATATATATATATATAAATTTCATCCATGTATTTTTAATAATATAAATAATTAAATAATATATATTCTGTTTATAAAAATAGTACATGTGAAAATACATAAATTGAGTAAAAGATAAAATAGTTGTAGTAACGTCCTTTATGTTTGAAGAAAGCTACACTAATAGTTCTTTAGAGGTAAAAAGACTGAATTAGCCTTGACTTAACTGAAAAAGTTAACGACAGCTAGTGTAAATGACGAAATCTGTTACAAAATGTTAACATAAAGGATGTTTAGAGTACTTTTTAAAGATAAAGGATGATACCTATAACTTTATATAAACGTTTTCTGTAATTTTGTCTATAAAAATGAATCCCTTATACCAACTAATTAATATTTGTAATTATATTTGACATCTCTTAAATTCTAATAAACTTGTCTATGCCCCTTATGAAAAATCAATAGCACCCAGTATTAAACTGTTAACTAACTTATGCAATTTTAATTAATCAATAAAACCACTATTAAGATAGGATGAACGACTAACCTTAATTCAATGGTCTTAATGTATACAATTATGTAATTCAAATTGAGATATTATAATCCAAAATAACATTTTGTGCGGGGTCAACTTAATTATTTGTGTTCAAATTTCATTCTTAATGGGGGCACTTTTCGTAAGAATATATATTTCATTGCTTAAGATCTTGCACATGAAGATATGAAATTAAGAAAAGTATTTTACCATCTTTTATTTGTTTAGATGGTTTTAAATTGTTTGTGCATGATGGACTAATTAACTGAGTTTCTATCAAACAAAAGTTTTTAAAGATAAAAATTTAAAAAAATGTTGTTATTGTTTATTACATAAGATAGTTAATTATACGTAATTTCAATTATAGTTATACTAAAAAAATATTTAGAATTTCTAAATATTAATTGTTAACTATTATTTAATATTTTTATTCAACTTGTGTGATACGTGACTTTATAAATTAGTATTCAAGTAATCAAAAATTAATATCCGATCTAGTATATAATTAAAATATTAGTGCCCCACATAAACAAAAGCTTAACTTTTTCTACACTAAGTCATGTCTGTATACATAACCTAGTTACAATATAATCAATTTTTAACATCTTGCTAGTGGTTTATTTAATATAATCATTTTCTTTTTTGTTAAAAAAATGTTACCATATTAATTATGCGTAGAAACAAAAGATTTTTAGGGGCTGTTTGATAATATCTGAATGATTAAGTGCTGAACCAATAAGAGATCTGAACCATTAAGTGTTGAACCATTAAAATGTCTGAACCATTAAAATGTCTGACCCATTAAAAGGTCTGAACCATTAAGAGCTAGTATATCACTTAACTATTCAAAGACAAATGTCTGATCAATTCATATAAGAGATCTTAACTATTCAGCATTAGACCTATTAACCATTCAGCATTAGACCTTTTAACCATTCAACATTAGTATAATGCTTAATCATTCAGAGGTAAATGTCTAAACATTTACTCGCGAAACAAACGGTCTGAATCATTAAATGATAAACAACTCCCACATCTGAATCATTAAAAGAATCACAAACAACGTATTAGAAAAATGTATGTTCGAATTGACGAATGAATTATTGTAATAATATTACGGCCCACAAGGCCACAAGCCTTCTGGAAATGTTACGTTAGGCATACGTATGCTCCCCGGGTTTAACGGTGTAACCCCTTCTCCAAGCAGACTTCAGACTTTCGTACTCTCTTCTGAAACCCCAATCATCATAAACCCTAAACTCTGTTTCTTCATTGTTCCTTTTTCTCTGCATTTCAACGTGATAATTCAGTTAAAATGGCTTCTTATGTTCTCCTACGATCCACTAGGCGTCATTTCGCTTCAGTTTCTGCTTACAGATCGGTATTGTCTTCCCCTCTGCTCTTAAATTTCTTCATGGAAACAAAATGTAGGTGTTTTTGCTTTGTTTGGAGATCATTTGTATCATTTGTAGACGTGAATTAAGGTCTGAGTGTAAATCTGTTGATGTCATTTGACTGAAATTGCTTTTATATCTTCATGGATAATTGTTATATGAATTTGCTGTCAAGTTTGCTGTTCAGATGATCCCCATTTGTTTGTGTTCTTAGATTATAGCTCTATTGTTTGTTGAAATGCTTCCATACATCACTGATAGTATTTGAGACATTTGGTCAAATCAAATCCATATGTGATCATTAAATCATGAACTACTTGTGGACGATTTGCGTTCAGCATGGTATATGTACAGACATCAAATACCTCTTGTTTTTATTAACATCATCTTCATGTTCAGTTTTTTCCTTTTTTCAGTTGACAGGAAATGCTAAACCATTTATTTCCTCATTTTTGGGAAACAAACGGGCAACTGCAGCTAGATCCTTCAGGTAGACACACTTCTTATTGGCATTTTTCTCCACATACATAGTGAATTGGTTAATGTTTTTTATGTTTTAACAGCTCAAGGGCATTGGGAAATGATGTTATTGGTGTTGATTTGGGTACCACTAACTCATGTGTTTCGGTCATGGAAGGAAAGGTTCTCTCTATCTATACGCTTGGTCTCTCACGTCTCTTTATGTTTGATCATATTTAATTTTGTCTTATTTGAGATTATAATTCATTTTATAGACTGCTAAAGTGATCGAGAATGCTGAGGGTGCACGGACCACACCATCAGTTGTTGCTTTTAATCAGAAAGGGGAGCTACTTATTGGAGCAACTGCCAAACGTCAAGCAGTAGCAAACCCTACAAATACTTTGTTTGGTACAAAACGTTTAATAGGGAGACGATTTGATGACCCACAAACACAAAAAGAAATGGGTATGGTTCCCTATAAGATAGTCGAAGCCCCCAATGGTGATGCATGGGTTGAAATCAATGGACAACAATATTCACCTAGTCAAGTCGGGGCATTTGTTCTTACTAAGATGAAAGAAACAGCCGAGTCATATCTTAATAAACGTGTAGAAAAGGCTGTAATTACAGTTCCAGCTTATTTCAATGATGCACAAAGACAAGCTACTAAAGATGCAGGGAGGATTGCTGGTTTAGATGTGTTGAGAATTATCAATGAGCCAACTGCTGCTGCACTTTCTTATGGTGCAAATGATAAAGAAGGTGTTATTGCTGTTTTTGATCTTGGTGGAGGAACTTTTGATGTATCTATTCTGGAGATATGTGGTGGTGTCTTTGAGGTATGCCTTCGTATGATCATATATCTAAGCCATTGACTAATTTGATAAACAACTAGTGCAGTTAATTAATTTTATAAGTATTTATTTTTCATGCTAGAATATTTATTTGCAATTCTATATTACAGTGTCGCATTCTTTATTTGTCATGCTAGAATATTAGAACGCCTATGTTCCATGTTTTTTATATTATCATTTTTTAATAATATTTATTTCACTTGAATTGTTGATTGGAGAATTGAGATGAATATATTCGTCAAAAACATGAAGCTTTAGTTATGACATTATGTAAAGGAACCTGTAATACATATTGTCTTCTCGTAATTAAATTCAAATCAACAAAATTTATGGGTGGCTCACAAGTTTATAGAGAATTGAATATAACCCTTGAGCTAGTTCTTTGCCATTAAATTTCTTTGCAAGCTTCATGCGTTTTAAGGGGTTTATAACATTTTCCCCTTTTTTAATTTGTCAACTACATTCAGTTGAATTTGAGCTAATTTCCTTTCATTTTCCTATAAAAGTTAAAACAGGGTAGAGGTTATGAAGTACTTGATTAAAAAGCGTGTCATTTATATATTCCTACATTTTAAGGTGCAAATGATAATTCCATATGCTCATTTGATACTTAATCAATTATTTCACATGAAGTTGAATTATTTACATAATTTTAGTTAAGTGATATATATCCAAGGATTCTATTACTTAATAACTACATTGGTATGAGTTCTATTAATTTCGAATTATTATAGAAACATAAAAATTTATATATGATGCAAATTAAGAACTAATTGTAATACCATCTGACTTTTCTCCATAATATCTGCATGTGTATATACACACATGCATACATAGATTATTTAGAACAAATGTTTAGTGTGAGATGTTAATTACTAAACTAGTGTTGCTAACTTGATTCAACAGGTAAAAGCAACAATGGAGATACATTTTTAGGAGGAGAAGATTTTGATAATGCATTATTAGATTATTTAGTAAACGAGTTCAAGAGAACTGAGAATCTTGATCTGTCAAAAGACAAGTTAGCTTTACAAAGGCTTCGAGAAGCAGCAGAAAAAGCAAAAATTGAACTATCATCAACATCTCAAACTGACATCAACTTACCATTTATAACAGCAGATGCTTCTGGTGCAAAACATTTTAACATATCCCTAACAAGATCAAAATTTGAAACATTGGTGGGTAAATTGATTGAAAGGACCAGAACCCCGTGTCTAAATTGTCTCAAAGATGCTGGTCTTTCGGCTAATGATGTTGATGAAGTTTTGCTTGTTGGTGGTATGAGCCGTGTGCCAAAGGTGCAACAAGTGGTTAGTGAGATATTCGGGAAGAACCCAAGTAAAGGTGTTAATCCTGATGAGGCGGTTGCTATGGGTGCTGCAATTCAAGGTGGGATTCTTAGGGGAGATGTGAAGGAGTTGCTGTTATTGGATGTGACTCCGTTGTCACTTGGTATTGAAACTCTTGGTGGCATTTTTACAAAGTTAATTAATAGGAACACAACTATTCCTACGAAGAAATCTCAGGTCAGTTTATAACATTTCATTTTCATGCTACAAGTGATTGGTTTGTTAAACCACCTTATGGTGCAGGTATTTTCAACAGCAAGTGACAATCAAACACAAGTTGAAATCAAAGTACTTCAAGGTGAGCGCGCAATGGCAGCAGACAACAAGGTTCTTGGAGAATTCGGTCTTGTTGGCATTCCACCTTCCCCCAGAGGCCTACCTCAAATTGAAGTCACATTCGACATTGATGCAAATGGCATTGTTACTGTATCCGCTAAAGACAAATCTAGTGGTCGTGAACAACAGATCACCATAAAATCATCAGGTGGGCTGTCAGAGAATGAAATCCAGCAAATGGTCAAAGACGCCGAGCTCCATGCACAGAAAGATGAAGAGAGGAAAATAGTTATGGATCTTAAGAACAATGCTGACACTAACATATATAGTATGGAGAAGAATTTGAACGAGTACAAAGACAAGATTCCGTCTGAGGTGGCTGCTGAGATTGAAGCTGCTATTAATGAATTAAAGAAAGCAAGAGATGGTGAGAATAGTGATGAGATTCAATCGAAACTTGATGCTGCAAACAAGGCATTGGCTAAGATTGGAGAGTATATGAACACGGGGAGTGCGCCTGGTGGTTCCGATGAGGTGCCTGAAGCGGAATACGAAGAAGCGGCCAAGAAATAGGCATTGTGTGATTAGATATTGATTGTTAGAAATTGATTTTTGAGGCTGTAAGGAGAAGGTTGGTATACATTTACTAGTAACTTGCAATACATATCTTTTCATTATATACACATACTTATGTGCACACTCTATTAAGCAACCTTGTGAGTATATATCTCATAGAATGTGTGATGATGGTTGATCTCATAGTTGTAGGCCAGATAATTCTTGACATGAAATTTAACATGACTAAAATGGGTTGTCATGAAATTATTTGGGTTGGGTTTGGATCTTTCGGGTTGAGTTGAAAATGCCGTGTTTGACTCGTATGAAATATTAAAATATAGAATTAAAATTGTGTAGCCTAGATGGTTAAAAATCAGCCCCAAAATTGAATATACAAACACGACATTTGCCTAAACAAAGATCGACTTTTTCTCTGTATGATAATACTTCACACATAAAACCATAACCTTAAAGAACTATTTTTTTATAATAAAGCAAACTAGTTTTGTCACGCGATACGCGGCGAGACTTTTTAGTTTTTTCATTGTGCTACGCGGGGTGGGTTGGGTCGTTATTGTCACAGCTCGTCGGAAAAAAAAATTTAGAAAATTGTTCTGATAATAACAACACCAACAACAATGTTTTTCTCTCATAATTGATTCTATTCGTTATATTTCATAACATTAACTGCACACACTATAGCCTACGATACCGAAAAAAATACTCAAATTTTATGTATTATTAAATTTTAGTGGTCAATTTATAAACTCACACAACTCCACTGCAGCAACAAAGTAGTTGACTTTATGAACCTTTTAAAAAATAAGTGTTCAATAACTTACTTCCATAAAACCCCATTAAAAGCAAACCAATGAGGCAATGATTAAGCTTCAAGAACCAACTAAATTTTCAACTTTTGTACCAATTAAGCATCCATTGTGTGTTATTAAACTTTAGTGGTTAATTTATACATTCACAAAACTCCATTGTAGCAACAAAGTTGCTCTTTAATATAAGTTATATAATTTATAACCCAAAACTTCTAATCTTACTCCAGCTAGGAAACTAAATCAACCAATTTAAAGTAAATCAACTTTAAATGACTCAAAGATCCTCGTAATAGTAGAAAACATACCAAACAAATAAATAATAGAATAACCTAAACTTAATATGATCCTTCACATGTGAACCAACAAGATTAAGTTCAATATTCACCATTCCTATCTTTGTTTGTTCACATTCACTTCAATATTCACCATTCCT
The DNA here is from genome assembly GCA_024085815.1 of Flaveria linearis. NCBI lineage: Eukaryota > Viridiplantae > Streptophyta > Magnoliopsida > Asterales > Asteraceae > Flaveria > Flaveria linearis. Next base: position 17,850,253 of record CM044002.1, read on the forward strand.
ATCTTTGTTTGTTCACATTCACCCACACAGCTTCAAAAACTAATAACATATGCATAGTTCTCTAAAATAAACTTGATGCAATATAGACAAAAGATAGGGATCAAATGTTAATATTTGTTATTGTGACAATTCATTAACCCAACAAGTGGTCTAGAGCAGGGCACATCACCATTGTAAGTTAGAGTTATAGTTGTAAAACTAGTGGATCACAACGAACATTAAAAATTTTTTTAAAAATATAGCAGTGCTATACTCAAATTAAAGATATTAAAATGATCTATTTTGTGTAATTTATTTTAAAAAAAAACATCATACAAAAAAGTTAAGAAGATTTAAAAAAAAGATGAAGTTTTTTTAATGAAGAAAAATTTTAAAAATAGAAAAAAATCGTTAAATTACTGGTGTAGCGCGGTGTAAAATTTAGTTACACTGAATAATTATGATGTAAGTGTGTGTTACATTAGGGTTAACATGTTATGACAATAAATAAATGTTAACAAAAGAAACTTAGGGGTTGTTTGGCAATTTATGAACGATTAAGTGTTGAACTAATAAGATGTCTTAACTATTAAGTGCTAAACCATTAAGATGTCTGAATCATTAAAAGCTAGTATATCTCTTAATCATTCAAAGGCAAATGTCTGACCAATTCAGATAAGAGGTCTTAACCATTCAGTATTAGTATAATGCTTAACCATTCAGAGTCAAATATTTAAATCATTCAGACATTTGTTCACGAAACAAACAGTCTGAATCATTAAATATTAAATCATTCAGACATTTAAACCGTTAAAAGACTGAACAACCTCTTCAGCCTATATGTAAAATATAGGGTCCGGTTATTTAGACACCCCCACATTTTAAATCAACACCCCTGCACCCTATACGCGGCGTATAGGGTGGGTTGTCGGGTTGACATTTTATACCCTATACGCGACGTATGGGTCTATACGCAGCGTATAGGGAATACAAACATTCCCTGACAGTTCGTCAGACAAATCTGTCAGACGCAGGGCTATACGTCGCGTATGGCACCATACGCGGCGTATAGGCTACAATTTTTTTTCTGTCTTGGCTGAAATGTTTAAACAACCTATACGCCGCGTATGGACCCATACACGACGTATAGGTTATGGTGTTTATTTTTTTGTGTTATTTTAACATATATTTTTTTAAAGATCTTTGCGTATAAATTTTGCGTATAAGTTATATTTTATAACTTATTAACCGACCATTTTAAATATTAATTAACTAACAAAACATATAAAATAAACATAAACTGATAATAAACATATAAGATAAACATAAACTGATAATATAAATAACAAAGTTTTTAAAATACATAACAAAATAAAAATTACATGCTAGTAAAAACTACGGTGACTCTGGGTAATGACGAGGCGGTGGCAACTCTGGAGGATCAATACCAGCAGCACGTGCTAACGCAATCTTTAGCTGAACGTGCCACTCCATAAGATCCTCAACTCAATCGAGTCGACGACTCTGCTGCTGTAAACTCGTAGAAATGTCCTGCATAAATGTCTCCATACGTGCAGACAGCCTCACATCTCTATAAATATGTCAAGGGAACTGTGGCTGAGGTGGCGGTTGATGTACTGGCGGCTGATCATGTGGCTGCTCGTCGGGTGGTGGCTGATCATGCGGAATATGCCCTTGCTGCTGTGGATCGTCAATGCCGAGCTGCTGAACAGGTGCTGGCTGCCAAATCTCCCCAGGTCGAATAGAGAATCGCATGCCACCCGGAAACTGGCGTATAATACGCATGCCGAATAGCGTACGACGATCTAATATGACCGGCTCGATCGGCGAAGATACGTCAGCAAGATGCCGAGGAAGATAACCTAAATCTCGCGCAATCACCGTGATGTACGCGCCGCCGTACACCGCTCCTCGCTCCTGGCGATGATAATACGAAGCAAAATACTCAGCCAAACATCTCGCCAGGTTGCACCTGGTCCCCGTAAGCAAACAGTATAAGTAAAACAAGTCGGGAATGGTACACCACTCCCGACTCTTGCCACGTCCCGTGATGGATGTGGTGATCATACGATGCAAGTAACGAATGAGAGGATCTCTAATGCCAGTGACCCTGCCTTTAGTCCTCTGAAACAGACCTCCAGCAATCTGAGGCCACCACTCTCTCAATCGACTCTCCTCCATCTCAGTAATACTCTCGGTGAATAGAGGGGTAACAGTCTCCGGCTCAAAATAAAGTCCCGAGATAACAGCAAACTGCTCAATGGACATCTGATATGCATGTCCATAAAGCATAAACGAAATCTCGGAGCGCTGATCGTCCTCCTCCATCTCACCAGGACGAATATAAGTAAAGGTGGATAAAAACTCCACAGTCAGCTCACAGTAAGAAGGTAAAAACGCGATCTCAAATAGACGACTCCATGGTGTATCGTCTCCGATAATAGCAGCAAGTCTATCGCGCTCTCCGAGCTCGACCATAACCTCCCAATCGACGGCCTTTTGATGACCGATCTTCATACGTATAAATTTTGAGCACTTAGCGTGGTCAATGGAACCGGGCTCAAACTGTAGCCAAGGATGATCAGCAATAACGTCAACAACGCCAGCCTCAACATCTGAATCGGAAGACATATCTGCATAAGAAAACAAATATATATAAATATAATAGTTTAAAACAATATAACGCGTATCATCACTTTGCAACGACTCATAATCATACATGACTCAACACCCCCCCTATACGCCGCGTATAGCACTATACGCCACACATAGGGTACCCACGTATGGGTCAAAACCCACGTATAGGTCAACCCCCCCTATACGACGCGTATAGCACTATACACCGCGTATAGGGTACGTATGGGTCATAAGCCACGTATGACTCACCCCCACCTATACGCTGCGTATAGAACTATACGCCACGTATAGGGTACCCACGTATGGGTCATAAGCCACGTATGGCTCACCCCCTACCTATACGCTGCGTATAGAACTATACGTCGCGTATAGGGTACCCACGTATGGGTCATAAGCCACATATGGCTCACCCCCCCTATACGCTGCGTATAGAACTATACGTTGCGTATAGGGTTCTCACGTATGGATCTACACGTTTCATCTTCTTCCTCAACTAAGGAACTATACGCTGCGCATAGCCCTATAAGCGGGGCTGAAGTGGCGTAAGTAATAAACTCCACAAGTAAGGAACTATACGCTGCGTATGGACCCATACGCCGCGTATAGCTGTCGGTGCAGCAGTCGGGGACCTACCCACTTGTCATGTATGACACCGACCTATACGTGGCGTATGGACCTATACGCCCCGTATAGGTCTACTGATGTGAAGTGGAATGTCAGACAGTAATGACGCATTAATGGTAGATACCTATACGCCGGGCATGGGTCGCGTATAGACCCATACGCAACGTATAGGCGGGTATCAATTTAAATTTGTGGGTGTCCCTTTATTAGCACCCAAAATATATCATCTATTCATCTATTTCAACACTTTCCTTTATTGCAATTTGAGTAAAAGAAAAAGAAAATTGTTGGCATGATGCGTGGCCGTGTTTTGGACTTTGGGGGAAAATTATTAAAATATAAAGGAAATAAGTTTTCATCAAATTCACAAAACACTTTCGCAGAAATTTCCAGCAAAATAACCTTCACAAAGGTCGCGTGCAATTACCAATCGGAAATCAAACACACCGCCTTTGCTTCCATCAATCAACAGATAATTAATCCGTCACCGGCACTGATAGACGGTGATCTTCTCCGGCGTTGCCAAATACACACAGACTATTAACTATCAACCTCTGCGGTCGGTAATCATCCTTCCTTCAGTAAGTTCACCTGCTTCCTTTGATCACGATATCAGTTTAATTTTAACCAATTATTAGTTTAGATGACGTGGAGTGGTGTGTTTATCTTTGATGTAATCGTTGGATGTCTTACGGCTTCTCCTTCAAAGTTTCATCTAACAACATGAAGATTTCGTACAAGGCTATTTTAGGTCTTCAGTTTCTAGCTTAATTCAATTGAAGATATGTTTTGAGTTTTATGAACCAAACCAAAATCCCCATCACTAGGGTTCCTAATGGATATAAATATCTCCAGTCGTAATACAATATTCAAGGATTAGTCTATAATGGCATATTAGGAAGTTATTTTGCTGCTGATAATTGCATGTATTTAGATAAGTAATTTGATACCAGAAACTTTGTATATATATAATGGCATATTAGGAAGTTATTTTTCTTGTCTAGTTGTAAAATATGGTTAGTGAAGTTTTAGATTTAGTTTTAGTTTTTTATCTGCTGGAATAATGTTACATTGTTTCAATACTGAACTGAAAATTTTCTCTACTTTGACAGCCAATATGTTTTAAAACCAGATTTTGGTTTTTCTGGCGGTTATGTTTATATTGTAAGTTGTAACTAGCAGGGTTTTTTTGTAGGTGAGAATTAAAATGGACATGGATCAGGAGTCAGAGTGGAATGCAGCACAGAGTATCTCGATAAGTGAAAATCTCTTGGCTGCGGCTAAGCGTCAGCTGCAATTTCTTGCAGCTGTGGACAGAAACCGTTGGCTTTATGAAGGCCAGACCTTACAATGGGCAATCTATAGGTACATTAGCAATTTATTCATCTGGTACCAGAAATATTTGTAATACTACTAGTTTGATCAATAAGTGAATTTCTACCTTTCAGTGGTTATTAGCACACCGTTATGAGGTTTACAAAGTTTGTTTAATCCCTTTTTGTAAGTAATTATGCAGTTTTGCTGTGTAAGAAGTGTCTTTTGTATGTAATTAATTTGCTTGTAATCTTCTCTTTAGTAAATATATAATCTTGGTAAACTCAATTTCAGGTACAATGCATGCTGGCTTCCCTTGCTTGCTAAACATTCTGAGTCTCAGATCACTGAAGGACCTTTGGTTGTTCCTCTTGATTGTGAATGGGTTTGGCATTGCCATAGACTGAATCCAGTATGTTTTGTACTAAAATCTTCCTTATTTCAGTACTTATTTGTTGATTATTTGTTCTAAAAACACTTTGTTCATGATGTTTTTTATCAGGTTAGATACAAATCTGATTGTGAAGAATTTTATGGAAAGATTCTTGACAATTGTAACGTTGCGTCTTCTATTCAAGGAATGTCTAAAGGGGAAACAGAAGAAATATGGAACAAACTATACCCTGATGAGCCCTATGACTTTGACATGACACGTGCTTTTTCAACTGAATTTTCTGAAGCTATGTATAAAACTCAGAGCTTTTCCAAGTATGATTTTACTTTGGCTATTGAAAGACAAAGCCCGTTCTTTTATCAGGTAACCCTGGCATGCTTTGTTTGTGAAGATAATCAGTTTCATCATGTATTATTTGGGACTAATTTGTACAACGAATTTGTTTATTCATAAAGGTATCCAGACCCCATGTGAAGAATGATCTGTTTCTTGAAGCAGCTGTTGCAAGATATAAAGGATTTTTGCATCTGATCAGGAGAAATAGAGAGAGATCAATAAAACAGTTTTGTGTTCCAACTTACGATATTGATCTGATTTGGCACACTCACCAGTTACATCCGGTTTCTTACTGCAAAGACCTTACTGAACTACTTGGAAAGGTCCTAGAACATGATGATACAGATCAGAACAGAGCAAAAGGTAAGAAGCTGGACACAGGGTTTTCTGAAACCACCAAACAATGGGAAGAAACATTTGGTTCAAGGTATTGGAGGGCAGGAGCAATGTATAGAGGCACTGCCCCTTCTCCTGTAACTACCACTCCTTGCATACCAGAGATTTCCACCAGTAAATCTGATTCGACTAGTGGGTTTGAGAGGTTGATTGATGGCCCTAAAGTAAGTTACATTGAGGTAATTTCTTCAATCCTTTGTTTTTAATCAGAAGATGTATAGATTTTAGATGTAGTAAGAAATTGGCTTTCAAATGGATCTGGGTTGGGTTGTGGCAACACCTGCTAATGTTTTGTTTTACTTTGAAATCATAACAACGAATATTAGATGTAATTTGAAAAGGATATATCATTACTCAAATAATAAAGAACATCATTTAAAGTAATCAATTAGTTACAATGTCGGTTTAATGGTTCCAAAAGTATTAGTTGCTTACAACCTCTGCTGAAGCATTCTGTTTCAAATAACTATTATCATTTTATTACTGTAGTTTTTGTAGCCATACTTAATACCCTAATTATTTACAATTATCAAAGATAAAGGATAAAAAAGTCTTAGCGCGTCAACACTTGACACGACCTGATCCGAGGTAAGTTCTTTAGCACTTTTTTGTTTTAGCTATGTTGGTTTGCCAAACAAACCCAGCTTATTAATAAAAAATCCAAAATGGACTAAATTGTTTGTTTAGGCCAAAATTGTCCTTTACAGTTTTTTCTACGTAACTTTGAGCCATTGAGATACTTTTGATATTTGTTGTGCTGTATTGTAGCTTCTATGCCTGGAAAATTATTTAGCTTTTCTATGTTACTTCCATATCAAATGAACATTCTTCTTGGTGACATTTAATAATAAAAATTTGTTTTTATACTTGAGAAAACATTTAAGCTCAACTTTTCTTATCTGATCGCACACATATATGTTGTAGCTTAAAAAGTTTTGATGGTCTAAACTATGTAAATTTTGCAGGTCCTTTTGGAGTTTGTAGATATTAAGAACCTACCAGAGAGTCATAAGGGAAAAGTCAATGTCTTGTTTAGCAAGGCACAACCTGATGGAATATTTAATGTGAAAAGGAAACTCACGATCCAATCTGAGTCGGGCCAGAAACAGGTTGCTATATTCCAGTGTCAACCTAGCGGATATTTGTTATTTGAACTTGTGTCTCAATCAACAAAGGCCAAAACTATCGGTTCTTGTTATATTTCTATGGAAGAATTTTTTGCCCCTAATTATAAACTCTCGGTGCAAAAATGGTTGGATTTGGTTCCTAGTTCAGGCACCGTTAGCTCGGAGCCAATCATTCTACAAGTCGCAGCATCATGTACCTTGCCAATTCCAGCACCATGTGTGGTTCAGATGTTACGAACTTCCTGTCGTACAATAAGATCTTGTTTTTTTCCACTTCCTGATAAGGTACGGTTCACCAAAAGTTGGACTTGGATTATAGATGCAGCTGGCGATGAGATTATTAGACTTCAAATGAGGTATTTATTTTTTCTTTACTACATTTTTGTCAAAAACCTGTATTTGAGAAAATTAACTCGAGGTGGAAAGATGGACAGGTTGGTTAATGGGTCAATGTAGGTTCAAGTTGAACAAGTCGTTCTTTACGTGGTTGAAACAGCCGGATTGGGCTGAAGGGTCGAACAAACTTTTTTCCCAATTTCTAAATTGTTTCTTAGATAAGTAACGTGTTAATTATGTTTACAAAACAATCGTATTACGGTAATAGTCTACCTTTCAAGTTTCAACATGTTCAAACAATTGGAACCAATTTTTTATTCAATCAATCAAACCTGTTTGAGATACCATTAGATCTCTTCATACTGTTTTCCATTTAACGTTTGATTTTTCAGTGTCAGAACTATATGGTTGAAAAGACATGCAATGTCTTCTTGTGGGTTTAAAAGACAAAATGTATTAAGGTGGAAAATAATATGAGATGAAACCTAAATTACTTTGGTTGACAGGGAGTTGAAAAGAACAAAAAGTGTAGACGACAAGTCATCGTCCAAAGAGATATTTGGGTTCACAAAAGCAGGAGAAACACTTGTTTTTGGTCAATTTATAGGGCAAGAGTGGTCGTTACTGGATTCTTTATGGTCCCTTAAGCCTGAGAACAACAACAAAGATTCCTGCCTCCTGCTCACTGGTCCGCACATGGTGAGCATCATTTGTTTGTACATTTAGTTATACCTACAGTTCTTGACATATCTAATGTCTGTTTATTGTTATAATCTAAGGTTAAACTTGTTACTGGTAGAAAGCTCGACTATGAACCAAAACATGTTGATAAGCAAACAAATGAAAGCAATTTCATGACAGCAGTCGAGTTCTCTGCTGACCACCCATATGGGAAAGCAGTAGCATTGATCGACCTCAAATCTGGACTATTGACGGTACATTCTCCTTTTCATTTTTCGATCAAATTTAGGTAGTTCACACTTCACAGTTTGTGGACTTGCTAATAATTCTAATATACTCTGTATTTTCCTCAGTTACAAGAAGATTGGTTTGCATTGGTTGGAATAGTTTCAGCTTTTATTGCATCAAAAACTGTTCACAGAGGAAGAATATAATGAGGTAATAAATAAATTGATTGTTGTGGTGGGGCTGAAAAAATCTTGAGGTTGTATAGTCTTAACATCTCGTCTATAGATTTTCTTTTCCCATAATTTGTGTTAATTTGTAATATACATGTGTTTAATTCATAGCTGGTATGTTCTTGATATTAATCTTAAGATTTTATGGTATTATTCAGCGAAAAAGTGTTGATTTTGGATATTTTGATCTGACTTACTTGACATGATTTAATTGTATAAAAAACTTCAACCAAAAATAAATGTATAAAAATATTTTAAATCAACGTGCTAAAATGATTCATATTGGTAGATCTGGTGAAAGTAATTTTAAACCGATAATTAAACACCTGATACGTGATTCCTAATAACAGAGCCGGTTTATATTATTATCATCACACTTAGAATTTTAAGCTTTAATGAATTTATAATTCACTTGATTTGAAATACAGTATGTAAAATACATGACAGTCGATCTTGCAATACATGTTGACAATTCATAAAAGGACATCAATCTTTACAAATCTTTCTCTATTGTTCTCGATCGTTCAAAACTTGGGCTCAAATGTTTTTTTTACTAATTTATTATTCCACACCATTGCTTTAGGTCCAATTCGGCCGGTTTTTATAGCATTAAAAAACGTGAGAACATCCAATTGTAGGGTTAGGTTTTAGTTTATTCTGATTGTCTTTTTCAGTACAGGTTATATTCTTGGAATAAAAAACAAAACTGAATTAAATTCAGCTAGTGAATAACCTGACTGAAAACCAAATTTGAATTTGGTACAGTTTTTTGTTTTAACCAAAATAAATGAATACAGCTTATTGGATTCGGCTAAATATAAAATTGGTTATTCGAGCTTATTCTACCCTCCTTGATGAGAGCCTCACAAGCTAACAATTGTGTGAAATGAAAATTTTAAGCCCAAGGTGACGTGTCCAAAATGAAAGTGTTACGAGAAATTCGCTGAGAGTTGAGGCCTTCTGATGAGTAGGAAGAAGAATAAACCTTGAATGTGTTTAGAAGTAAGGAGTCAATAATCAATAGCATTAGTAAATTATATTATTGTGTTTTACTCTCATTTCTAAGTAAACTTGGTAATCCTATTGGCTCCTTACTAATTGTATTCTTTCTACAATATAAAAAGATATATACTTTCTTTAATATCTATTTATAAATAACAAAATCAACAAACAACCTAAATGCTAATTAATTAAGAAGTATATAACTCTAAATGCAAAGCATAAATTTTTAAGAATATCTACATGATCAGAAATATAAGAAATGACGAGATCATTAAAACTTGAAGTCTGGTTAGATCTTCTGTGAGATAGTATTAATTTCATGAAGTGATGAGGCAACAAGAGTACAAAAACAAGTGAAGGATCCCATCAATTCACATTTCTGAGTTTTAATGGATTTTTTGGACCATATCACGCTTTCATCACCTTACTCGACTTGTACAACTACAAAAAGGAAATCCAGTGACAAAGATTCTCACAAGTGCATATTTGCACTATCATTCTTATTCTATTTAAACACACATCTAGTTTTACACCATCATACCACATTTAACTTCACCTATCAGAATTAAGAGTCTTAACTTATATCGTCCATTATTATACTAGTCGCGAAAACAGAACCACACCATCATTTGTATTTCATAGTGGTGTGAGTTTTCCAGTAACGAGTTATTTCAGTAAAAAAAATCAGTCTAAACTATAGACATTAGCAAAAAATTTGAACCCAACAAGTATAATTCAGCAACTAAAACCAAAAAACGCAAAATTTTTAACCACAAACCAAACAAAACCAAAATGATATCAACAAAGATATACCATAATTCAAGCATCATGCTGGGTCCCAGGAGCAACCTTAGATTCATGATTAGACGTGGCTGTCATCATCACCGTAGGATGCTGCACCTCCCCCCGCGTTGCATCGTAGCTCAGTGGACTCCCACTCACTGGAATATTCCCCACCTCTTGAGCCCCTGAGGGCATCACCGGAATAAACCCATAAACCACCGGCTGCTCCCGGTTACCACCGGGAATATAACCGTAAACCACCGGCTGTTCCCGGTTGCCACCTCCCCTATGCCCTCCAGCGTGGAAATATCCGCCTGTAGCCATTGATGTTTGATACACAACCGGCGTCGGAGAAACGAAGCTGCCACGTGTCACAGCACTGTTTACCGGAGATTCCGCCGGAATATTCTGAATCATCACAGGAGTGACGTCGATAAGACCGGCATTCTCCAGTGGAAGCATAACGGAATCCGTAACTTCAGAATTGTTCGCAACGGAGGTAATATTCATCGAATATTCCTTATCGAATCCAAACAGAAAGTCCGGATTCACCGACCTCGCCGTCACCGGCGTCGTCACCGTCGCCGGAGAGAAAACGAAGAGACGCAACCTCGTGGGAGCGGCGGCGAGGCGGCGGAGGAGATCGTACTCAAACAACATGTTCTCAACGTCTTCATCGTCGAAAACTGATACCAAAGCGTCGAGATCTTGTCCAGGTAACTTATACTTCAATCGAATTTCGGAATTGTAGTCACACAGTGCGTTCAATTTGGAGATCAAGGTTGAGAAATTGATGGTGCGATCGACGGTGAGGATCTTGGTGTCGCCGCCGACGTACGACAGTTTCCGATCATGGGGACGGTGGTGGATTTTGCCGCCATAACTGCACATCAATTTCACTTTCTCCATGGGATTGAGGTTGAATTAGGGGGGTTTCGTTGGTAGGGTTTTTGCGTTTTGCATGTTATAACGAAATGTTCGTACCAATTATGGTTTGTGATCGTGACCGTCGATTGTGATCTGGAAATGTAAGTTAACAACGTGGGTGGGGTCCACACGGGGTGGAATGTGTGGGGCCAGGGCTAAAAGATTAAAGATGGGTCTGGCATGCAGATCAATTTGACCGGTTTTGACTTTTTTTATTTGGTCTTTTTCTATGTTATTTATTTGTTTCCTTTTCTAGAAATTGTTTTTTGCTGGGAGTTTTAGCAAAGAAAAAAGTTTAAATACAAAATGTATTTTTACTATAAAGTGTGAGAATACATAATAAGTCAAAAAAAGACACAATAAGTCAAAACAATACACAAAGAAAATTATATTTCACAATCAAAATCGAATTTCAAAAAAGTAATTCGGAGCTTTAGAAAAAAAATAAATGAAAAAATAAAAAAAAATAAAGAAATTAACGTTTTTTTATTGTGTCATTTATGAAAGACACAATAACTTCATTGTGCCATTATGAAAGACACAACGACGTCATTGTGTCAATATAAAAGACACAATAACGTCATTGTGTCATACAATGACACATTGAAAAAAAAATTATTTATTTTTTATTTTTTTCTGAAAGAGGACAACGAGATGAACAAGACTCCGAAGTGTTTTTTTAAAATTCGATTTAGATTATGAGATATATTTTTTTGTGATTTTTTAACCTCATTGTGTCTTTTCACAATTTGTAGCAAAAATACACTTTGTAGAATAACCTCACTCTTTAACAATTATGTATGTGTTTTAAGTTTTAACAGTTGGAATGTTTTGTTACATTTGGTCTTTTAGTTTTATTCTTAAATTTATAGTATTGTTTATGACAGGACTTGAACTCCAAATCTCATAAAAAATACCATTGAGGAACCGGATATATGAGTTTGATTGCAATTCAAAACATGTGCTATCCATGATAATTATATTTGCACTTAGAATATTTATTCTTCACTATCATCGGTTACAATTCGTCATCATTGATTTCCATTTTAATTTTTAAAATCTTTATAATTTTATCTCAACTATTTATTAATAAGCATTAAATAAATGTATCAAAACAAGTTAAAACATTCAATAGCAATTAATCTACAAATTTTATGAGAAATATGGCTGATGCTATATATCCATTTTAAATTATTTTTACTTGTTATACTCTTCTCTCTCGATTTATAAATATGTTAATTTTGGCTTTTATGTTTTTTTATTTACCACATCGCCCCTTAATATGTTAAACTAAAATTTAAAGTTTTATCTATTTAATATTAATTTTAGTCTTTATAATCTTTATTTTTACTTGTAGTAGTTACGAGTGTTCTAAAAATCCAAAATTAGAAAATAACCGAACACCGAATCGTTCTGTAACCTTAAAAGTCGAATCAAATAGTAAATTCGATTTTCACTTCGGTTAATAGTTACACTAAATCTTACTTATTCAGTTCGGTTATCGATATAAACCGAATAATAAATGATTTATCAGGTTTAGTTGGATAACCGAATCAAATAAATTGGTTTTAACGATTTAATCGGTTGAATTAGATTCGTTTAGGTCTATTTTCATTTCCAGAAGATAATTTTAAAATTTTTTAACTTAAAAATTATTATGTTACATTTTTATAGATTTTTTGTTTTAAATATATTTTTATTACGTTATATAAAAATGTTTTTAAAAAATTATTAAAAAGAGCAAAAAATTTTGTCTAAACTTTAATTTTTTTTTCAGGGTAAAATATGAAAAGTTTTAAAATTACTTTTTGAGGAGCGCAGTATGACAAGTAATAAATGGGGTGTGTATAACGAAACTCTAGAAATATACAAGTATCTTCTTAGTTTGTACATATAAATTAGGTGTTAAGAAAAGAAAATATAATAAGAAGAAAGCAACCAAGTTTTCATGGTCTCTAAAAGTAGACTCTTAAAGCATTCATAGTAAACTATTCACTTAAAATGTGTAGTGGGCCGAATGCCAAGGACTTATACTCAATATTTTCAGATAAATTGTGTTGACAAACCCAAAAACTATGGACTAAGCCCATCCTATCTCTCCCCTCTTTTCACAACTTCCACTCAATATTTTCAGGGTAACCGATTTTTGCACACGATTTGATTTATGTCGAGACCATTTTAATCAAAGTGGTTTTTGAAATGTTTCGGGGAGGCTTACAAACCGATTCTAGTTCTCAACCTGACTTTTATTTTTCATCTAGACATGAAATGGTGTTGGATGACAAATGGGCCAAGTAAGTACTCTTTAGTTAGTATAACCATTTCAAACTAAAAGCTAGAAACGCATGACCAGGCCGGCCCATGTGTTGTAAGATTTAGTTAAGGCATATCTACGTCTTCATTTACATCTACATCTACATCTACATATACTTTAATGAAAAATTATCTAGAATGACACGTGGTAACATCATAATTATCCTCACCAAAATTTTCCCGCATCTATTTCCTATTAAATAATTAACTTAATTACTAATAATATTATTTAATTTTTTTAGATTTAATAAATTAAGAAATAGATCTATTTATTAATATTGTTTCTAAAAATATAAACTTTTTAACAATAATAAATTTTTCTAAAGCATAAAAATTTTTAAAATATGAAATATTTTAAAATTTGTATTTTTAGAAAGTCATTTTTTAAACAAAAATAATTAAATGTTTATTTTATTCTAAAACAAACCGTATAAAATCTTTTATTTTTATGCGATTTGTTTTAGAACAAAATATTGATTTTTTAAAATAAAAAATAATTTTGTGCTAAAACAAACCAAATAAAAAAGAAATTTTTATACAATTTGTTTTAGAACAAAATGTTTATTAATTTATTTTTTTTGAAAAAAAATTAAAACAAAATTTTAAAAAGTTGATATAACTGTTTTATTACTTATAGTAATTTCTCATGTGTCATTTAAGTCATATCATATATTAAAAAATCATTTTATAATTAATAAAATTGATTATATTAATATTTTATTTTATTCAACACGTGTAACACACGGGTTTATTAAAGCTAGTAATTATAATATATTAATATGTCAACCGAATCATTATCTGTAGTTTTGTATTGTTGGCTAAAATAGATTTGTATTGTTGGCTAAAATAGATTTGTTAAAAGAATAGACTACGTTTTTGAGTTCGTTTATTGTAATAACTTATATCAGAAAAATATAGTTTTATTAGTTTTTTTTTATAATCACTCTTATTATACTATTATGACTATGATTGATAGGTATAATAGTTGTGAGTTTCTATTACTCTATAACCACCTAGACCGTACTTTATTTTGAGAACGTATAGTATTCTAACACATCATTGTAATCTATAATACACTATATCACATTGAAAAAGGCCGTTTTAAAAGTAAAATACGGGAAAATTCATTTTAAATAGGAATGCATAGTATTCTGAATTCTATGCTATGAGTTTTGTTTAAAACTAAATCGTATTAAACGTGTATACGTGAGATTAAAACATTAATAAAAACAATATTTTTAACTGAAAACATGCACTATCTACTCTAAAACTAAACTGCATTTTACAAAAAAGGTAAACTATCATTTACAAAGTAAACTTCAGTTTACAGTTACTGTAAATGACAGTTTACCAATTTATAAACTGCAGTTTAAAGGGGTGGTGTATGAAATATAAAACTCTTAGAGTTTAACATGATTTTCAGTATTTAGAAATATTGGTTTAAAATGACTAAACCCTGGAGTTTCAAGGGGGACATGCCATTGGGAGCGAGGTCCAAGGGATGACAACCCCTGGTTGGGATCTAAGGGAATTTATTTTCTGTTTTCAAGTTTTTTGTTTTAAAAAACATTTTTTGATTAAAATCCAACAGAATTTTAATTTTTTAAGAATTACACTAAATTTCGATATCAAATTTGGCCCAATATTTAGTTAAAGATGATTAAAAAATAACCGTTTTATGAATTCAAGAATCTCAATTCAAGAATTATCAGTATTAAAATAATTACAATTTAATGACCGTGGAATAATCATTAATTGCTGTTTAATTGAATTAGTTTATGGTCGAAGAACACGAACACAAATTCACAATGAATATGAACACAATAATTAATTCAATTGTATTTCATTAATATTGAGTAATGATTACAAAAGAATAATTATAAACACTATGAACATTGATTTCTTCAATTTAATTATTGTTGTTGATGTGACGACGGCTAGGGTTGCACAATGATGTGATAATCGACAGCCGTAATATTGCTTGATCGTCTTTTTTCAAGATGTGAAACCTAGAACTCATTTTTATAGGCACTTTGAGTCAGTTAAAGGAAACACCGGATTTCTTGAGATTCGATATTGACTTGTTGACTAGTTGACATTGTTATTGTTCCGCAGGAATATTGTCTTCCGCAGATGTTATTGTTCTTCCGTAGGAAACTTGTCTTCCGTAGATGTTCTTGTTCTTTCGTAGGAAACTTGTCTTCCGTAGGAATCTTCACTTCAACATGCAATCCTTATCTTCCGTAGGGATCAAGTAATCCTTGGGTGGTGATGTTCATCCGCAGACAATCTTTGAATGCTTGGTGTTATAAGAAACATATCTACGGAAGAACACAAATGTTTATCCGTAGATGTTTCTTACACTTAGCCGATTTCAAAGATCAACCAAGTATAATGATTTTGCCTGTCATCATACAAAAAGCAACACATATATAAATATGGGTTAACCTATATACTCAATGCATATATACATATATACTGATAAACAGTTACAATCATTTATTACAAGAATTGATTAAAGTTCTAAACCTATACAAATTGATCTAGACCTATTATTCCTAGATCTAACACGTTTCATAGCAGCTTATGACTCTCTCCATCAATAAAAACAAAAAGAACCAGTTTAATCATGTCTTCGGGTTCATGAAAATCATCATAGAGTATCTCTATGAAGATTAATTTTCAAGTTTTATCACATTTGAGAAATTCAAGTGAACTCTTGAATCGTTTCAATCCGAAAGTGTTTCACAATTTTAAGATTTTCTAGAGTTTTATTTATAATTTTTAAGTTAATAATCATATTATGAGATGTAAAAGTCTTTACATCTATGTTTTGGATGGGGTTTTAACATTAGTCGCTTTTTTCAATGCAATTTTAGAGCATTCAAAACAAGTTTTTCATACTTATAATTTATCTAACAAATATTTCTTAAATTTATATATATATATATATGTATGTATATATATGTATATATATATATAGGGTAAGGTTCTTTTGTTAACCCTTGTTTATTACGATAACCCGTTAACCCTAATGTAGCGAACACTTACATCACTGTAACTAACATTTACATCGCGTTACACCACTGATGTAACGATTTTCCCTCCATTTTTAAAAAACTCCACCATTTTTTATAACGTTTTTAACTTTTTTGTATATGTTATTTTTTTAAACAAATTACACCATTAAATAGATCGTTTTAATATCTTTAATTTGAGTATAGTCTTGCTATATTTTTTTTAAAAAAATTAACGTTCGTTTTGGACCACTAGTTTTACCATTGTAACTCTAAGTTACAATGGTGACATGGCTTGCTGTGGACCACTAGTTGGGTTAATGGGTTATCGCAATAAACAAGGGTTAACATTTGATCCCTTCCCTATATATATATATATATATACACACACACACACATATATATATATATATATACATATATATATATACACATAGGGCCAGGATCTTTTCAGAACTCCTAAAGATCGTGAGGACTGCGAAAACTCATCCTAACCATTGATTATTATTTATTTAATTTATTTTTTAATTAATACAACAAAGTTAATATGGTCTTTTAATATATGTATTTAATATGAGTCTTTAATGCTATATAGTTAATTTAGGAAGTTACACAATTATCTTCCATTAATTGGATGAAAATTTTTAATTGTTTTTTTCTTTTAGTGCTCAATTTCAACTTTACATTGATTTTTGGATGGTTCTTTGACATTTTTTCATAGTACATTCGTAAAAAGTGTTAAAGATACTTTGATAATGGTTTGATAATGATTTTATATATTTGAGTTAATTTTGCATCCAATTTCGTTACATAAACAAATATAATCAGTTATCTTTTTTACCGATACATATATGCAAATAAATGGTTTGTTAATTTTGCATATATATATTTTTTGTTACCTATACATTTTTTTCTACGTACACAAATGTATTAATCTGTTTTCTCAAAAATTTAATGATCGTTTGGTTAAATTTAGGATATGACTTTATGTTTTGATTCAAGTGTTTGTGTTAATTAGCTTGAATTTTAGTTTATGATTTGGTTTAAGTTTGTGTTGAAGACTTACATATATGTAAATAGTTGACTCACACAAATGTAGAACCTGTATGTATATGAAAAAAACGATAAGAAAAAGTTTTACATATATGTAAATAGGTGGTAAGTTTAAAAACTAAATGACTAGTATGAAGATATTTTTTCATATATGTAAATACCAGATCAATTTAAAAAATAGATTATTGATTTGAAAATTTATGTATATGTAAAATATTAAAATTTGAGTAGACGACCAGTCTAAAGATTTACATATATGTAAATCAACGAGCACCGTGAAAAATGAAAAAAACAATAGAATGCAAAGATTAAACAAATACCAATTATGACGCATCACATACTAATTTACTCAATTTAAAATAATTTCTTTTTTTTCAAATGTAATTGATGAATTTTTAGAAATAAAAGAAGAGAGATGAGAGAGAATAAAATTAATTAATTACTAACTAATTGGAGAGAGAAATAATATAACAGATTACTAATATACCCTTTTCTTTAAATTAACCAATTAAATAAATTAATAATTTACATTTAGTGAACATGTTTAATCATAACCCTTGATCAAAACAATCAATGATTAATATTAGTTCTGTGAGTTCTCATTTATAATAAAGTCCTGAAAAGAACCTAACCCTATATACATATACATATATATATATATACATATATATATACATACATATATACATATATATATATACACATACATATATATATACATACATATATGTATATAGATATATATACATATATATATATATACATACATATATGTATATATACATACATATATGTGTGTGTATATATATATATATATATTGATATACGGGGTTTGGAATGAGGTTTATCATGGTTAATTGGTTAACTTTAATGCATTTAATGTGGTTAAGTGTAAGAAATTGTGTTGAACAAGTTAACTACGAGGATTTGATGTTTTGTAGGTTAAACACGAGCACTTGATGGATTTTGAAGAATACACGTGGATGATAAGTGAAGACCATTATGAATGATGAGATAGAGAATTCAATTACGAGAACGTGGCAGCAAACGGGAACAAAAACGGAGTCCAAACGAAAAAGATATGAAGAAAACAAGAATTGGAAAAATCAGTCCACCATAAGTTACGGCGGAAAAATGACTTACGGTGGTTGATGAAAAAGTGCAGCAGAAGGCCTCCACCGTAACTTACGGTGGAAAAATGACTTACGGTGGCCACGCGTGCTGAACTCATTTAAAAGACGAAAAAATTAGGTTTTCAGGGGATCTTTCACTCCAGACCTCCATAGTCGCCCCTTTTCGTCCCCAAGGCTTCCCGAGGACTCCCGGAGGTGATTTCAAGGCGTTTCAAGTGTTTCTAATCATTCGGTTTGATTCTTTAACGTTAGATACGATGTTTAATTTTGATTTTGAGTTGTTTTTCGTTGCTATGTCCGGCTAATCCACCCGTGATCTTCTCCGGGTGATTAGGGTTTATACTATGACTTGTTCTTGGTTGTTTCTTGTTAATTTTAATGTTTGAACATGGTGAATTAAACCGAGTAACATTATTAATCGTTTTGAGATTCTAAAATACGTGTTTTATCTTCAATTCAATTGTTCTGTTCTTGATTGTTTTAGATTTCTTTTCATCTGTAAACGTCAATTGTGGATGGGATTGGGTAAAACAAACGTAGGGTATGATTCGGATAAGTGCGTAGACACAGTTTCATTCAATTCATTATCTTAAAACGAGTTAATTTGGTTATGTATATGTGACCCGTTAAACTAAAAGAGCAAGCCTGAGTCATAAACCTTAATCCCGGAGAGGATTACTTCTCTCATCATTGTTTGCAATCAAATTTTACATTTTAATTTCAGCACTTTTGCAATTTAGTTAATTTACAAGTATTTTCTATAAAGCTTTAAACTTTACGAATTAAACTACACTTTCCACATATTCCCTGTGGATCGACCCGACTTACCCTAGCTATCTTAGGTGAGTTTGGAACTTTATAAATTATTTTTATTAGGCCTGACAAACCGATATCAAAATGGCACCGTTGCCGGGGAATTAGTGCGCAAAGTGTCAAGTTTAAATTTTTATTTGTTTTGCTTTTTTTTATTTACTCTTTTTTCTTTGTTACGCTAGGTGTGCTTGTGTGTGCAGGTGACAGCTCCATGCATGCATACCCGGTACGCAAGGAACAAGTCCCCATTAGTGCTTGATCCAGAAGTTGAAAAGACCGCTTGAAGAAATCGAGCACAATCCCGTGCAAAAACCTAATCATCTAGTGCAGTCAAAGAGTGCAAGATGGAAAACCAAAATCCACCCGATAACCAACCGCCAAATCCACCACAAAACCAACCCTTACCAAACCAACCCGATGACCCACAAAGACAACCTCCAATTGCTCCAAACCAACCACCTCAGAGACAAAATCCCTACCCTCAACCAAGACAGAACCCTTATCAATATGGACCTGTAAGACAGAATCCGAGACAACAAAGGGGGGGTAATAGGTTCGAGGAAGAAGTGGACAGGTTTGATAGGCTGAGTATCCATACATGGGATGATGAGATAGATGGACAGAGTGATGGGAATGAGGATGAGTATGTTGAGGAGGATGTGCAATACAATGAACCTAATAACAACCAAGGCCGATGCAGACAGAATGAACAACCATGGCAATATAGGCAGAATCATGGCTAAGGTCAAGGTAGAAGGCAAGGATTTCCTCGGGCAAATTGAAACCCCGAGCTTCAACCCTACCAAGCCATTGTTCAAGGGGTTGACAGCCATTTTCGTCCTAGCATAGCTGGAGCTTCATCACCTATAGTCAGGCCACAAGTTAGAGAGAAGTCATTTGAGATTAGGTCCAACAGTCTTGCCATTCTTCCTGAGTTTCATGGACTGTCCAAGGAAGAACCCTACTTGCATCTGAACGAGTTTAGTGCCATTTGTGAGACTATTGGGGCACAAGGTTTTACACACGAAGAAGTGATGTTAGTGCTATTTCAGTTCACATTAAAAGGAAATGAGAAGAAGTGGTTCCATTCCTTACCTGCTACCAGCATTTACACTTAGGAGCAAATGCAACAGGCGTTCCTAGAGGTATACTATACACCACAGAAGACAAGTGAAGCCAGAATTGCTATTCGTACCTTCAGTCAGCATCACGATGAGCCATTTCATGAAGCTTGGACAAGTTTCAAGGAGTTGTTAAGAACTTGTCCACATCACGACATTCCTCAATGGGAGTTGATTTCTTCATTTTATGATGGATTATCTGCCGAAGATGTGAGAGATATGAATTCAACAAGTGCATGGACTTTCATGACTAATACTGAGGATGATGACTGGGAGTTACTAGAACGGATGAGTATACATTCAAAAAGACAAGCTCAGTCTCGTAGGAAATCGAGGAATGTGGTTGATTATTCAGATAGAAGAACTTCCAGGTTGGGTCAGTCAGCAGGTAAGGCTATAGTAAAGGCTACAAGTTCTTTACTATATGTCAGGGATGTGGTGATACTGGACACACTGCCAGAGATTGTCCGGAGAACACTGCCAGAGATTGTCCGGAGTTTGATGAGGGGTCGGAAGAGGTGAACTATGTACAGGGTGATAGGCGACCATACAATAACAATACTAATAATAATACTTATCATCCGGTTTGAGGAATCACCCAAACCTCAGATATGATAACCCAAACAACCAATTGAACCCAAACTTTCAAAGTAATTCCCATCAGCAATATCAGAACAGGTCTATGGGTCAGAGTGGTCAATACAATCAGGGGAACTTTAACAGGGGTGGTCAGAGGAACTATCAGAATAATCAGGAACAGGGTGGATCGGGAGGAAATGCAGAACCATCAAACAGGGAGCTTCTGGAATTTATGAAGGAGATGAGGAAATCCAATAAGGTGAGAGACAAGAGCTATGAGACCTTGAGCAAGCAAGTTGGTCAACTAGCAGAAGAAGTGGCAGCTCTTAAGAAAGATCAGGGGAAGCTACCAAGTGATACGATCATGAATCCACAACATCAAGGGACAAACATAAAGAACATGAAAAATGTCCACATTAATTCGGTTAGTATCCTCCCCGATTCTAAAATTTTTACTGACAACTTTACTTTTTTATCAAAACAAGTTACAGGTAAGAAAAATGAAGTCGATGGAGTAGAAGAGAGTGACCCAGGAGAACTTATCATTCCAATCAAAGTAGGAAAGTTTAAGATAAAAAGGGCACTCTTGGATCATGGGGCAGGTGTTAGTATCTTGCCTGGTGCGTTATATGATCAATATGAGTTCGGCCCTTTACGGGAGGTTGATACCACCGTGGTGTTAGCGGACTTGCCTGCAAATGTCCTAAGGGGATGGTAAAAGATGTGATAATCAAGTTGGGAGATTTCTACTACTCGGTGGACTTTATAGTGCTTGACTATGCACCAGTGAGAACAAACGAGCAATAAAAGGTTATTTTAGGGCGACCATTTTTGACAACTGCCAATGCTCAAATCAACTGTCGGGATGGAACAATTGATATGACATGTGAAACTTGTAAGTTACGTTTTGATGTGTTTTCCAAGTCGATTACCTATTTTGTTAATGACAAATTTTTTGATGCAAATGTGACTAACGTGTGTGTTCCTCCCTACATCTCACATGTAAGCGAGCACATAACTTTTGATAATGGTTGCAAGTATGATAGGGATAAACAGGTGGACTTGAAAGAGTTTGTAAATTCAAAAGAAAATAAAGAGCCAGTGATGGAGATGGAATTAAAGTATGAGAAGCCAAAATGGAAGAAAAAAGTTGGTGATCCACCTGATCCTAAAAATACTCAAGTTAAGACAACGATGTTCGGTCCATGTTTGGATGACGTTGGGAACCCGCTAGATCAACAAAAACAAACAGTTATAGAACTCTCAGAAGGCAACCACCACTTTCGACCACCGTGAGTGGTGACAGGTATGGTCTGGCTGAAGACCTAAAACTTAGCGCTATTGGGAGGCAACCTGAGATGTTTGTAATTTTTAGTTATTTTTATGATATTTTTTGTTTGAAACTTTATGGGTGTGTTCACTAGAAACCCTCACGAGACTTCACTCGTCCACTCGGGCCTATCGAGAAGTTTAAAAGGCTTGTTGCATATGCTAAATGCAACCGTGATTCCTACAAAAGTGAGTGTTATTAATTTTTTTTTAGTTTTTGTACTGTCTTTTTAGTTTCACGCCGATGCAAACATGCAAGTGTGGGGAAGTATATGGAATTTTAGAAGCATATTTGATGAGGTGCTTAGCAGGCTTACCCGTAGTCTTCATATAATAATATAAAAGCACTATCAGATCATCTACCATCAGGTCCATGTGAACTTTCTTTGAATTTATTTGCTATTTTTGTTTTGCACTTGGGGGAGTGTTTGGGGTTGGTAAAGATCACAAGAAATCATGTTGAATTTGAAACAACCATACATTGGGGACAATGTATCCAAGTGTGGGGATGGGGGAGCCCAAGCAGACACATTTTGGAGAAATGAAAATTTAGACACAAAAATTGAAGATTTTTAAAATTTTTCTCTGAAATACTAATCACTGGTTAAGGTTCTTGGTCATGGTTAATTCCCCAAAGGTTAAAACCCGGTTGGTTTGTGAAAGTTGGAAAGGGAATGCCTAACTAGGGGTGGCAAACTTTGGGTGTAGTAAATTTGTACGTGTCATATCGGTAACCCAATTCCACCGTCTCCATATGTGAGAAGCCTATTCTTTGACATTGTTATATCTATTTGCTAGTTTGGAGTGTTCAATAATGCTTACTAAGTGGTAGAACTTGGGGGGCGCGTGCATCTTGAAGCTCGAGACCGGGATTCACACTAAAATGATTGAGGCATTAGGATTAACCATAGAACAACCCCATAGGACCCACTTACCTAAAATTTATCCGTAGTAGCCAATTTTGAACCTTTACTCATTCGCTTGTTTCACTAAACCCCTTGAACCATTAGCCTTTTGTTTAGCCTTTTGTTAGCCTTTTTGTTCACCCGTGTGATGGAACTTGAGTTACTTGGTGATAATTATAGTGCTAAGTTTGATTTGATTTCATGTTTTAAAAAAAGAAAGAAAGAAAAAAATCAGAAAAAATCGTAAAGAAAAAGAAAAAAAATGAAAAGAAAAGAAAATGTTGTCGAAATAGTCTAGTTGAAAGACTGAGGTATTAGACAAGAAAAATATTGTGATTTGAAGTATATAATAACTAACTCAAGTTTTCCATCATTCTAGTCACTATACCCCAAATTACCCCACCCGAACCTAAGCCTAATGTTACAACCCTGTTAAAGCCCTCATGATTGGTGTGCAATCTTGTGTTAGCGAGTGGAGATTTGATTGCTTTAAAGCCTATGCTTACTAGTTTTCATCATTGCTTGAGTGCTTTATAAATACTGGCACATCTTTGGCCGAGTAAGAAATTACACCTAGTGGAAAGCTTCATTGTGAGGGGTATGATATGTGCAAGGGAGCAGCCTAGAGTTTGAGAAGCCTGGTTCGGCAGTTCGACGGGTTAGAGGTTTGTGGTTGTTAACGGGTCATAATTGCTAACTTGGGAATTAGGTATGCCCTTGAACCTTAATCGAGTTTGGTATGTGTGCTTCTATGTGCTCACCCATTTTTTGACTTGAATTCTTGATTCTTAAAAGCAACCTCGCTTGAGGGCAAGCGAGAAACAAGTGTGGGGATGTGATGTACGGGGTTTGGAATGAGGTTTATTATGGTTAATTGGTTAACTTTAATGCATTTAATGTGGTTAAGTATAAGAAATTGTGTTGAACAAGTTAACTACAAGGATTTGATGTTTTGTAGGTTAAACACGAGCACTTGATGGATTTTGAAGAATACACATGGATGATAAGTGATGACCATTATGGATGATGAGATAGAGAATTTAATTACGAGAACGTGGCCGCAAACGGGAAGGAAAACGGAGTCCAAACGAAGAAGATATGAAGAAAACAAGAATTGGAAAAATCAGTCCACCATAAGTTACGGCGGAAAAATGACTTACGGTGGTTGATGAAAAAGTGCAGCAGAAGGCCTCCACCGTAACTTACGGTGGAAAAATGACTTACGGTGGCCACGCGTGCTGAACTCATTTAAAAGACGAAAAAATTAGGTTTTCAGGGGATCTTTCACTCCGGACCTCCATAGTCGCCCCTTTTCGTCCCCAAGGCTTCCCGAGGACTCCCGGAGGTGATTTCAAGGCGTTTCAAGTGTTTCTAATCATTCGGTTTGATTCTTTAACGCTAGATACGATGTTTAATTTTGATTTTGAGTTGTTTTTCGTTGCTATGTCCGGCTAATCCACCCGTGATCTTCTCCGGGTGATTAGGGTTTATACTATGACTTGTTCTTGGTTGTTTCTTGTTAATTTTAATGTTTGAACACGGTGAATTAAACCGAGTAACATTATTAATCGTTTTGAGATTCTAAAATACGTGTTTTATCTTCAATTCAATTGTTCTGTTCTTGATTGTTTTAGATTGCTTTTCATCTGTAAACGTCAATTGTGGATGGGATTGGGTAAAACAAACGTAGGGTATGATTCGGATAAGTGCATAGACATAGTTTCATTCAATTCATTATCTTAAAGCGAGTTAATTTGGTTATGTCTACGTGACCCGTTAAACTAAAAGAGCAAGACTGAGTCATAAACCTTAACCCCGGAGAGGATTACTTCTCTCATCATTGTTTGCAATCAAATTTTACATTTTAATTTCAACACTTTTGCAATTTAGTTAATTTACAAGTATTTTTATAAAGCTTTAAACTTTACGAATTAAACTACACTTTCCACATATTCCCCGTGGATCGACCCGACTTACTCTAGCTATCTTAGTGAGTTTGGAACTTTATAAATTGTTTTTTATTAGGCCTGACAAACCGATATCATATATATATACACATACATACATATATATATACATACATATATATAGGGTTAGGTTCAATCGTTAACCCATTAAAATTACAATAACCTATTAACCACATCCTATTGGTCTTGGTCCCACTAGAAAGATAATCTAATGGTTGTGATTAATTTGATTATTTAAAATTAAAAAAAGACCTCATTGCATCTTTAAGGGCAAAATTGTTATTTTACTCAAAAAATGACTGATGTGTCTAAAAAGATTGATTGATGTGATGTATCTACTACATTAAATATGTAATATTTTTCTTTAAATATACATTTTTCAAATTAAATAATAATACTAATAATATATTCTTTAAATATAATTTACTACCAACATTTAACATTTATGGAAATATATAGAGAAAACTAATTTGAAACAAAAACAATTAAATACGAAACGAAAACGATACATAAGAAGAGATCTAAAAAATTTGATTATACATCCAAAAAATAAAAAAACATAACTGTAACAACACGGTAGTAATATATTCACGCATACTTTACACTACTAATTATACTCTTACACTACTATAACAAGTAGGGGCTGTTTGGCAACTTCTGAATAGGTAAGTGCTGAATCAATAAGAGGTCTGAACAAATAAGATGTCTGAATCAATAAGTGCTGAACAAGTTTAAATCTATTTGGTTGGATATCTGAATGACTGTGTAGAATGACTAATTTCTAACCAATATTCCCAACCACACAGATATGAAATTTCTGAATCCTAATATTCCTTAAATCGTAACCTTCTCTCAATTTATATATGTTAATTCTAACCAATATTCCCAACCACACATATATAAAATTAGGTATGTTGAATCTTTAAAACAAATGGAATACTTCATCAATATTCCCAACCAAACCTAAAATATCATTGGTGAGGTGTGAAAGTATATATATTTTTTATAAAGAATTTTTCGCACAGATTCAGTTTTAAATGGTTGTTACTACTACTAACTACACACACAAAAGGCAAGTGCACCTATCGTGGGGTAATATAGTGATGGTAAGAACCGAGTATCAATCCGTGGACACACTAAGACTACTCAACAATCCTTATAATTAACTATCAATTTTTGTTTAAGAGAATGATAAGTTGCATTGATGTAAATTAGGGTTTCTTTAGGGTTTTAAACTAACAATAAAAATAAGAAATAAATAAAACAAGTTGAAACTTTTGGATTTAAGATCAGGGATAAAGGCTATCATCCTAACTTGGATTACACTTATGTAATTGTGATGAAGTGGTGGTGTGATTAAAGATATTGAATAAAGTAATGGTGTTAACGTTTATAAAGATGAGCTGGCGCGATTTCTCGTCTATCCGCTCCGTAGTGACCAGGACCAACACAGGTTGAGATTTATGCTTAGGTCAAGGCCCTAGTGATGTAGGTAAATCTTTGTGTCCTTTTCGACATATGATTTCTGAAAACATAACTTAATGTAAGAAGAGAGTTGATCAAGTTCTATTCTAACATACCATTAATTTTAGAAAACCATAACAATTACTGTAGATTTCTCAGACTAATAAAAGGGAACCCGTAAATGATCAGAAGGTTAAGGTCTTATGATTTCTAATAACCATCTCTAGTTAATTAGCCATAGTTGTTATGAATAAAAGTTGATCATACGTTTTTCAACCGTGTATGACAATCACAATTACAAACCATAAACTTATAACCCCCCGTTCAAATGTAGGTGCTACCCATCGAAAGTTTTCCCAAGACCACCATAACGTTAACACAATATTTATCACACCATTAATTCATCACAAATTACATAAGTTTCATCCAAGTAGGATGATAATAGAAGTTTAGCTCATAATGAGCTGTAATATAACAAACAACATAGAAGATAGATATGGATTCATTGATAAAATAGAACAATCAAACCAATGATCCACAATGGATGGTGTTTAGACAATCCCGAGCCTCTTCCAAGTGTTGTATGCACCTCCCGAGCCTCCAAATGATCTTCAAGACTTGATTCCCGAGACAATTCTGCAGAGTATCACTTCCACCAAAAGCTTGGAAAATGATGAACTTGGACTTCTATTTATAGGCTTCCCGGAGTGTTTAAGCACGGCCCCGTGACAAAAAGGCACGGCCCCGTGTTAGTACAATGCTTACGAAAGTTGGTCGGATCATACGCACAGGAGTTGTCGGGCACAGCCCCGTGACAAATGGGGCACGACCCCGTGAAAGGGGGTATCACGGCCCCGTGTTGATATGGGGCACGGCCCCATGACTACTTTTGGGGAACAGTACTTTTGTCCTGTCAGATGTCCAATCACGGGGGTGTGCCAAATTAGCACGGGGGTGTGTTTCAGGCAAGGCATGGGGGCGTGCTTAATGAGGCACGACCCCATGCTTGGAGCTTTAAGCTTGAATTTCTTCAATTTCTTGTCCATTATGCTCCTTTTGTCCATCTTGCCATTCACAACACCTGAAAACACAATTGAATGATTTTAAGTACATAATCATCATATTTCGGGAGAAATCAAGGAATAAATGATGTGCTTTTGATAGTGTTTTTATGTATAATTTGGAGCATATCAAATATCCCCACACTTAAACTTTGCTTGTCCTCAAGCAAATCACTTAAAATGACAACTCCACCAAAAACCAAATAAAACAAAAGATAAATATGACTTTCGGGAAATATGCAAGTAAAAATTATTTCATCCAAATGCAAACATTTTAAGCATGTATAGAATGATATCCTAGCAAGCAATGGGATTGTTAGTAAAGATTATAACCATGCAAAAATCCACACTCCTCACAAAACACACTCACGCTCGGCTGAATATATGGAGCCACACATAAGATGAAGTATGACTAATACGCTCAATTGCCTAGCATGAATACGTGTGGAATCATAAGCTTGCTAAGGGATCAATTCTCCACCTACTTAGATATTTACCTACATAAATCATTAGGTCTTTGATAGGTTGTAACTTGGCTCGGGCTCGGGTGTGGAATGTTTGGAAAAAGTGGCTAAATGCTAAAGACGACGGTCTTGGTTTATTTTTCTAACATAAACTACAAGGAAAGCAGTAAAAAGTTCCCTATACAATACTTCAAGCCAGAAGGGATATGCTAACTTGAGGACTCGTTTAAGGTCAGATTGTCAAGACCATATTTTGCTTTTAGAAACCTTACTTCATCCTTTACCCGAAGATACACAAAACTATCCTTTCGTAAGGATCGTTCAGCTTGAAGCCTAATATCACCCAATCGGATCAGTTCTGTGTATTCGTATTGGGACTCAGTTTGGTTCTTTTTGCATTTTCCATTGTGTGACCAATTTCCACAATTCGGGCATCTTTCGTATCTTTTTGCCCGTCTCTTTATGGCGCTCTTTGAAATTCCACAAAATGGCGGAACTTGTTCCTTTTTTTTCGCCATTTCTTTCTTGCGTCGTACGTGAGGTTGTAAATTTGTTCGCGGATTTCCGGGGGAAGTCCCGGTTTTGCGTGATGAAGGCAACAAAGTAAATTAAAATCAAAAGAATGCATTCCAGTTCTTTTAGGTCTGCCGGTAAAAGACCAAAATTTTCTTTCTTTTTCTCTTTTTCTCTTTTTTCTTTTCTTTTCTTTTCTCTTTTTTTATATATAAACCAAAATCGTGTCTTTAACGAAAATAGGTTTTGTTGAAGGCTTTTTGGTTGAGTGACTTGGTGATTCGGGTGATAAAATAAAATGTTTAAGCTCAACGGGGCTAACTAGGGTTGACGTTCGGGTAGGGAAGATTAAAAGAAAATGGTTGGGGCTTGAATGGTTAAGGGTTTCCTAATGCCTAACTCATTTTTATGCAGAAAATACTAATTAAGGTCTGAAATGTATACCCAAAGCAAGTTCTAATCACACGTATCATGAGGTACTCTCAATTGAATCCAGAATGAAAGTAAAATTGCAAAGGTTTGCAAAAGCTGTTTAAGGCTCAAAAATAAACTCACAAATGGATGGAATTGGGTAAAAGTGTTTCATTTTGCATGATTACATATGTTTACTTGATTATTGCTTTTAAGGATATCACAAAAAATATTTTCAACTTTTATTTGGATTTCTCTTATTTACTTATTTATTTCCCGAAAACGTATATTTATAATTTGGCTTATCAAAAATTGTTTAAATTTTTGGCTTCGTGTCACAAAAATTAATGGTTAAGTGATTTTGTTAAAATTTTCAATTTGGACCTGTTTTTAGCAAAGTATTAAGTATGTGTCTCGATTAATCCCATCCCCACACTTAAAATTCACATTGTCCCCAATGTGATAGATAAATTAAAACAAGGAATGGAAACAAGATACTCCCCAAAATATGACAAAGTCGACTTTTGCCTTTG
Source organism: Flaveria linearis (assembly GCA_024085815.1). NCBI lineage: Eukaryota > Viridiplantae > Streptophyta > Magnoliopsida > Asterales > Asteraceae > Flaveria > Flaveria linearis. The sequence goes on from CM044002.1 coordinate 17,879,944, forward strand.
CTTGCGAGAACCATCGGGATCACCTGAAATATCGTCCATTTATTGAAAACATTAAAATCCTAAACACATAAAATAAAAAGAAAATGACATAAAGTAAAGGATAGATTGGCACAAAACGACTGTGCCCGGCCTCTGAAAGTGATGTGGATTTTCAAGGGCTTTGTGACATCATTGCTCAGGTCGTCCATTCGAGAGTTTAGATTTTCGACGCGGTTGAAAGCTTGTTGCGCGTATTCGAATGATCTCCTTGCATGGTCACTGGTGGTCTGGATTGCTTCATAAAGGTCTAACATGGTTGGAAATTCTCCAACGTGTGAGCTGGAGGCCCCGGCGTCTTCATGATGTGTTGGTATATCAAGGTCCATGATAATCTCCTCGGGATCTGCCGGATCCCAGATTTGTCCCTTCCTATCCATGAATCTCGGTTGTCCATTTGGTAAGGTTGTGATCATGTACATGCTTGTGCAAATGCTTAAGTCCAACAAACCTGGCATTACTCCTTCGGTTCCCTCCGTGTTACACCCATAACTCTCGTATAAGTTCAGGATCCAGCTTCCTCCAAACATTGGTGTCGGGGCACCTGCAGTTGCATTCCTGGCAAACAAGTTACAAAACAAATACCCAATGTTGCATGGCAAATGATTAGTCATACAGTATAAGATAAACATGTCTCTCAAACTAACAACTCCCTCGCTTTGGCCACGAGCTGTTATCGAATGGCTAAGCAACCGATGTATGTATCGTAGCAACGGGTCCCGAATCTGACTACTCTTGGTTTTACTTGAGTTGAATGCCCCTGTTCTAATTTTCTCCCAAAATGCCTTTCTCATGGCACCGCTTTCTGCGTCCCTACTTTCCTCATCTGGAAATGTATGATAAGCTGCATTCCTGAGATTGCTTCCTCCTCCATTTCCTGTTCTGTATATATTCCCAGATAGACACCAAACAAAGCGATGGATGTTTTTCGCCAATTCCACCCAGCCTGAATGTAACTGCTTCCTCATCCCAAGGGTCGGAGTCTTTCATGCTGAATCTGAAAGATGCTAAAAATTCAAGAGTTAGCTCATAAATGGAAGGCCTGTTTTGTGAAAACAACCGCTTCCACTGAATACTCAATAAATTGTTGTATCTTTTGAGCTGTCCGACAGCCGTCAAGGTTTCTTCATCGGCTTGCAAATACGACCTTTCAGCCCTTTGCAAGAGCCTTTGCAATCGATCACGACACCATCTTTCACGGTTTCCGCCAAATTGTAAGTATGGATGGTTCATGATCCTGAAATTTTGACAAATCAGTTAACATATACAAAATAGATTTTCAGAATAGTCAATTTATTTTAGGGACAAAAATTGATTTTCAAAAGCCACGTCACCCCTTTTTGTGAACTTGTGTTGAAAAACAGTTTGACACGTTCGAAAAGCTTGTTAAACATGGGGGTGTGTCTCTTGAAACGTGGGGGTGCGGTTAACATTTTGAAGCATGAAATTTCAACTCAATCAAATGTGGTTTTGTTTATAAATCCTTGATTAAGCATAAATTTGTTATTTTCTTGCTTGAAAAACCAAAGATTATACGTTAAACATTTTGAGCAATTATTATTAATTCAAGACAAAATATATAATGTTTCAACACTACTTGCCAATTCTCGTAACTTGAACATGATTAACAAAGAAATCACCACACATTATGAAGAAAGTCTTGTTAACACTAACGGGAAACATACTAATACTAATAACTAACTAATCAAACTAAACAACACTAATCAACTTTCAAGAGAACATAAACAAAGAGGCATAAAGCATTCATAATTCCATAATATGTTTAAGCACAAGCTCTTACATATAATCATTAGGATTTCGGTTGTTTAGAGACCTAATCACCTAAATACATGCAAATGGCTATCATAATCATGGGAATTAGCCTACTAACCTTTTCATTAAATCTCTTGAAAGGATGCTTGAAAATGTGAAGGAAGAAATGAAAAATGGTCACAAGATGAAGAGGATACGAAGTTGCAGGCCAAAATTTCGGGTTATCATTCATCATTGATGGGGAACAAGACAAAATGCTGAAACAAGTCAGATTGTGTCGAATTTTGTCGTCACGGGGGCGTGCCTATGTGGGCACCGGGCCGTGATTGCTTTATGCAGTTTTGGTTCAGTCTTTTGTTGTTCCGTTTTTCAATTTCGCGCGTTGCGTAATTTACCCGGCTAAGTTTTGACGTATCCAATTCATCAGAGAAGTTAGGGAATTAGTTTTAGAATTCAAATAAGCAAACCAAGCGACAATTACATTTTCCTATCTCCTACGATTACATAATACGTTAATAACCGGGAATCTGAAACTGCAAAACCAGACTCCTTAACGCGCACTAGCGCACATGACCCTTCACGAAATGCCTCTAGAAGAAGCCTCCACACATTTCGTGTGGAAGGGTCGGGAGAGGGTAGTGCGAAGTGCGGTTGCTAAGTTCTGCAAGCCGACGATTGACGGAAACAAGCTCCTCGCTCATTTCCTGAACTTTCTGGATAAGTTCAGCCAAGCGTTGAGTTGCGGTGAGATTCATCTCCGTCAATTTCTTGATTAGCTCATGGAGCTTAAAGAAATACTCTTGAGTCGTTGGCTCTCTAGTTTCAGACCGGGGCTTCGTTGCAGGATTCCAATTGGAACTTCCTTGACTGGATTCTTTCATCCCTTCTTCGTGAGATTTTGAGTAGAAATGGGTGTGATGAAAGCTTGGAACAAGTGTGGTATTTATACTCAGGTCTGCAAAGTTGGTCACGGGGGCGTGCTTGGGTAGGCACGGCCCCGTGCTTGTCAGAAGTCGCCTTAAATTCGTCCTTTAACGTTCCAGAGTCGTCAGCGGAGATCGTGGAAAATATTTGTCAGAGTCACGGGGGCGTGCTTGGTGGGGCACGGCCCCGTGCTTGTGCTTGGGAGTCCTACAAAAAGCTAAAAATTTCAGACAAAATCTATGTACAAGTGCCGTGTTTTCGTTTTGGGTCTTCGGCGCGACCCTTCCCCACACTTAATCCTCGTCGGGGCGGAGGTGTAATTCCTCCGAGAAAATCTTGGTTAGCCCATCGTTATATGGCTTTAAACGATGTCCATTCACTTTGAAACTTAAACCTTCATGGTTGTCAATTTCGATGGCACCATTTGGAAACACATTTTAATCGTGTAAGGTCCAGACCAACGTGATTTTAACTTTCCGGGAAACAGACGTAAACGAGAGTTATACAGTAAGACACGTTCCCCCACATGAAATCGTTTAGTGCTCCTTAAATGAGAGTCGTGTAATTTCCTTGTCTTTTCCTTGTAAACCCTAGCGTTTTCGTATGCTTGTTCTCTCAGTTCCTCTAGTTCATGGATTTGTAGAAATCGATTCTTTCCTGCAAGGCCTTGGTCTAGGTTTGCTGCTTTGAGTGCCCAATAGGCTTTATGTTCCAGTTCCACAGGTAGATGACACGACTTCCCATAAACGAGTTTAAACGGTGTTGTGCCAATGGGAGTCGTAAAGGCTGTTCGAAAAGCCCATAATGCATCGTCTAGCTTGGCAGACCAGTCCTTGTGATTTTGTCCTACGGTTTTTTCCAGGATTCGTTTGATACCTTGATTAGTGACTTCCGCTTGCCCATTCGCTTATGGATGATAAGCGGTTGTAAAGCGATGGTTTACTCCATAACGAGCCATTGCTCTTTCGAGCTGGTTGTTACAAAAATGGGTTCCTCGATCACTAATCAAAGCCTTGGGGGTACCAAAACGAGAGAATAATTTCTTAAGGAATCTGACAATATTTCTTGCATCGTTGGTAGGCAGGGCTTGAGCTTCGGCCCATTTTGAGACATAATCAACTGCTACTAAGATGTAACGATTTCCAAATGATACTGGGAATGGCCCTATGAAATCAATACCCCATACATCAAATACCTCGCATACTTGAACGGGTTTCTGAGGCATCTCATCCCGTGTCGAGATGTTGGTTGCTCTTTGACATGCATCACAGGTGCGTACCATGTTGTGAGCATCCTTGAAGATCGTGGGCCAATAGAATCCAGAATCAAAGACCTTTTTGGCTGTTAGAGTTGCTCCATGGTGTCCTCCCGTGGGTCCTTCATGACAGTGCCTTAGGATCTGTTCCGCTTCACTTCCGTACACGCATCTTCGAATGAGTTGGTCCGCACCGATTCTGAATAGGTACGGATCTTCCCAATAGTAATGCTTAATATCAGTAAAGAATTTCTTCTTTTGCTGATAAGTCATTCCTTTGAGAAGGATTCCGCTTGCCAAATAGTTTGCGAAATCGGCAAACCAAGGATACTCATCGATTGAAGATTGGATGTTCAAAAGGAATTCGTGAGGAAAATTATCATTTATTTTGAATTCCTCGGTTTGTGGATGGTTCGAATCTTCAAGACGCGAAAGATGATCAGCCGCTAGATTTTCTGCTCCTTTCTTGTCACGAATCTCAATGTCGAATTCTTGAAGTAGAAGTATCCATCGTATCAATCTCGGTTTTGCATCTTGTTTGTTGAACAGATAACGTAGGGCTGCATGATCGGTATAGACGACTGTTTTTGACAGGACTAGATACGAGCGGAATTTGTCAAATGCGAAAACTACTGCGAGAAGTTCTTTCTCGGTGGTTGTGTAGTTTTCTTGTGCGTCGTTTAAGGTTTTGCTCGCATAGTGAATTGGGTGGAATTTATTTTCTTTCCTTTGTCCTAACACGACTCCTACCGCAAAATCGCTTGCATCGCACATGAGTTTAAATGGTAACGTCCAATCTGGGGAAACCATAATTGAAGCGGTGACCAACCTATCTTTTAACAAATCAAACGCACTGATGCATTCGTTGGAAAACACGAATTTTGCATCTTTATCAAGAAGTTGAGTCATCGGTCGTGCGATTTTTGAGAAGTCTTTAATGAAACGACGATAGAATCCTTCGTGACCTAGGAAGCTTCTAATTTCTTTCACGGTTGTGGGATATGGCAGTTTGGAAATAGTGTCAACTTTGGCTTGATCAACTTCGAGGCCTGCTCGAGAAATCTTATGTCCCAACACTATTCCTTCAGTAACCATGAAATGACACTTTTCCCAATTTAGAACAAGGTTAGAGTCCTCGTATCTAACCAACATTTTTTCCAGGTTTTCAAGACATTGTTCGAATGAGTTTCCAAAGACTGAGAAATCATCCATGAAAACTTCCATTGAGTGTTCAATCATGTCATGAAAAATTGCTACCATGTATCTTTGAAATGTAGCAGCAGCATTACACAATCCAAAAGGCATTCGTCGATACGAAAATGTGCCATATGGACAAGTGAATGTCGTTTTCTCTTGATCTTCGGGAGCAATGGGAATTTGAAAGGAAAGTGATCCTTTCTTGTGGCGTCATTGAGTTTGCGATAATCGATGCAAACTCTCCATCCTGTAACCGTACGAGTTGGAATAAGCTCATTCTTTTTGTTAGTTACCACAGTCATTCCTCCTTTCTTTGGAACAACTTGGACGGGACTGACCCAAGGCGAATCAGAAATAGGGTAAATCAAACCGGCATCTAGCAGTTTGATTACTTCTTTCTTCACCACCTCTTGCATGCTCGGATTTAAACGTCTTTGAGGTTGAATGACGGATTTGAAGTCCTCTTCCATTAATATTTTGTGAGTGCAAAAGGATGGATTGATTCCCTTGATGTCCATGATTTTCCATGCAATTGCTCGTTTATGTGCCTTCAGCACATTGAGCAATTTGTTCTTCTCCTCTTTTGATAGGGCGGATGAGATTATGACAGGAAGCTGAGAGGTGTTTTCAAGAAAAGCGTATTCGAGATGAGACGGAAGTTCTTTGAGTTCTAAAGCCGGAGGGTCCTCGATAGAAGGTTTGGCTTTAGGTTCTAATTCTTGATCGGTGATCTCAAATGCTTCTTGACAAGATGATGTTTCATCAACTTTGAGTTCTGGAATGATCTGGTGCTCACAGACGGGCTCAGTGGTCTGGATTTCTATTAATTGAGTATCGCAAGCTTCAATTTGACGAGTGTTCTTCAGATGACAACTTATGATTGAGTCGCAAACATCAATATAATAGAGTGAATCGTCATGATGTTAAGGATGTTTCATGGATTGTCCTATGTCAAATGTCACTTCCTCCTCATCCACTCGGAGTATGAGTTTGCCGGTGCAAACATCAATGAGGGCTCGAGCGGTTGCTAAGAAAGGTCGACCTAAGATGAGAGGAACATTCTTATCCTCATCTATGTCGAGGATCACAAAATCAACGGGAAATACGAACTTGTCGATTTTAACTAAGAGATTTTCAACAATGCCCCTCGGATATTTGACAGAACGGTCAGCTAATTGAATGCTCATACGAGTAGGTCTAGGCTCACCTAAGTTTAACTTTTCAAAAACTGCATAAGGCATGAGGTGAATGCTAGCACCTAAATCGGCTAACGTGTTGCTGACAGAAAGATTTCCTATTAGGTAAGGTATGGTGAAACTCCCTGGATCAGTCATTTTTTGAGGTAGTTTTTTTTGAAGAACTGCTGAGCATTCCTCATTCAAAACTACATGTGATAACTCTTCCAGTTTCTTCTTGTTTGATAACACACCCTTTAAAAAATTGGCATAATTTGGCATTTGGGCTAAGTCTTCCACCAATGGCAGATTAATATGGAGTTGCTTGAACAATCCCAGAAATTTGCCATATTGTGCCTCCATTCGTTGTTGTCTCAGACGACCGGGATATGGAGGTGGTGGAACATAAGGTGGTGGTGGTACGTATTTCTTGGCTGGTTCTTCAACAATAACAGGTTGCTTTTGCTTGTCACTTGTATTACGTGGTGTCTCGAGTTCTATTTCTTCAAGGATGGGCTGTAATACAGGTGCATCACCTTGAGTGGTTTTGCCACTCCTTGTGGTGATGGCTTTGACTTGAGCATTGGGGTTTATTACAGTATTGCTAGGCAAAGCACCTTGGGGTCTCGCAGATAGTTGTTGTGCTATCTGACCTACCTGGTTTTCAATGGTTTGCAATGATGCTTTGTTGCTTTTGATGTCAGCCTCGTTTCTTTGGAACCTTTCCTCGTTTCTTCGATCAGATTTCCGGATGTACTCATCTGTGGCTTGTGTGGTTAACAACAATTGCTGCAATAAATCTTCCATTGATGATGCTCCACGGTCTTGATTACTACTGCTTGGACCTTGATATGTTGGTTTCTGTTGTTGGTAAGGTGGCCTACGGTTGAATCCAAATGATAGTTGGTTGTTACCCGCTTCTCTGTAGTTTGGATTGCTCCTCCAATTTGAGTTGTTGTTATATGAGTTGTTTGGGCCTCCCACGTAGTCAACATCTTCAACCATCATAATGCCTTGTGGACATTCATTGGTCTTGTGTGAGTTTCCACATGTGTTGCATCGTGATGGAGTCTTTTTAAGTTCAGCTTGCAATTGTTCGAATCGTTTGGTTAAAGATTCTAACTGGGCTGTGATCAGCGTCTCAGAGTCTACTTGATGAATTCCTCTAGAGTTGATTTTGTTTCTCAAGGGATTGTAAGCAAAGCTCTTCTTAGCTGCTTTCTCTAGGGCTTGGTATGCTTCTGTTGGTGTGACACTTCCGAAATCTCCTCCCACACTTTGGTCTACAGCTTGTTTGTGTACTCCACTGATTGCATCATAAAAAGTTTGACACTGCAGCCACATTTCAAGTCCGTGATGTGGGCATCTCCGAAGGAGACCTTTATATCTCTCCCACGCTGCGTGTAATGATTCATCATCATCTTGGCGAAAGCTTGTGATGCTGCTTCTCAATTTGGCAGTGCGATCGGGTGGAAAGTATTTCAACAGGAATTGTTCAGCCATTTCCGCCCATGTGGTGATGGAACCAGGCGGAAGTGAATCAAGCCAGTCAATGGCTCGGCCGCGAAGTGAAAATGGAAAAGTCGTAGTCTAATAGCATCGTCTGAACAGTTATTGATTTTGAATGTTGCACAGATACGAAGGAATCGTGAGATGTGAGCGTTAGGGTCTTCGTCTTGCAATCCGTGAAACTGAACAGAGTTCTCTACGAGTTGGATAATACTAGACTTAATCTCGAAATTGTTGGCCGCTATTGCTGGTTGGACAACACTAGACTCATAACCGTCGATTGATGGTGTGGCATAGTGCGTCATCTTCATTTCCTCGTCTTGATTAGCCATGTCTCCTTCGGATGGTGTATCTTCCGAGATGTCTTCTTCGATGATTGTTGCTGCTTGTTGCGGTCTTTCACGTAACCTTTGTTGGAAAAGTCGTTCAGGTTCCGAAAGAGGTGAAACAAGTTCAGGACTAGACGAGTCGGACATACACTAACTTAAGGAAGCATAAACTAACTAAGGCTTAAAATGCATCAGACAAATGTAACTAAACTAACTAAGGCAAACTAACTACAAAATTAAAATGAATTTGAACAAAAATATTAACAAGATATAAACAGGACAGTCAAAAATTTAGATTGTCTTTCAAACTTGCTGTGTGTCCCAGGCAACGGCGCCAAAAACTTGGTGCGGTGTGAAAGTATATATAATTTTTATAAAGAATTTTTCGCACAGATTCAGTTTTAAATGGTTGTTACTACTACTAACTACACACACAAAAGGGAAGTGCACCTATCGTGGGGTAATATAGTGATGGTAAGAACCGAGTATCAATCTGTGAACACACTAAGACTACTCAACAATCCTTATAATTAACTATCAATTTTTGTTTAAGAGAATGATAAGTTGCATTGATGTAAATTAGGGTTTCTTTAGGGTTTTAAACTAATAATAAAATAAGAAATAAAGTTAAACAAGTTGAAACTTTTGAATTTAAGATCAGGGGATAAAGGCTATCATCCTAACTTGGATTACACTTATGTAATTGTGATGAAGTGGTGGTGTGATTAAAGATATTGAATAAAGTAATGGTGTTAACGTTTATAAAGATGAGCTGGCGCGATTTCTCGTCTATCCGCTCCGTAGTGACCAGGACCAACACAGGTTGAGATTTACTGCTTAGGTTAAGGCCCTAGTGATGTAGGTAAATCTTTTGTGTCCTTTTCGACATACGATTTCTGAAAACATAACTTAATGTAAGAAGAGAGTTGATCAAGTTCTATTCTAACATACCATTAATTTTAGAAAACCATAACAATTACTGTAGATTTCTCAGACTAATAAAAGGAACCCGTAAATGATCAGAAGGTTAAGGTCTTATGATTTCTAATAACCATCTCTAGTTAATTAGCCATAGTTGTTATGAATAAAAGTTGATCATACGTTTTTCAACCGTGTATGACAATCACAATTACAAACCATAAACTTATAACCCCCCGTTCAAATGTAGGTGCTACCCATCAAAAGTTTTCCCAAGACCACCATAACGTTAACACAATATTTATCACACCATTAATTCATCACAAATTACATAAGTTTCATCCAAGTAGGATGATAATAGGAGTTTAGCTCATAATGAGCTGTAATATAACAAACAACATAGAAGATAGATATGGATTCATTGATAAAATAGAATAATCAAACCAATGATCCACGACGGATGGTGTTTAGACAATCCCGAGCCTCTTCCAAGTGTTGTATGCACCTCCCGAGCCTCCAAATGATCTTCAAGACTTGATTCCCGAGACAATCCTGCAGAGTATCACTTCCACCAAAAGCTTGGAAAATGATGAACTTGGACTTCTATTTATAGGCTTCCCGTAGTGTTTAAGCACGGCCCCGTGACAAAAAGGCACGGCCCCATGTTAGTACAATGCTTATGAAAGTTGGTCGGATCGTACGCACAGGAGTTGTCGAGCACGGCCCCGTGAAAAATGGGGCACGACCCCATGAAAGGGGGTATCACGGCCCCGTGTTGATATGGGGCACGGCCCCGTGACTACTTTTGGGGAACAGTACTTTTGTCCTGTTAGATGTCCAATCACGGGGGTGTGCCAAATTAGCACGGGGGTGTGTTTCAGGCAAGGCATGGGGGCGTGCTTAATGAGGCACGGCCCCATGCTTGAAGCTTTAAGCTTGAATTTCTTCAATTTCTTGTCCATTATACTCCTTTTGTCCATCTTGCCCTTCACAACAACACTAATAACATCAATCATCAATATGATTTACATATCATAATGAAACATCATATATATACACGCATGCGTGTATATGTATGTATGTATATATGTGTGAGAGAGTAGACCAACAGATCTGTGAAAGAGACCCATAGATCAGTGAAGAGAAGGAGGAGACCGACAGATCTGTGAAGAAGAACCGTACTTGTGATGGCACCACCGAGAGCAGAGGAGACGGAGGCCGAGAGCAGTGGCCGGTCTTTCGGGTGATGGCCGAGAGCGCCTCCGGTGATGGCCGCCGGCGAGCGTTGCTGAAGGGGATGGAGGTGGAGAACCGGAGACCGAGAGAACTTGAGAAGAGGAGAATTTGGTCAGATATTGTATGTTGTCTGACCTAAAGAGGTCAATAAGAGGTATTTTTCAATAAGTGGTGGCCAAACCAAACACGATGGTCTGACCGAGTCAGACATATGGCTCTGATTGTAGTCAATAAGAGCCAAACAAACAGCCCCTTACACTCTAATACTACCGTAATATTATATTACTGCATAAAATTCTTACACTACATATTCTTTTGAAACTTACACCATCAAACAAATGTGTGGCTTTACCATAAAAACATGAACTCAAAAAATGAAAACAACACAACCCTTTGTGTTTCTTAAAAATCATGGCGCACTTGATTCTCTGACCCCTTGACAATCTTTGTTCGGATGAGCCCATTACAACCGGTAACTTTGAAAGCGTTGGCCTGCGTTGGAGCCTTACACCATTACTGCAACAAAAGAAAACTAATAAAATATACATATGACTGTACTGAAGTTGGGTAATTATGTCACGACCAACATTCTGTAATTTAGGTACAATGTTACACTACTACTGTAACCTAATGTTACATTACTATTGTAACCTAATGTTACACTTCTACTATAACCTAGGCAGAAGAATATAGTATTGTACTACGAAACAATAACAAATGAGCCTATGTAAGTTTGCATATACTTGTGTATGGGTTTATGATACAATATAAATAGAAACAGTGAAAATAATATGGTTGTTTGAAGTAAAAAAACCACTATTTCATGATGTTACGTTAAGATTTTAAACATAATGTTACACTACTGTTGTAACATACGCATATAATATTACACTGCTACTGTAACCTAGGCAGAAAAGTAAAAACAAATAAAATACATTATGTTTTGATGACTCCACCCTCATTACTCTATTTTTCATATAATAGACACGATAAACCAGTGTTGTAAGGAAGTCAATGTAGTATGTCAATGTGTCAATGTAGTATATTTCGCTGATGTATTGGGGAAACGTACTAAAAATGTTAGATAATCATGCATAAATTAAAAAAACAAAAACTACAACAGTTATGTTAGCAAATACTACATCAGTGTACTAAATTGGTGTTAAAAAACCATCTGTATAACTAAAAAGGGAGGTTGGAGCCATCAAAGAATTAAAATAACAATGAATCAATTAAAAAAAACACATACTACAACAGTTCTGTAAGGGAGTATTTGTGGACATAAAACAACACTATAACACTATTGTAAGCAAAAACTACATCAGTGTACAATGTTACACTTATAGTGACATGAATGTGTGGTGAGAAAGTAAGGGTTTATCCATCAAAACATCGGGTCATTGTACTACAAATTTTTTAATAACAGTGCACCATTAAAACAACAGTGTTGTAAGGGGGTACTTCCAAACATTAAACTCAGTTCATCCAAATGCAAAAAGTGGTATGAATGTGTACTGAGAAACTGAGGGTGGAGTCATCAAAAAATTGGGTTTTATTTTCTAAAAAAAAGTAAAATAACAGTGCCCAAATCCAAAAATAAATGCGTACTACACGAATTCAAAACATTGATCTTAGTTCATCAAAAAAACAGGAGTAATTCTGGATATAAGAAACATACACAGAAAACAACATACACAAAAATGCTGGCGTGTACCTCTACGATCATGACCAACGTAACGGATCGGAGAATTTCCGGTAAGTATATCAAATGTATTATCGTACTGGCCACCATGGTTGTCGTTTTCAGACATGGGTCGAGGATGTCTTCTTCAGCAGATGTATCAGCTAACTGAATATCACCACCACCCATTGTCTGCGAATAAAATCAAAATAAGAGTCGTAAACAGAGTTTTAAAAGATCATAAACACAAGTAAAAGAGGAGGAAGTTAGTAAACAGAGACACATATTATCAAAAAAACAAGAGAGAAATTACCAGGTTCTTTGCGAACGAATGAATGAAGTTTGATGGATGTGAGGGATGGAAATGTACCAAATAGATGAACAAAATGGATGGGAATGGTTTCCATGGTCGGCAGAAAGTACACTAAAATAGGTGTACCAAAGAAAAGAAGTTGTCATCTCAACATGGTAACCCAAAAAGTGGGTGTACAATCAATATGGTAAATTATCAATTTTACCCTCAAAAGGGTTTAAAAAGCAGATGAAACGTGACAATATTATAACCACAAATTTGGGTTAACGGGTTATCACAATTTTAACGGGTTATCATATGATCCGCTCCCTATATATATATATATATATATATATATATATATATATATATATATATATATATATATATATATATATATATATATATATATAATTATGAGGTTTATGAGTAGACGTCCCTTAATTTGAGAGAGCATTATGCTTTCCTAAAAAAATTGATGATAAAGATGAGAACGAGGCATCTGATGTAATGTTAAATTATATAAATTATTATAACTCTTTTAAAATTGAAGATGGGGTAAACCATAGGGAACAAACCAAATGTGAATGCTCTAAAAAAAGGTTATAAGACTAGTATCATACTATGGGTCGTTTATGTAAGATGGGATTGTAAGAATAAATTAGAATGAGCAGACAGTAGTCCAATATTAGTCTCTTTCATATGCTCTGTATTTCACATTAACGCTCAAGTTTAAAATTAACTAGATATTTAAAGTTTAGAGATAATAACAGTGTAATCAAGGTATGACACATCTAACTGACCTAAAATATATTATCGAAGATTTAGCATATAGGTTTTATGAGTTGGGTCCTCCATATATTTCATTTAAAAAGGTTATCTCATATTCTCATTAATAAAAAAATAATTTAATAATTCAATTTAAATAATATCAGATAGATTATGATCATATATTAATCAAGATTCTTTGAGATGCTCCTATAACCTATATGTTATGATATTAAAATAATATAATTATGTGCATAGTATTTGAGAGCACGTTCATTATAACAGTCAAAATATTTATAGAAAGGATCAGACCTACTTTAATCTACAATCCATCAAACCAACTTTTATAGGAAATAATAATATATAATTGTAAGTAAAAGGTGTTAAAACTTTTATACTGTATAAAGGGTAAATTTTGCTTTCATTGTCACATTGCATAATTTTATGTAAAACTTGGGTCTCGTTTCATAGCCTAGCGCTAATACAAGCAGTGTACTCATGCTCCTATTCAAATGTGTTATGGTTTAATGAGTGTGATTAGTTTTACGTTATTATTTAATCATTATTATTAGTATAATGTGTTATGCTTTGATGACTGTGATTAGTTTTGCCATTATTACTTAATGACTGCTATTTATTTATATAAATAATTTATCAAGTTCTTGACTTAGTTGTGTTCTATGCAGGGACAAGAGAGAGAAAGAACATATTGCTTGATAATCTGATATACGCAGTTTTACCTTATACTTTGTGTAAAAACTTATATCCATGAATTTTAACCAAGCCCTTTAAATTATAAAACAACAACAATATGAAAATATTTGAAGAGAGGTTAAACCCATAATCTAACCTTTTCGGATTATAATGTTAAAAAAGCAATTCTTTCAAATCACTAACTTCCAAAATTTTAATTCTCTCTATTTGGTTTCAAAATCTAAATCACCTCCTCTCAATTTTCTTGCCTTGTAACTAATAAACTTTTAACCCTAAATAAATTAACATATGAACCCTAAATAAATTAACATATGATCAGATGATAATAGATTTACATGATGATAACTTTTTATAAGAATATTAACTTACATGACATCTAATCTTATATATATATATATATATATATATATATATATATATATATATATATATATATATATATATATATATATATATATATATATATATATATATATATACATCCTCCGTGTTATTAATTGTAACATTACACCAATGGTTATATGACTAAAATACTAAAATTGGTTCATTTGAACTCCAAAAGATTAGAAAAGGAATTTCAAAGTTATTATAATTAATATTTGTTAATTAGAGGTTCCATTCAATATGCTGCTGTTATACAATGTTAAAAGAAGGTAGTTGGAATAATATGATAATTTTAATTTTCTTTTAAATTATCATGTTTAATAAAAAAAATTTAAAAAAAAAGAAAAAAGTAATAATGAAGTAATGATTTGATGGTACAATGGTAGATGCACAGGATACAAGGACAACAGTAGTCAGTGTCAATAATCACATGATAACAAGACCGACCCGAGCCCACTCATACCGCTTTCCGCTCCAATATTGTGGGCTTAATCTTAAACCAGCCTCCTGGATTTCTTTCTACATTTTTTAATTATTTGATATCAAATCTATTCAATCATTACTTTTATTAAATATTAATATTATATATATTATAGGTAACAAAACAAAACAAAACACTACACACAACGGGTACCAAACATCTGAATCTGGATTCCTAGAGGTGTAAATGTGGCGTTTATTTGTGACTATTAAGAATTATGTTTCATATTCGGTATAATCTCCGGATAGCTTTGTAAGTCGTTTAAATAACTTTTACCTTAAGGTATTTCGTGAGTATGGAATTAATATTTGGATAAGATGAAAGTTTCTGTAAGAATGAGAATGTATTTCTATGTAACAATGTATACCGATTTTGTATATGAAATCTTGTGTAAAAAGTTTCTCTAACTTGTTGTTTAACTTTGTGTCAATAAAACAATCACATTTGATAAGATTTAAGCGTTTTCTTTACCATCATCTTTCTATTGATTGTTGTCCCGTACTCATTTGCAATATTTTGTAGAAGACTAAGAAGATAAAAATGAGTATGTTTGGTACAAGGGAGCATATTTATTTAAAAGAACTATTAATTTAAGACTTATATAATTTTATATTATTTGAAAATTGTTATTTGAGTATTTTTTGAAAAAAATTATAAAAAAATATTAAAATTCAATGTTATTGTTGTCTTAAAATTTATCCTTCCAAATTATCATCGATGGAGTAGCTAAAACATACATAATAAAAAAATATTCTAATATTATTATGACTTTATTTCATAACCTAAAATTCACCAGTTAATTCCATTTGTTTATTCTCCCTTTTGTCATTCTCATTGTAAAGCTCCTGGTTTTATTTTACATCAAGTGAAAGCAACCGGCCAATGGCATTCACTTAATGTATCATAAAAGGTTATGACAAATCAACAGCATCTATGAAATGTTGGTCAAAAGAATTGAAAAATATCTATCCAAATAACAATTAGCTAAAAACACATAGAATAATTACACATGATCACTTCTCACATATCCACACACTAGTACAATACAAATTGAAATTTTAAAACAATAAAAACCAGTGTTTCCATTGATATATAATTACTAATTAATTAGTTAGTTTAGTATTACACACTAAACTTACCTCAAATGCACTTGTTATATAAGCCAAAAGCACTTCTCAATTAGCCATACATTGAGTGAGATGCACCAACCAATCAGTCAACAGGGTCTCCTAGAAGATCTCTTGGCTCCAACCACAGAGCCATGGTCCACATTTTCTAATTCTCAGGAACTCACCACCATTGACACACAATTATTCTCCACTCAACAAGATGACTTACTACCATTACCTTCTTCTTCATCATTCTCTAATTCATCTTCACTTTTGGAACTCATTTCATCATCCTTGCAGCCTGATTTTCAATCCCCTTACACCGATGAATCAATCTACTCTTCGGTACCATGTTTTGACGCCTTCATGCCCGTTAACGGGTCAGGGTCGGGTTGTTCATCGTATGATCAACAAATGTTTCCATTAATGGTGGAGGAAGATGACAATGATGGTTATGAAGATCACAAGCATGTTTTGTCACATGATCAAATCCCAACTGTTTTCAACATGGGTTCATGTAAGGAAAAGAAGAGTAAATCCAAGAAAGTTGAAGGACAACCTTCAAAGAATTTAATGGCCGAAAGACGAAGGAGGAAACGGTTAAATGATCGGCTTTCTATGCTCAGATCAATTGTTCCCAAAATAAGCAAGGTATAACAAGCAATACCCATGATTTAGTTTTTATGTTCTTTTAACAAATTAATAATCTTTTTTAAATCTTTTTGTTTGTTTTTTAAATGATAGATGGATAGAACATCAATACTTGGGGATACAATAGATTATATGAAAGAACTAATGGAAAAGATTCATGATTTGAAAGAACAAGATACTGAATCTGGTGTGAATCATATGAAATTGGTGGGGAGTTTTAAGGAATTTAACATGAATGAATCACAAGTCAGGAATACCCCAAAGGTACTATTTTTATTCTACCATTTATGAGTTCTACCACAAAATAAAAACTGACTAATTATATTAAAACAAATTGTACAGTTTGATGTAGAGAGAGGAGATACGGATACCCGGATCCAGATTTGTTGTTCAACGAGACCCGAATTGTTGTTATCGACAGTGAACACACTTGAAGCACTTGGTCTAGACATTCAACAATGTGTCATCAGTTGTTTTAATGATTTTGCCTTTCAAGCTTCATGTTCTGAGGTGTTTCTATTGAAATCAACGTTTATTATGCATCTATACTCATATAATATAAACATTTCTAACTAAATCTGTATGAAATTTAGGTACAGGGGCATCGATCGATGATAAGTTGCGAAGAATTGAAGCAAATCCTGTTCAGAAATGCAGGTTATGGAGGCAGATGTTTGTAAAACAATATGGATGCAAGTGAAGATCAGAAGTTTTAAACACGTAGAAAGGTTTAGGTGATAATGGATTGTTAATTCTTTTGCAGATTTAAAAATTTTGGACTGTTATGTGATAAAGCTGTTATGCTTTTTAGTTTATTAATGAATCATTGTCCAAAGTCATCAGCATCAACAACTTTAGGTTTCTAATAATACAAGAAAGACAATTATTCCCTCATTGATTTTAAAATCGGGAAAAGTACAGAAAGATGCAAACAATTCAACAGGAAATAATTCTTTTATATTATAAGAATGCATTTGTGGGCCCCACCCATGAGGAAAAAGAATGTTGTCAGATTATATTTTCAATATATGCTGCATGTATACAAGAGGAGTTCTATAAAATATAACGGTTGTATATATGACAACAATGTGATGAAAGTAAG
This sequence comes from Flaveria linearis, assembly GCA_024085815.1. NCBI lineage: Eukaryota > Viridiplantae > Streptophyta > Magnoliopsida > Asterales > Asteraceae > Flaveria > Flaveria linearis. The sequence continues at coordinate 17,897,478 of CM044002.1, forward strand.
CCTTGAAACACGAGTGGGTGGGGTTGAGTCAACTAACAGGTCAAAATGCATTCGGGTCAAATTGGGTTCGGGTCACAGGTCATAACGGGTCGTTTTAGAAAAGTAGCAGGCTAGCAGCAAAATGGGTCACAAGTCACAACAATTTGAGATGGGAATACTAATGTCATCTTAAAGACTAGATGTGCAGAAGGTGTAGGATCTTTGAAAATCAAGAGATTTGTTTTATCTGTGGGACTTCTGCACTTGATTAATCATAGATTAAATGGATAGAATTGTGATCACTCTGCATGTGAATATAGTGGCTAGATGACATGGATGAACAATAATCTGGACAAAAACTTACTTCATTTATCTATACACAACACAATATAATGGTTTACAAAAATACATATATACTTATTGAAGGGCTGCAATGAACGGACACAATGGTTCATATATGGCATCACTTTTTACTAACAAAGACTACCCAAAACTAACTTCTTAACTAAGTAATTACTAAACTTAGGACATGGATAATAATAACACTTATGATATAAAGACTTGATTATAATATTCCAACAGAAGTAAGGAGGTTTTAACAAAAACCATAACAATGTAAAATTTGTATCTAATAAAGTTGAGAACATCAAGTAAATAAGTAGCAGGAATCATCTATTATATAGATAACAGAAATCATCCCTATAGCTTCGGAACACTATAAATCTTGTGGATGCACATGAACATTTAAAATGCTAAATTTGTCGAAACACCAAGAATTTAGATGACATTAACTAATACAATTGGCAATACATGGAGTCGGGTTAAGGATAAAACTGTCAATTATGGATAATTCCACGCCCTATTGATGTATTCATATGAAGCATTAAAAAATCTGCAGGATTTCAAAACTTTCATCTTAATTCCAGAATGGTTAGCAATTTGTCAAAAGGTTAGTTGAAAGACTGGAAGGTTTTGTAAGCCTATGTGCCACCAGGGTCAAGAAACAACATTAACTAGACACCATTATAATTTAAGTTTAATATCAAACATATTCCAAGTCTAGAATGATAATATGCAATAATGCATATAGCTGCTATAATTATTCCAGGACAACATTTGCTAATTTTGCGCGAAACCATACAGCAGCAACAATTATAGTCTATGAAATTCCAACACTAATGTCCCTACAAGTTATAGACAAAATAGTAGTTTGTATTTACATTTAAAGTAACAATCACCAATGAAGACAAACAAGTTTCATCTATAGAATTGAGAAATTTCATACTTATCATGCCTAATTTCTCAGGATTCCCTTGATGCCCTTCAATCAACTCTACTTACTGCCAATACAATGGACAATAAAGTAATATCAAAGAAACTAATCCTGAATAACCTAGATGTTTCATTATTAAAGTCAATCAGCCATGCTCTAATTAACAAAGTTTTCACTACACAAGGTACCTAACATCTGTCATGTTAGCCTAATGCTAATATGAGGCCATATATCAACATCAATACAACAATTGAAAACACAAAAAAATCTATGATTTGGATAAATCTTTATCTTCCTTGAGCTGTTGATCTTGGAACTTGTTGATAGCATCTATTGCATCAAAAGCCAGGACAAATTTTGCAGCTTTAATTGCATCTTTTCTTTGGATTAAACTCTCATAATTATAATAATGACACCTTAGTCAAATTTCACATATTTTGTTTTGTTCTATCCATAGGAGAGATACTAGGCCATAAGAAATGTCACGCCTCAAATATCACCAAATTGTATTATTGGGGTGCAATGGTTGTTGATGTAATGAGAACTTTATAATTGAACATGACCAGGTGGGAGCAATCCTAGGATGAGCGACATCTTAGGAAGTTTCCTCTTACACAACCAAAAACAAATCTGTGAGCTCATAGTGTGTAAAGAGCACGATATTGGTTGATAACTTGATATGAGAGGTTGAATGTTACAAAATCTCTCTGATTTTTTTTAACCTTTTCTTTCTTTGGGGATGCTGCCATCCTGTAGGGCCATATATTTCTCATGCAAAGCTATGTTTTTTAACCTTCTTCAGAACTGGAGGGATGATGATTGATTGATTATTGTTTCATATGAGTTACGGATTCTTTAACTACTCTTTTTATATGCCATAGAAGGTTCTTCACGCCAATTTTTGGGTACTATACTTCACCCTTAACTGGATGCAGTCAGGGATTATGATTATAAGTAGCTGATGAGGTGAACTCAATGTTTGTTCAAGAACTGGAATAGGTCTGCTTCATAGTCTTTTTTCAGTTTATATTGTTTTTCTAACATTTGTCTTACTGTTCTTTAACTTATGTGGCCCTTTTGTCTACATGGACATGAGTCTTTAGCCTTCTGAAATGAAGAATCAAGACATTTATTCGCTCTGGACCGCGGTTGGTGTTGAGGTGGCCTTAAGAGCATTCACAGTCCATTCCTTATCTTTATCCATATAATTATACTAAAAATCACTACTTCTTCTCTCTCCTTTATATTAAATAATATATTTTTATACCTTTTTCATTACATTTTCTCTCTCCTTCACTCACAAGCACTTTCAAAAATATTAAAAAATTTATAAGGATTGTACAGTAATTCTTCAAATATACCAATCCACAATAACATTTTCTCTCTCCTTCACTCACAACCACTCAAAATCATTCCATATAATATACCAAACACACTCACATGATTATAGGGCACGGGTTGTGAATGCTCTAAGTGAATACAATGTATTTGGCAAAACATTCCTGTGAAGATTTTCCAATCACCTAATATACAATACGATTTTCTTTAATTTAAATAGCATAATGTCATAAAACCTCAAACACGTAGAATGACCAATATCTTTATGTAAAGAAGGTAACCAATTGCTAACGAAATCAAAACATAATTAAAGCAAAAAACAATTTACCAGCTTAAAAGCCTTCTTCAACACATATGGAGTGAGATTTGCAGTTAAATAAAACTTTTCACACTGCAAATTCTGCCCTTGGTTCAGCCTTGATTGATCCCACAATTCTTCTTAGCATGATTTCAATTTCTTTCAGCCCCAAGCCCCCAATCGTTTTTAACACTTGATCAAATCTACCATTTCACCATTTGTGCTATTTCACAAAACATGATGTTCTTTATACTTATCATCAAGGTTCTGTAACATCTTTTTCAAACTTGTTGAATCTCTTCTTTGAAGAAACTATCTTCCTTCTTGTCGATTCGAGAGGAGTCTCTAAACATTGAAATAGTATCCTCCTCTGTTCTATAAAACAAGTGATCTTCGGATTTTCCGAAATACGAGGTTTAATTTGACGAAATCTAGGAGATCTCCAAAGAGTAGCGTTGGAGAGTTGGTTTTTCTTGAGGAGATTTCTGTGGGCCATTTTCACAAACACCTGCTGCACGAAATGACATTGGGCCGGGTGAACAAGGGGACGTCACTCGTGTTCGAAATGGTAATATTATGGGTTCATTAAGGCCCAAATAGATACGAGCCTCCAAATTTCCAAAGTATAATATGTTGGTCAATTAAGGCCCAATTAGATTTGAGCTTCCAAATCATAACATTATTGGTTCATTAAGGCCCAATATTTTTCGAAGTTACAGAAACGAATAGGAAGCCTATTGACAAGTCTATGGGCTTTAAGTCGATTACTACATTTTTCAACTGTCGGGCAACAATATATTTTGACATGATGTTTAATATATAACTAGTTATTTACGCCCAATCGATGCAGCTGGAAGCATGTATAGTACATAAAAACATTTTAATTACAGTAATATTAGGTTTAGTCATACAAAAAGTGTTGTGTGTAACTAAAAGCAAATCAGTAGCATGTCTAAAAAGATATCAACACGTGTTTTACATTGATGATGATAAATACATTGTAAGGTTTCTTTAGCTGTCGGTGTGTTGTTAGCTACATTCTACTTTTCCTACAGGTGACTGTGCCTTTAGTCTTAGTTTCTATAGCTTTAGGGATTGTATGTCTTACTTTTACTCTACATACTCGTACGAATAACTTTTGTTATGATGTTATGATATTAGTTATGTTATGATATTGTGAAAAAGAGTTTTAATGAGTCAAAGGTCTATCTGTGCGCAACATCTCTATCTCATTGGATAAAGGTAACGTTTGTTATCATCTCACCATCCACGAACCTTGCTCTTTGATGAAAGTTTTATTGAATATGTTTGTTTGTTTGTGTTACATTGGTAATAGTCATGTACATTATTATGAATGAAAATGTGAGTCAACTCTCTTATTACATTCGCCCGTGAAAAGGTAGTATGGGCTTTCATTAACGGAAAAAATAAAAAGGTGTACACGATGTTTAATTTAGCTCTCTCTTTGCATAGGGGCTGGGGAGGGTAGGATCGTTTCACAATCTAATATATACACTCTTATCTTATACATTGGGCAACAACTTGTTCTTTATGTCTTGAACTCATGACCTCAAAGTCATAAACAATAACAATTAAAATATAAAATAATAATAAAAACGACAATAATGTTAAAAATAATAATAAAAATAACAACAATGTTAAAAATAATAATACTATATTTTTGTGTGTCGAGCTAGTTTTGGGTAACATGTTTTGAAACAACTTGCAGTCCAATTCTAATATCTGTATACCATTTTTTTGGATCAAAAAAATGTTTGTTAAGTTTTGTAAATATGAATCCTTAATTAGAATCTCGATAAATAATTTAAACACAAAATACTCTTTGGTGCTTTTCTTTTATTATTTAAAATGGTAAAATGATTTAAATATTCATATAAAAGGTGTTGCTGAAATACTGATGAGGGAAAAATAATGAATTAAATCTTAATTATTATTTATATGATCGTTATCATTCTTTCAAATTCATTCCTTAAAGGATCCTCATTGATCGTTTAGATTATCATCTTTGATACTTCATCTTTCATGAGGATATCATTATCTCATCTACAAGTGCATCTTTTGTTGGAGGATCATCATTATCAAGGCTTGAACATGATCTTATTGTTCATATTCTTTTTCTATAATTTCCCACGCATCTTGCAATAGTAGCTGGCATTCATCCGAATTCCTAGATTATCAAAATTGTCATCGGTGACTTTGGAAAATTGAAAAGAAACACGCCATTAGTATTCATTATCTTTGTTGGAATAGTATGTTTAACAAGGATTCTAACAAATCTTCCGGTTGTTTCTGACCTTGGCTTTAGTTCTTTTTCATTTGGATCGTTCTACCCCCGACTTTGATCTCAATTTATCGAACTTTATACAAGCTTGTTAGCTCTCATACCACTTTGTTGGCACGAGAGAAAGAAACAAAAATGCTAAATATTTCAATGAAGATTAAGGTGCTCTAAATGTTGAGAAGATATGATCGAAGGATGATATCAAATTTGTACACGTTTCAATGACCAATATATTCTATAAATACATGAAAACTTCAATTACAAATTCTTATGCATTAAACTAAACATATTTAGCACAAAATGAGAGATAACATTTAGCACTTCTTATCTTAAACTCTTATATCACTAAGAAGCAAGCAACATAAACTCTTTATACTCCAAGCTAACAAATGTAAGAGGGAGAGACTAAATGCACCCCTTTTGATTTTTAATATACCACATAGACATATTAAATCGGAAGAATAATGTGAAAAGAGAGAAATATAATTAAAGTGACAATTTGAAGTGAATATGCAACAAGTGATGGCGGGTACGTTTTGTACATAGTAATGTATAACTGATTTAAGTACAATAATTCTAACATTATATACTTGAGTTAGGTTTGAAGTACTTTGAACAATATTCAAGTATACGTGTGCCAACTATTTAAATGATTAAATCCAGTGTATTATGACATATCCGACAATTTGATACTTTATTCACTTAACTAATAGTAACAAATTATCAACATTACATCACCCAATCAAAATTTTGATGAATATCTTGAAGGGTGGTGCCTCTATAAACAAGTGGCTAGTGATATACCTATTGTAAAGTCCATAAGCAAAAGGTCATACAACAAAAGTTGTTTGCCTAATTTTTAGAAAAAGTATTGCTCATTATAAACCATCATGATATCCAATTATGACGTTAGGGTACGCACTTGAGCTCATGAAACATTATCTATAGATATTATATTATAGGTATATCTCATTTTCATAACGTTTACTGCTATCATTTAGCATTTTTTTAAAAGCAAAATATATTTAAACCAACCTGATTAGTAAATCGCTAACCAAGAAAACAAAGAAAGTTACATACGAATCAGTGGGTCTTTAAGTCACTCTACCAAACAAAACTAAATAGAACCAAGACCTCCACCGATTTTAAACAAACTGGGCATAAAAAAAAGAAGGAATATCTAAGCCTTTCTGACTTAACTTAAATCTAATTGGGAAACGGTTCCTCAACAAACGCCACACAAAGATATTAACCTTTCTAGAAATTAGTTTACTTCATCTCGAAGCATGATGTCCATCAGGCCAAACTACCCAATCAATATGCCATCTTGTAGTTTTCACCGAAAGAAACATCGTTGTAATTTATATAGAGAACTAAATGAGTAAGTCATTTTCAACTGAAAAAGATAGTGTCATATTGATTACATCCCATCAAAGCATACATGTGTCATTTTGATTCTACAAGTAGAATCGACCAAAAAAAATTCAACTTGATCAGTTATGAATGATTTACGTTCAAAACACACAATGTATAGCTTGAGATAGATTCTTTGGTCACTAACTTGTAGATTGTGTGTTATAGATTGTACCCCTAAGATTTGGTTTAAAGAAGGCTATAGCATGAATGAAGTACAAGTCTGTACGAAGATACCAACTTAATCCTAACCATTTAGACAAAGACATCACTTGTTTTTTTCTAAGTCTAGTAGGATTTCCACCATACCACCTCATTGGACAAAAGAAAAAAGGTTCCACTAAATGGCTCTTATTTTCTTCTTTGGTTATAATGACACTTGATCTTCAAACCCCTCTGTCCCAAGGTTTGCAAACAAATACCTAATTTTCTTTCAAATTCTAATCATCTTTTTTCTTTTTAATTTGATCAGATACGATAAAAATGTGTAGATTAAGGATGATGCAGATGATAATAAAACGAAACGAATATATGCAATGGTAACCTTAAATGCATATATACATCATCAGGTGTATACATGTTCTAATTTTCTCTTATTTTATTGAAAGAGTTTTAAATACAAAATGTATTTTTGCTACAAATTGTGAGAATACACAATGAGTCAAAAAAGTCATAAAGAAATTATATCTCATAATCTAAATTGACTTTTAAAAAAGTAATTCCAAGCTTTTGTTACTCTAGCCGTCCTCACTAAGAAGAAAATAAACGAAAAATAAAAAATAATGTTTTTTATTGTGTAATTTATGAACGACACAATAACGTCATTGTGTCATTATAAATGACACAATGACGTCATTGTGTCATATAAAGACACAATGAATTTTTTTATTTTTTTCTGAAAGAGGACGACGAGAGAAACAGAGACTGCGAAATACTTTTTTGAAATTCAATTTATATTGTGAGTTATAATTTTTTATGACTTTTTTTAGACTCCGATCATAGTGTCTTCTCACACTTTGTAGCAAATACACTTTGTAGAATAACCTCACCCATTTTATTTTATTACATGCACATTTTCTATTTTTTTTCTTTTTTATCTCCCCGTTTATTCGTTTGATTCTCTATTATATGGATGCATATGCCAACATTCTATATGAAAACATGTATGACAAAACACACCTTTAAAGGTGTATAAGATTATTAACTAGTCCCTAAGGACGTTCCAGTGATAAAATGTCTCCTCTCTGTCCTCGAAGTAGATGGCTTAAATCATTTGAGTGTTAGCACTTAGTAAAAGGAGTGTAATGTGATCAAAAATGCTCAGGGCTAGACAGTTGTTAAAATAGGTATCTAAGACAACTTAAAATGAGTTGGAGGGTTTTTTCATTTATGGGTTTTCTTTTGAGCATGATAGGAGTGCAGTACCGGCTGAGAAACAAATAGATGAACCGTATTAAAATAATGCATATCATCTGAAACAATTTCATATATTTGCCATTAAAATATGTAAAATAGTATTATCCAACTAATTTTTGTTTATAACTGTGTGAATGAGGGTTATATTTATTAACCTGATGAAATATAAAAATATTATAAGAAGTTTCATGTTTATAACTTATTAAAAGAACTCGCTTATAAGCGCTATAAATTTTTTTACAAATATACTTTAAATGTGAAAAATAGCACTCGTCTCGTACTTTACCTTCCGTACGTGTGTTGCACTTTCTGCGGTGAATCCGAGCACTAATAATAACCATATGTTTCAACCCACTAAAACTTTATTAAAATGAATAATAGTACATTTAAATTATAACATGTTATAATACCTACTAATAATGACGGTTGAACTTGAAAAAACCTTGTTTATTCTTCTTAAATAATAAGGTCAGATTTTGGTCCCACCGCTAAATCTATGTGCTTAACATTACCATCAACGTATTCTCAAATATGTTGTTTTAATAGTGGCGCTTAAAGGAAAAGTGAAATGAAGCAAGTGTTTTGTACTTCGGTGTCCTTAATCTTGAGTCCCTTAATTTTCTTAGAAAAGAATTATATCAATTATGTATATTTGAAATTTAGGCTTCAGACTTGACATTCAATAAAGGTTTCAAAATTCATTTAAAAAAAACGTGCCAAAAATTTCATAATCTCATTTGAGACTTTATAGCATGAATTAAAAAAGAAAAAAAAACCACAGAATCCGGCTGAAGTTCCAACAAGGATCAAGTCGGTTTCGCATATCTATTTTATATGAATTTTAAAAACTTATAACTTACATCTTAAAATATTTAGATGAGATGTAACTTGTAAATAACATGTAAACAACACCCCTCAAAATAAAGTGGTAGATGTATTTATATAGTTTGTTTAACCAAAGCGTTATATTTTAAAGCCCACTAAGGTTAAAGTAGAAATATATATAAAAAGATATTTTGAATTTTATAAAAACAATGAAAATTAATTTAAATATTATTCACAAAATAAGAACACTTTGAAGTTTGAATAAAAATGACTTGCAATGCAAAGTATAGATAAACTTAAGTGTTGAGAAAAGATGACCCTCCCAATAACTTAACCCACCAAATAGTGTCTTCCATTTGAAGTTTCGTACAACCTTCATGGACCCCGTCCGTACGTTCCCACATCACATCTGCATTTTTTATGGCCTACTAAAGAGACGCCCTCAAGGATATTCAGACGCCCTTCTTACGGGTCGTAAGGTCCTTCACGGGCCGTATTGACTGTCGCGTAGTCAAATCAGTCATTCAAAAACGTAACGGTCCGTGAAGATGTTCACGGTCATATTTTTTCACGGCCCGTGAAGCTCTTCACGGCCCGTTTGGCATTCCACTTACGGGCCGTGAACTTCTTTACGAGTTTACGGGTCCTGTTTTCACCTTTAATAATTTGACGAGATATATTATTCCTCGTTTTTCGTGTAATTTTGTATTTATTACGTTATTTGATATGACGTAATATTCCTCGATAGTCGTGTAATTTTGTATTTATTACATTATTTGATATGACGTAATATTCCTCGATATTCGTGTTAATTATGTGACGAGATGCAATATTCCATTTCAACTACTATATAAACGTTAGTTTATAAATTCATTTCATAATTCAAATTTCTACGATATAAATTCATTTCATTTCAACTACTATATAAACGCAATATTCCATTTCAACTACTATATAAACGTTAATATTTAACGTTACGATATCTTTCTGGGATAGCAACTATTTATTCGGTTCGGAATCTAACTATTACCCTGAGGAGGGTTACGGTTATTACGATGAAGCTGCTTCAAACTATTTAGGACAGTTCGCGTCCAATTACGGCGAGAATGACGGCGGCGATGACGGGGGTGATAACGGTGGCGATAGCAGCGGTGATAATGACGGTTCTGGTTCCGGTAAAAGAGGTTTATACAACACGAATCAGGTTATAAGATATATCATATTTAATTTTACTTTCATTTTACTTTCATTTAGTAATAACTAACTAAAAATATTAAATTGATTAGGTTTTCTCATCTCGTGAAGAATTAGTTGATTGGGCAACTAACGTGGGGCGAGAAAATGGATTTGTTATTGTCACCAAACGTTCAAAAAGAAATTCGAATGGTGTGGTGGTTAAAATTTGGTTGAAATGTGATCGGGGTGGTGTATATAAGGGAGCATCCACTCTAAGAAAAAGTGGCACGAAAAAACAAACTGTCAATTTGAATTGCAGGGTAAGTACCAGATGAAGAGAGATGGGTGGATTATAGTTGTTGTGGATGATACTCATAACCATGAACCTGCTGAACACCTGAAAGGACATGCATACGCAATGAGGCTCACCGAAAATGAGCTTTCTACTGTAAAGAATCTGACCGAGCAAAATATTGACCCTCGAAACATTCTAGGCATGTTGAGGGAACAAAATCCCAATAACGTGTCTGTGTTACGAACCATGTATAACGCTCGGGAAAAAATTAAAAAGTCCACCAGAATTGGTGAAACCCCAATGCAGGTTTTTTTTCTATACTACAACAACATCAATATATTTACACCCCTCACATAGATGAACCGACAAATACCGTCGACTGTGTTTTTTTATACATCCCACATCTCACACATTATGGCGTGCGTACCCACACGTGTTGATGATTGATACAACATACAAAACTAACTTGTATAAAATGCCATTTGTTCAAATGGTTGGTGTGACATCCACCCTGAAATCTTTTTCTGTTGCTCACGCATTCATTGATTATGAGCGTGAAGCCAACTTCAGATGGGTGTTACAGCAACTAAAAGCAACGCTGGAAGAAAAGTGTATGGAGCCCCGTGTTATACTAACCGACCGAGACCTCGCTCTGATGAATGCGTCAGAAGAAGTTTTTCCGAGTGTTGTTCGATTACTTTGCAGATGGCATATTTCGGAAAATATTGCTAAACATTGCAAGACGAGTTTTTCAAATGAAGAGTGGGTTGCTTTTGAGCATGTGTGGTCGGTACTTATTAACTCTGCAACGACGGACATATACGCTTATAAATCAAACAGCTAGGTGCTCGCCAGCATAAATCGCCCACTGAGCGAGGGTGAACTCAAACCTAGTGCTCGCCAGCATAAATCGAACAGTTAGGTGCTCTCGGGGGTCCTCATCCTCCGTCGCGGGAGTGAACAAAAACGTAGACAAAAACTCCAACGTGAGCTCTCTGTAGCCCCTCCTAGATCCAAAATCAAACATACGCCTCCAGGGCATCTCTCCCTCGAGCCCAACGATGTCCTGGGCACGTGCTATATCTCCAACCTCCTCTAGCACGTCCCAGTTGAGGGTGCGGGTCCCCTTCAGGGGCCGTCCAATCAGCTTCCACAACCTAAGCCGTGACTGTGTCTCTCGAGGAAAACGAAGATGCGAATATGGGTCCAGGAAGTCACCCTGACCCTCAGGCTCGGTCTCTGGACGTGAACGTTTGCGCGACGGCATAATCTGCAAAAAAAAATTAGAAAATCTCAAGAACAAAAAAAGGGTTACGGGCCGTGAGTAACTCTCACGGGCCGTAACCGTTTGAATGTTCAAAGGGTTACGGCCCGTGAACAGCTGTCACGGCCCGTGACCCTTTGAAAATTCAAAAGGTTACGGCCCGTGAGGGTTTCTCATGGCCCGTAAACCCAGAATTTTTCAGATTATTTTCATTTTTAAATTAAATTTTAACATATTTAAACGAAAAATATACAAAAATAAAATACGAATTTGAATACGTACCGTAGTAAGGAGTCGGTGGTATGAAAGTGATGAAAATCCGGAGCTCGTGACAGAGTGAATCGGATGTGTGTTTAGGGGGCGTAAATGAAGAAATGGGCCGTGAGGTCGTATATATAATACGGCTTCACGGTCGTGAAGGGCCTCACGGCTCGTTACTGATTGCAAAAACGGGCCGTGAGTCTCCTCACGGCCCGTAAGGTGTGTAATTTTTAAAAAACAACCGTTGAGACTTCACGACCCGTTTGGTAGCCCGCATACGGGCCGTAACGTTCCTCACGGGCCGTTTCATTATTTTTTAGGTCTATAAATTCAACCACTTCACACAACCAATTCACACAATTTTACTCAATATCCAAACCATGAGTGCTACAAGTTTTACATCAAGTTCCTCGTCCCATTCACCGGATCAAAATCCATGGACGGATGAAGAGGAGGTGACTTTAGTAAGATCTTGTATCGAAAATTCAGGGACTATCCCACCAAATTCAATATTTTGGAACCGGGTTTCAACTTATTTTCATCAAATTCTCGAACGTGAAATATATCTCACCACTCGTGAACTTAGCAACAAGTGACTTGACTTGAGAAGGAAGGCCACGACATTTCACCAGCTCTACAAAGACGTTTACAACAATCGAAATACGTTATGGAATGATACGAATATTATGACAACAACTCAAGAAAGATATCGGGAGCATTTTGGAATTTCTTTTAACCATTTTGCGGCTTGGATCTTTTATAAAGATCAAGAAGATTAAAAATTGTGTGTTTTATTATTGTGTGATAATAACGGTTTATCGTTTTTAATAAAGTGTACTATTAAACGTTTATGTTTTAATAAAATATTTAATTACTGTTCTATATTATACGTCTAGAATACAGTTCGTCTGCCATAAATCTTTGAAATCTAAAGCAAGCATCCTGTAAGCTAACCTCTTGCCACTCTAAAGATCTATTTTGAACCAACCTACGCAATAACATACAAATTACAACTCCCGAATCTCGACCAATATGACCGGCGTTAGGAGGCCAAACGGTTTCACCGGATACGACCAGTTCTTCGATTTGTTCTTGTCCGGAGTGCTGCCAATATTGTATACATGACAGAAAATGTAAAAAGTACGATTCGAATTGTACGAAAATCATTCGGGCATTACGATGAATGCACCATGAATCATCACACGTATTTGGTCGGCATTCGTATGGAGAATATATACGAACTTGTAGTGAGTCCATAGAAATTTTAAAAAGATACCAATTTTCTTCGTCATCAGTCATTGGTACGTAAACCTACAAAACAATTTAATTCACGGTTATAAATTCATGATTTTTATTGTAAAACATGAAAACAGTATTACCGTATCAACTTCCCATAACGCGGGATATAGACAGTCACTCCCGTCGACATATTCGTTACCATTAACGGACCCCGAGTATATTAAGTTAAACCACTCAAATGGGAGAATCGTCCAACGATCACTACCCGGCAACTCTTATGTTCTACGTATTTCTTCGTATTTCCATATTGTGAGTCTATTTGTCCACGCCCGAACATGCTATAAAATAACAACTTTTTTAGTTGTTAAAATTTTAAAATAAAATAAAATATACAAAAGAAAATTTAAATCATACCTCTGTACCTAAAGACACGTTTCCGAGTAATTCATGCCAAAATTGTAACTGAATATCGGAATTACCCATGTAATACACCCTACATGTTTGGAATCACCGTTACGTATAAAGTGAATAATATTTTGAGACCAGTTCCTCCCGTTCTGCCAATTATGGTTATCTATTGGATCAGGAATACTTTCCACAATATCTCGTGAGTTTGAAGAGGACTCATTTTGACGTCTTCTATTATCTCTTTGAGAAGACATTTTAACTGTTTCGTTTCTCACTAACCGTATATAATAAGTAATATATATAACGTTTTATATAGAATCTTAAATCGAATCAAGGAATAATACTCACGGGCCGTTATGTCACATTTTTACGGGCCGTGGGTGTGGACTCTTACGGGCCGTGATGTGTTTCACGGCCCATGAGCTTATAAAGATGTGAAAATTATTTTCCGAACACCATACGGCCCCTAAGGCTCTTCACGGGCCGTGAAAAAAGTCAAGAGGTGTTTATTTATCACCTGACAGGGTGTCTGATTATCAAAAGTCTTATATTTTTTAATATAAATATTTGAACCACGATATGACTGTATATTTTAGTATAAAGTAGTAATGTTCACATGAATAGTCATTTACAACAACGTGATGATCAAATAACCAGTCATTTTTTTATTACATATCTTAATGCTGTCACATAAAAATGACGTGGCATCAATAATTAAAAAATCATAAACTAAAACAAACGTGTCACTTACTTTACCTAAATGTATCAGCTTAAATTAGTTTGTGTACTCTTTAGAGTATCATGTATTTTTTTAAACACGTTATAATGTCACTTAAAATAAGTCAATAGTCTAATCACGATCTTGCTTAATTTGTGTCTAGTACGTCGTTTAAAGCATTGGAAAGCAAATGCTGGTATCTTTTAGAAAGTAGTCATGGTCACTCATGGTCATTAAAACCTTGATTACCAATGTTCCTTAGCCAACTAGTTAAAGTATACACATGATATATAAATATGTGAGGGTCAGAAGGGTTTTCTAGTAATGAGTTTTCTTTTGAGAAGGTTGGGGTGTAGTCATGGCTGGGAAACGAATAGTTTGAGCACGATTAAAATAACACCTATCATCTGAAATAGGGTCGTATATTTATCATTCAAAAAAAAAAACAACCTTGATTATAAGTGAGCCAAACAGTGGAAGAGGACGAGTGTGATCTCAAGGTATTAGATGAGCATGGGTCGGCTCTAGAGGTTGCATAGAGGTTCTATGAAAAGGTATCCTTCAGTAAGAGAAGGATGTAAACAAACATGGGATTATAGATGTAATTAAAATTGTATGTGTGGTGTGTGTTATGATTTATAATTGTTAGATTGTTATTGGTACTAGTTGAGAATAGGTAAACACAAGAAAAACTTGCGTGTCAAAATTCTGTTATAGATACTATTGCGGCTAATATCACAATTAAGGAAAACCTCGACAGTACCGATTTGTAAGCAGACTCCTGGTGAGAAGGAATGTTTGTGAAAACAACTCAGACACTAGACAACCATCGCTACACACTAATTACGGTATATCTTTTATTCATTTTATGATTGTGTTTCATCTCTTTCATATCTTTACTTACAAAACATTAGTTAATTACTAGTAAAAATTTCGTTAGCTTAATTAATAAGACACAATTAGCCTTTCTAAGAATTTTACTTGCTTTTACAAGTAAATTAAAGTTGCAATTATTAATAATAATATAGGGATGAAAAACAAAGAGGTGGGAGTGGGTGGGGGAGCAGCACCTTGTTTGATTTGATAGGAAAATTAGGTCAAGGAATAAGACCACTTAAGAATTTCTAGCATTTGGACTTTTCTAAATGTTAGGTCTGTTCTATTTATTTCCTCTCAATGTTAAACACACCTAATTTTTTTAATTGAGTGCTCTTTCAACGGGAGTATGACAAAATAAGAAAGTCATATTAACACTCACGATTATATGGAACTTTTTATCTAAGTATAAATAAGTAGCCCTTTAGAAAATCTGAATATTATAAGTTCAGTAAAACTCTAATGGTTATCACCACTATGATTTGACTCCCAATAGGTTTCGTGTTGTTTTGTCTTGTTACACCATAGAACTCTTTGATATAAAGCTTAATGGTAATTATGATTATGGATGTTTTATGATTATTATTCATGAATTGTTAATGCTATATTTTTTATTTTTTTTTACTTTTATGATAATAATGTTTTATAGTTATGATTTAAATAGTTCATATTATATGGATTGTTTGTTGTTATAAATAAGTTACTTTTAAATAGTTATCCTTATATTTTATTTTATCTAACATGTGGATTTAAATTACATTGATGAATACTACAGAGATTGAACACATAAAATCTCGCACATAAATCTAGTTCTTTATTTTGTAATTATTGTTGAATAAAATATTCCTAATGTAGAAAAGTGTTAACGGTGTTAGTTAGGTTTAGGCCCCGTTTGATTTGCACGGGTCAGCGCTGACTGGCTGGCGTGTTTGATTTGCGTGAAGTTATCGATTGACCGAATCCGGAGGTCTGACCCAGACCCTAAAAATCGGGTTGCTAACCGAGAAAAGGGCAGTTGGTGCTCCCCCCTTTCCCCTGTCCTCCGTGACCCCCTCCGCCAACCGTCGTGCCTCCGGCGCAATCGGCCTTCCTTCACGCACTGTCGTGCCTCCGCCGCTCTTCCCACCCCTTCGCAACCCCCTTCGCCAATCAGTGTGTGGTGTTTCTGGTAGCATGTGGGTGACGCCAATGGAGGTTTCAGTGGCACTTGGGTTGGAGCCATGGAAGGTTCATGTGATTATGTTCAGCGAGTCACCACATGAATGCAAGGATGAACACGAATTTCCAAATTGTGTTTATTCCGGTGACTGCAAACCATGGCTCTGCTCAGTGAGTTTTCAAAGAATTGTTGACTTTTTTTCCTTTAAGAAGGTGAGGAGATCATATAGTTTTATTATAACCGACTCACTAAATTAGATTTTTAATTTTGTAATAATAGATTTGTATGTATATGCAAACTTGTATATTTCATGATGTTACTAAAGATGTATGCGGAAGAATAATAGCGTGATAAGTAAACTTTTAATTTCAAGATTACCTATTAATCCTGATGCATCAAACTCGTCAGAACTACATGGCAATATGTTCATTTTTATCATTCAGCATAGTCAGTCAGATACAGAATCAAACAGTCAAGTTTCAGTCAGATGCAGACTCAGTCAGAACTTTTTACCGGGTCAGCTTTTGACTCAGTCAGATCTTACTCAGTCAGCGCAATAAAACAGTCCATTAGTTTAATGAATTCAGATGGAAATTTTAATAAAATGTTTGATGAAATCTTTGGATGTAAATGATAGTTTTTATAAAACTAGAACGGTAAAGAAACACTTACCTTTTTATTTTAAATTTAATAAAGCTCAATTCTTGGACTCGATACATTTTTGTTTTCATTTGATCTCTAACGAAAATTGTTCTATACTAATGGTACGCAGAACTAAAAATGTTTAATACCGTCTATTGTTTGGTTTGTGATTTTAGTTTTTTTAGTCTGTTAAATTATTTAATATTTTTCATGGTAATTAATTTTTTCACGAATTAATATCATAATTTGATGAAAAAAAAATATAATCGTGGAATTCACGCTTGCTTGTACACCAATGGTTGCCAAAAAAGGCATCTAGTGTAAACGGCAGAATATAAAGTTTTTGCCGCCATTTCATTGATTACTTTGAAGACTCAAATTGGACGGATTTAAGTCCTTTTCAGCATTAACATAAATAAAAATATCTTTCCACAACCATACTTTGAACTTTTAAGACAATACATGTTTTTTACAAAATGAATATTCGGCTAGACGGTTTACTAATTATTGTGTTAATTTATTGTATGTCATTTAAATTAATTTATATATCTTATGCAAGAAATTTGGCAAAATGAAGTTAAAAATAACAAAACTACAAGGTTGGAAGTTGATCAAATACTAAAACTTAGGGTGTTTCTAGTCCATTTCAACTGGTTTCGACAGGAATTTCAGTCAAACCTCTATTGTAATTTTGAAAAACGAAAAATCAAAATGGTTGAGTTGGTTGAGCTGGCCGGCCAACCCAATAAATTGTCAAACTATCAAAGCTATGTAACCCTCAAAGCGGCCTATCTAGCCGATTTGAATGGTTCGATCAGTTTTAACGATTTCCGAGCACCCTTACTAATTAATTAATTTGAGTTATTAGTATATGAGTCTGAATATGTTTGGAGCACCCGAAAGTATCCATAGTTCATGGATTAGGAACAATGGAAGTTTAAGGAATTCACTTGTGTACACTAAATAGGAATTAGGTGTCAGATAAAGAAATAATTTTACTTGAGTCAGGGGGGTTTTTTTTTAATAGTTTTCTTCCTAAGGGGGCTGAGGGTGCAGTCACGGCTGGGAAACGGATAGGTGGGCCCGATTAAGATAACACTTATCATCCGAAAAAAGGTCATACATTTGTCGTTAAAAAAAAAAAGAAGAAGAAGAAGCAACAAATTCTATGATATCAAGGAAAGAAAAACTATTGGCCTGGTGGTTTGATAATTACTATATTTCTATCATGTTAATAATTTTATTTTAATCCTTGATCTTAGACCACATCAATTAAGTTTAGCCCACGGAATTTAATTCCTCCTATTTCTGGGTATGCTTGGATAAAAAAAGTACCATACGGACGTGGGGCTTTACAGTTGTAATTTGGTCCAAATTTGTTGAATTAATGTTTTAAACTTTAAGGTAAAGAATCATGATAAAACAGGTTTCCCTGGTGCGTTGATTTCATATGATTTCTATTAAGAAATTAAAGCATGTGTTACGGCTCACTTCTTGTGTATAGATAAAGTTTATGTGACATAATTTTTGTAGCTTCGACTGAGGTGAAGAGCCAATGTCTATGGCCACACTCACATCTCAAGTGTCATGCGGCCCACGCCCCTCTCTTGCTCATAATAGTATGTCTAAACCGTTACAATATTGCACCTAAAACTCTTGTAATTTATATGGGCAGAGTATCCAGACCATAAACTACATGTATCGTGTCATTCATACCCTTTGTACACTAAAAGCATTTTTACAGGACCAAGTCTCTCTCAATATTCTAGCTAGCTAATAATGTGTTTTAAGTGAGTAACTATTGTTTGTTAGAAATTGATATTGTAAAGTTGTATTTATTTTATAAATTCATAGTGAATATCGGTTTGTGTATTCCATCTCTCATCGTACGCTTGTGAGCACGAGATCAGTTGACGAGTTAATTAGATTAGAATGGTGTTGCTACACGAATCCTAATCAAGAGATTAAGACCCGGAGCAGTGCAAGAATAGGGTTAACACCAAGGATTAAGCCGGAACTTGGCCTCGACAGGATGCGGCTGAGCTTGACTTCGCCTAAGCTGGGCTTTGGCTGGGCAGTAGTTCGAACGGATTGGGCTTATGTTGAGCTAGACTTCGCCTGAACAGGATATCTGCGAGACACAAACAACACCGTGAGCCTCGCCACGGGCAGAAGGGAGTTCTCCCCGTGACCAACCTCCGGCGTGAGAATAAGTATCTGGAGGAGATATATAAGTATGAATATAAGTATAATGAGTTGAGATGATGATGTCTTGTGAATGTACCTGAACCTTCGTATTTATAGTGATTTTCGTATGTCAATCTGTTCCAGATGAATCTATTTTGAGACATCTGGAGTTTATGTATCTGGACTGGAATTCCTTGGTCAATGGAGTTGTTTCCCTTTTGGTGCAAAGGGTTTACTACTTAGTATTAATGTTGTTTGTCTTCAATAGTTGACATGTTTCCTATTGGTTCTGCATGGTCAACCTGTTGTGTCTGTTTCTTTCAGGATTTGTTTTCTACTCTTTGTCTTTTTCTACTTCTGACTGTGCTCCTGCAGCAACCAATAACCTTCCTTCCGTACTTTACAAATTCTTTTGTTCCTTAACGTTGATTCCTTGGAGGATTACTCGAGTATTGAAGTATCCACTTTTTCTTTAATCTTTAAGTGTTTGTGCCGCGGCTAAGTTCTCCTCGATTGCCCTGTGAGCTGCGGCTGGATTCCCTATGATCCGCTTTGTGGGCCGCGACTCGGTCTCACCTTGTATTGTGAGCCGCGGCTGGATGCCCATGGCTCGCATTATGGCCACAACTTTGTCTCATCTTGCATGTGAGCCGCAGCTGGAGTCCCTGATTCGCGTTGTGGTCGTAACTTGGTCCCACGTTACACGTGAGCCGCGGCTGGAGTCCCCCTTGTCCGCATTGTGGCCGCGACTTGGTCTCACGTTATATGTGAGCCGCGGCTGGAGTCCCCCTTGTCCCCATTGTGGCCGTGACTTGGTCTCACGTTATATGTGAGCCGTGGCTGGATCCCCATGATCCGTATTGTGAGTGCGACTTGGTATTATCTTTCATGTGAGCCGCGGCTGGGCGTGTTCCGAACCCTTTCCCCGCCGCGGCCGGGTTTTGCGAGGATGGGGCGTTTCTTTTTTCGTGTGTTGCTATCGATCCGGGTGTTACCCCATCATGTCCCCCCAGTCCAATGTTATGGTTTATACCATGATATTGGAATAATACCCATATTTATGTCAATTCCTAGCCGTCGAAAGCACATGAGCGATAGCGACCCTACTTACTTGGTTGATCCACCCAAAATAGTTCGCCGAATAGGATTAGGCGGACCTGGGCTGAAACCGAGAGGAACATCCACCAGTGTTGTTTCGGCCGCGGCTTGCGAGGGAGGACCCTCAGCCGCTGCTGGGGTTGATGTTGGTGAGCAGTCGGCTGAGGAAACTGGCCATTCCTCGTCTGACTCGAGTGGACAGTCTGCTAACGGGCGGGGTGACTCTGTGAAAAGGAAAGCGGCTGCTTCTGCTGAGGATACGAGCTTGGATATGGGTGAACGGTTTGTTCCTGACTGAGATTTGACGAATGGTTCGGTGTTTAGGACCCAGAATCATGCCGGGAGTTCATGTTTGCTTCGCGCACTCCTACCGAGTTTTATCATGTGGAGGGTTTGAAAAATTGGGAATTGTCGAATGTCAGTTGTTCTGCTATTGTGAATGAACTTTTCTCTTTTGTTGAAATTCATAGGAGTTGGGTCGAGAGTGTCAGGGAGATCCGAAATTTCAAGAAACATGTGTCCAAGATGGAGGGTGAGAATGCTTCTCTCAAAATCCGTTGTGATTATGCTGATGCTAGTAAAGAGAAACTTACACAGGACCTGGGTGGTGTCCGTGAGGAGCTTTGTATTCAACAAGCGGCCGTGAAACGTCTTTCTTCCGATTTGAGAGAGAACAATAAGACTTCTGAGGACCGCATATCGGTACTTGAGAAGTAGGTTGCACGACTTACAGCTGAAAGAATATGGCCCATCTCAGATGGTATTGGTTTGGCTTTTAACATGATTCGTGACAGTGACGAGTGTCTTGACCTTCTTGCTATTATCAACAGTCTTTCCGACAAAGTGGGTTACAACGCCGGTTTATCGGACGGTATCCGTCTTGCTGCTGAGGGCAAAAAACCTGAGGATGCCAAGAACTTTAACAGGAACGCACTTAGGAAGCTTCGGGTTGAGTCTGAGCGGTTTGGCCACTCCGTCTTCCCCATGGCCGAGACAATTGCCGCCATGTGTGATTCCGATCTTGAGGAGATTAAGGCCTTTTTAGCCCCTCCGGCTCCGGGCCCTGTTGGTGTTTAGATGATTCGTTTGTACTTTTCTTTTATGTTGATGTAATGTTTCCGGACTTGTACCTTGACTCTTGTGATGTCTCTTGCTATTTTGCTAGTGATGCTATGCTTGTATGTTATGTTTATGGATGACATCTGGGTTTATCGTGTATATTTTACCAAGATTTGACTTGATTGACTATGGTCATTGCTTGGGTATTGCCGACGGCCTCTGGCTGCGGCTTTACTGGGCTTTGTCCAAAATGTATGCCAATACTTGACATTTGAAGAGACATTACTTTGTCCAAAATGTATGCCAACACACGTGATGGTTGTTTTCTGGCTAAATAACCTCTTTGCATTATCTGCCCAAATATAGGTAAGTATTTTGATTGATTTCAATATTGTCTACTCAAACATAGTTGAGCAAGTAATCAGCTTGTAGTGCCTTCTACGCAGACATGGTAGGATGGTTTGGCTAGTTCAGATATGGTTGTGAAATTGGCATTGATATTATTTACTCAAGCATAGTTTATCCAAATGATCTCAATTTATCGACTCAAACATGGTTGAGTGATTCAGATGACTTCAAACTTATTTCCCCAAAAAATGGTTGGGTGATTCAATTATTTTCATGTTTATTGACTTAGACCTGAGTGAGCTTTTTGATTGCGTTATCTATCAAGCATCATTGGGTGATTCAATTGGTTTCATGATGACTAGCTCAAGCGTGGTCAAGCCATTTGTTTGCTTTGATATCATCTACCCAAGCTTGGTTACTTGCTTGATGTCATGGTTATTAACTCAAACATGATTAAGTTACTTGGTTGCTTGTAACATCATCTATTCAAGCTCGATTACTTGCTTGATTTTATGGTTACTAAAATCAAACATGATTGAGTGACTTGGTTGCTTGTAACATCATCTACCCAAGCTTGGTTACTCTCTTGATTTCATGGTTACTAAACTTTAACATGATTGAGTTACTTGGTTGCTTGTAACATCATCTATCCAAGCTTGGTTACTTGCTTGATTTCACGATTACCAAACCTTAACATGATTGAGTTACCTGGTAGCATGTAACATCATTTTCCCAAGCTTGGTTACTTGCTTGATTTCATTGCTACTAACTCAGACATGATTGACTGTTACTTGGTTGCTTGTAACATCATCTACCCAAGCTTGGTTACTTGCTTGATTTCACGGTTACTAAACTTTAATATGATTCAGTTACTTGGTTGCTTGTAACATCATGTACTCAAGCTTGGTTACTTGCCTGATTTAATGGTTACTAAAATCAAACCATGATTGAGTTACTTCGATTATGCTTAACACTATCTACCCAAGCGTGCTTGGGTGATTTAATTAATTGCTTTCAAAGTTGTCCACCCAGACGTGACTTGGTGGCTTAATTGCTTTTAACGTTTTCCACCCAGACGTGGTTGGGTGGTTGGGGTGGCATAATTGCTTTCAGACTTGAAATACACCATTTGTTACATACAAATACAAGTAACACAGGTAAAGCTAGGCTCCATTCCATGTATGCAGGATGGTGGCGAGATCTAGTTAAATGAGTTCGTATGCGCCATTGTTCCCAACTTCCTTGATTGAATAAGAACTTTAACTTAGGCCTGCCAATTTTAAAAGATTTATTGGAGGCAGCATACTCGAGTTTCATAGGGCAAACTGTCGCATCTCAGCACAAGCTCCATCTAGCCACCAGCCGTGGCTTAACACAGTCGAAGCTCACATTAGTCGAAGGTCAGCACCAGCTGAAGCTCACACCAGCCAAATCTCAGCACCATCTGAAGCTCACACCAGTCAAATCTCAGCACCAGCTGAAGCTCACACCAGCCAAATCTCAACACCAGCTGAAGCTCACACCAGCCAAGTCTCAGCACCAGCTGAAGCTCACACTAGTCAAATCTCAGCACCAGCTGAAGCTCACACCAGCCAAATCTCAACACCAGCTGAAGCTCACACCAGCCAAGTCTCAGCGCCAGCTGAAGCTCACACCAGTCAAATCTCAGCACCAGCTGAAGCTCACACCAGCCAAATCTCAACACCAGCTGAAGCTCACACCAGACAAGTCTCAGCACCAGCTGAAGCTCACACTAGTCAAATCTCAGCACTAGCTGAAGCTCACACCAGCCAAATCTCAACACCAGCTGAAGCTCACACCAGCCAAGTCCCAGCACCAGCTGAAGCTCACACTAGTCAAATCTCAACACCAGCTGAAGCTCACACCAGCCAAGTCCCAGCACCAGCTGAAGCTCACACTAGTCAAATCTCAACACCAGCTGAAGCTCACACCAGCCAAGTCCCAGCACCAGCTGAAGCTCACACTAGTCAAATCTCAACACCAGCTGAAGCTCACACCAGCCAAGTCTCAGTACCAGCTGAAGCTCACACTAGTCAAATCTCAGCACCAGCCAAATCTCAGCATCAACCACAACTCATTCCAGCCGAAGCTTACACCAGTCGCAACTCACATACATAAAAGAAATCTCGGCATTAATCATGAGGAGAGAGATGGGAACCGAATTGGAAGCACTTTTGTGTCGTTGCCGCCTTCGACGATTTATCCCGACAGGGTTGCGGCCAACAAGCGCTCCAACATATAAACATTTTAGAAGGTTGAGCATATGAGTCTTGGTTTAGGCAAATAATAAGCAGTGCTCTGTGCTTAATTTGATGTAGAATAGTTGAATGTCATGGTAATTAACAAACAATAATAGAAATTTGATAGGCTCACATGGCCCTTTATACACACGTTAGGTCAATCTTTACTATATTATAGTTATATAGTTATGACTACGTCCATTGTATTTATTTATTTAATTTCTCACGCCTAAGAACTTTTTCGTATACATAAAAGAAATACCTTATTTAATTTGAAGTAAATGAGTTGCAACTCTTGTAGTAATTTGAACACTTCAATAGTAGATAGAAGCAAGAACTTTATATTCTCTCATTCAAGAGAGTTAAGATAAGGGATGTGGATTTAATATTGCATCAACAAAAAATAGTTGTATCATGCAGTAATTATGTTATTTAAATAAAAAATCTCATGAACCACATATACAAAGTGGCTGTAATATTTGTGACTAATAAAATCAGAATTTAAGTTATGCTCAGATCATCAACATATACAAAATAGTAAAGAGTGGCTATGCTTTAACATATATTGAGGATGCAGCAGATGACACAAATGTGTTTCAGATATATGTGAAAATAAGCTTACCACATGAATATTTATCATATTCTATTCTTAGCATTTAATAAAAAATTAAGTTTTGAAACAAGTAATATTGTTAGTTTTCACATATCTAACAAATTCCATATAAACATATGAACGAGAATACCTTTAGTAAAATATGGTGGAGATAGTTCGAGACTTGAAACCTGACAACTCGGAGTCGTGATATAGATCAGAATATCTTGTAGAGTGTACCACAAGCATAGATCTGGCCGTTGTGTGGAGAACGTGAAATGCATTTTGTTCAGGTCCCACGGATGGCGCCAAATGTTGCTACACGAATCCTAATCAAGAGATTAAGACCCGGAGCAGTGCAAGAATAGGGTTAACACCAAGGATTAAGCCGGAACTTGGCCTCGACAGGATGCGGCTGAGCTTGACTTCGCCTAAGCTGGGCTTTGGCTGGGCAGTAGTTCGAACGGATTGGGCTTATGTTGAGCTAGACTTCGCCTGAACAGGATATCTGCGAGACACAAACAACACCGTGAGCCTCGCCACGGGCAGAAGGGAGTTCTCCCCGTGACCAACCTCCGGCGTGAGAATAAGTATCTGGAGGAGATATATAAGTATGAATATAAGTATAATGAGTTGAGATGATGATGTCTTGTGAATGTACCTGAACCTTCGTATTTATAGTGATTTTCGTATGTCAATCTGTTCCAGATGAATCTATTTTGAGACATCTGGAGTTTATGTATCTGGACTGGAATTCCTTGGTCAATGGAGTTGTTTCCCTTTTGGTGCAAAGGGTTTACTACTTAGTATTAATGTTGTTTGTCTTCAATAGTTGACATGTTTCCTATTGGTTCTGCATGGTCAACCTGTTGTGTCTGTTTCTTTCAGGATTTGTTTTCTACTCTTTGTCTTTTTCTACTTCTGACTGTGCTCCTGCAGCAACCAATAACCTTCCTTCCGTACTTTACAAATTCTTTTGTTCCTTAACGTTGATTCCTTGGAGGATTACTCGAGTATTGAAGTATCCACTTTTTCTTTAATCTTTAAGTGTTTGTGCCGCGGCTAAGTTCTCCTCGATTGCCCTGTGAGCTGCGGCTGGATTCCCTATGATCCGCTTTGTGGGCCGCGACTCGGTCTCACCTTGTATTGTGAGCCGCGGCTGGATGCCCATGGCTCGCATTATGGCCACAACTTTGTCTCATCTTGCATGTGAGCCGCAGCTGGAGTCCCTGATTCGCGTTGTGGTCGTAACTTGGTCCCACGTTACACGTGAGCCGCGGCTGGAGTCCCCCTTGTCCGCATTGTGGCCGCGACTTGGTCTCACGTTATATGTGAGCCGCGGCTGGAGTCCCCCTTGTCCCCATTGTGGCCGTGACTTGGTCTCACGTTATATGTGAGCCGTGGCTGGATCCCCATGATCCGTATTGTGAGTGCGACTTGGTATTATCTTTCATGTGAGCCGCGGCTGGGCGTGTTCCGAACCCTTTCCCCGCCGCGGCCGGGTTTTGCGAGGATGGGGCGTTTCTTTTTTCGTGTGTTGCTATCTATCCGGGTGTTACCCCATCAAATGGAAACAACCATTTACTAAAAGATTATATATAATTATTGGGATATTACAGTAGCTAGTACCTAATTATTATTTTAGTAATTCACCACCAATCAATCTCTCTTTTACGTAATATTCAAGTTGTTGATAATGTTATTTAACAAAAATATCTGATTATATTATAAGTACGTGGTTGAGGAGACGGATACAATCATAGAACTGCCTAATTGCAAAATGATGTTACGTTTTTTCGTCAATTTTATATTAAAATGCAATTTAGATATTTTTACTAAATAAGTATGTAACTAACGATATAGTAATATCTGTTATTTATTTACTCCACAAGCATGCTTTTAACCGTCTCAAAAATATTATACATGTGACATCTTATATTTTAGATTCTTTAGAACTCTTTACAAACATTTTTCATAGTTGCTATGAAAATTTCAAAACTAATCATTTTTCTTGTTGAGTTGTATTTATTATATACATGTCAAAGAAAAATCATATCTATAGCAAGCATACGTGACCTGTGACCCCAAAGTCTCATGTCACTACTTTGTTCGCACATTAAACTTTGATTCCATAAGTGTTTAGTCTTCAACATAATCATATATCAGATACCACCTTTTTGCTCCCTTATTATTAGGTTTTTTTTTTTGAAAGAGCAATCACACACATTTTAATCTTACTCTTAAATATATATTATTATGAGACTTCAACCTTCAACCTTAGAAAATAAATATTTTTTTTATACACATCGAGTATTATTTGGCTACAAACCCTTATGGTCCCTTAGAATTAGGCTTGTACGTGGTAGTTAACTAACAAATATTCACTATTAAAGGATTAAAGGAAGTGTGCCTCACGAATCATTAATTAACGAACAAAAACAAATAGCATTACTTTGTTAACGAATTGATTTTATTAAAGTTCAAGAACATCAACAAAATCTTGTGCATGTTGATTCGAATCCGCTACTTCAAACCTCTCAGCCATATGTTCAAATATCTTAATAATATCATACTTTATAAGTTAAATCATTAATGAAGTATTTAAAGATAGAAGAAAAAAATTCAGGGTTACGTATTATTCTTGCCCCATAAATACGCAAAGACAACACTCAAATAAACAAAACCAAAAGTTGTCCACTCCTTTAAATTGTAAAAGTAACTAAAGTGGCACAACAATATCTAAAGAAAAAAAGGCAAATAAAATTTAAAAATAAACATCATAGCAAATATTGAACTGTTTAATACCCTGTGGGATATATATACTGGGTTTGTTTGTTTGTATTTGAATTAAGAATATGCACAGTAACTTTCTTTTTTTAATCGCCATTTTATCATTAAAGTGCAGACGAATGTTATATTAGATTTTAATTTTTTCAATGAAACAAATATATTATATATTATAAGAATATTTACAAAGGAAATTAGTAGTTTAACAAAGAGTGACATCTACATGTTGTGGCTTTGGAGTGTTTTGAACTTCTTCTACGATCACCTTTTCTTGTCTCGGTGGTTCACACGGGCACGGCAATGCTATGAACCTTGCGATCCGATCGCCGGGCATTACCACTGGCAAACTCTCAATCTCCCTATGTAATTTCTCCTGTAATTTCATTCACACATCAAGTTATAAATTTGTATCTAAACAGCCTAAAAATCTATAACTGGTTACAATTTTTAAGCATATTTGCTATATCGAGTTATAAATTTGTATCTAAACAGCCTAAAAATCTATAACTGATTACAATTTTTAAGCATATTTGCTATGTGAAGTAGCAAAACTCACCAAGTTCACTGACTCAACCACCAAATTAATATAATGCTTGTTTAATAAATTTATTTAATACATAATTTTATTTATCTTTTTTAGTTTAAAATATTTACATTTAAAAAAATATTAAACTTCTCTATCAATATTTAGATATAAATTTATTAAAAATGAAGTCATTTTCAAACTAAAATATTTTTTAAGATACAAGATTAAAAAATAATTTCAAAACGACTCGCTTACAACAGATTTCATATTAAATATTTTTCTAAACAAAAAAACAGGTCTATTTACAAACTTTATAGAAACCAAATAAACTTGATAGAAATTTTATAAACACCAATGGACATTTGATCCAATAATATTCGAGCGTCTGTTTAGACGCTCCCTTAAGTTTAAAAATTTAAATCACACAATAGACATGTTATGTGGAATATTAACTTACCGTATAAGCGGGCCTAGGTTTAGAAGTGGAGTGATCATCG
This sequence comes from Flaveria linearis, assembly GCA_024085815.1. NCBI lineage: Eukaryota > Viridiplantae > Streptophyta > Magnoliopsida > Asterales > Asteraceae > Flaveria > Flaveria linearis. The sequence goes on from CM044002.1 coordinate 17,925,715, forward strand.
ACATCGTTATCGGAGAACGAACCGCGGAGGTGACGAAGCTTGTCCCAATGATAACAGCACGAGAATATGCCGCTGAGGCTGAAAATCACGATCAACAGCAACGCGGTCCCTAGCGGGAAGCCTAACGTTGGTCGGGACGAGTGATGCATCGGGGGCGGATAATACGTCGGTGACTCCATAATATTGATGACAAGTGAAATGAACAAACTGATGGTGATTAACGCCTTGTAATTGTCTCATGAGAAGTGAAAGACGACAATGATAAATGTATGTGAAAGGGGGAGGGGTGATGTTAGTGAATTTATAAAGGGTGGTGTGGTGGTTGGGTACAGCTCAATTTGTCCCGTAATCGTACGGAGGAGGGAGGGGGTGTTAAATAATATTTTGTGAATTACAAGTGGCGGATTAAAAATGCGTAAAATGTTTAATTTAATGGATTGTTCTTTTTTTTTTATGGGTTAAATTAATCTATGATGGACTTGTTTTTTGTTGTACTTCCATTAATATTGGACCTAATTAATCGTGAATCAAGATCTGATTGCCTGTGTAATTTAGTCGTCATGTATGTGTGTTAGACAGAGTTTTTTTTATTAAATAAAGAAGGTAAATATTTAATAAAGATTGTATCTTAGGTTTCAAAGGTGATACGTTTAATAATTCTTATATATTTAACATACTAGGTTACAATCCCGTGTAATGCACGGGCTAAATAAATTTAATGTTACATGATTTATAATATAAAAAGTTATGTATTAAATATTGTGTATTATACGGATTGAAAAAACCCATGTATTACACATTTAAAAATTTAAAGTTAACATATTTGAAATTTTAATTATGAATAGTTATTAATTAATAAATAGATATTATATCATTTATAATTAAGAGGAGAGAGAAGCGGAAAAACCAATTATTACATGGCCTAGATTGGTGACAAGTGTTCAAATGTATTTTTATTTACTAGCTTTAGTGAACTCGTGTATTACACGGGTTGAATAAATAATATTAAATAGAATATTTTATTAATTATAAAATAATATATGATTTAAATTGTATATGAGTAAGGAATATAAGTAATAAGACAATAACATCAACTTTTAAAATTTTTGTTTTTAACTTTTTTATTTTTCTGAAAAAATAAATAAACGTTTCTCTTAAAAAACATGTTAAATAATATAAACTTTAAAATATTTTGTGTTTTAAAAAAAAAGTATGATGTCTTAGAAAATTTTATTTTTATAAAAATTTATTTCTCTAGAAATAAAATCAAAAAGTATCTATTTCTAAGTTTTTCTAAAAATAATTTTTAATCAAAAAAGAATTCAATAATATAATTAGTAATTAATGGAGTTATTTAATAAAAGAGAGAAGCGAGAAAATTTTATTAAAAATGAATGTGGTGTTGCCATGTGGCATTCTTAGTTACCCTTTTATTATAATAGGTAGATTAGTATAGAGAATGCTTATTATATATATATATATATATATATATATATTACTAATTAACAATTAATTTGTGTATTATGAGTTGTATCTAAACTTTAGTGTGTTACGTTGACTTTTATTTTTTTATTACTTTTAAACCTAATGTTTTACATTTTTCACAATTGAACCTCAATTTTTCACTTTCAACTTTAATTCCCTATACTTTTCATATTTCATAAATTTTTCGTTTCTTGTTTCGGTTCAAACTTTATGAGCTAACACATTGCAACGTGTGCGTGTGGCTTGACGTTTTTACGCCTATTGTTTCCCGTTTCACGGCATCGTCACAACACGCAGGTCTTAGATGGACTTAGTTATTGTTTTTAATAGTTTTATGTTTCACGTGAGGTTTTCAAGTTACAATAATGATATTGCATATATGAATATAACAGCATCACTAATAGAAAAAAAAATTAAAACAATAAAAAACATGTCTAATCAGCTAACATATCATAAAACATCAAATCTTTAAGAGTATCGCTAATAGAATGCGTTAAAAACAATAAAAAAAATATCTGGTAAGCTAAAACATCATAAAACACCAAATCTTTAAAACCTTTAAAAATTTTAAAAATCCTTCCGACAAAAAAAACTTAAAAATATTCACATCACCATCTTCATATTTTTAACCATTTATTTCTTCTCTCTTTACTATTCTATGTATATAGTACATGAGGCTCACACCAACTCATTCTCTCTAGTTCATGAGGAAAACCTAGTGACTCAATAATAACCTCCTCCGATGATTAGAAAACTTAATAAATGTCCATGTGACTGTTTTTGTGATACGAAAACCATTTATTGTAGATGATCTAAAGAGGTGGGATTGTACTATTTTGACTACGATGTGAGTATGCGTCTTTATCCTTGACATCACATTCGTTTTCCTCGTTATGTGTTTCTTTTTCTCGTTTAGAAAGAAAAATTATATGATTAATAGATATTTTGTTCTCCTTCCACTATTAAACAACGCCACCGTCACACTCAATAAACCTAATATGTTCATGTACTATTCAAAATTTGCTTTTGAATTATGCATCGGGTCATGCATGCATTAGTTACCAGTCATAGTTTACTTTAAAAACTTTTGAAATTAATAATTGGGCACAAATTGATCAATCAAAAAGAGATTTAACAACTAACAAAAGTTTGATTCTTTATAATCCTTTCTACTAGAGAATTTTATTAATAATTTATATGAAACAGTACAATACAATTACAATGAATTGTTAGTTATACTGAGAAATTTTATTAATAATTTACATGAAACAGTACAATACAATTACAATGAATTGTTAGTTATACTGAGGAATAGAGTCATCATATCAATTTTTTAATTTCCCCGGCTTTTCTCGTCTTGAAGGATGTCATCTCAAATTTTTTTTAATTTTTGCCATATAAATATTCCCATTTTTTCATGCACAATATCAACCGCCAAGCACCGTTGAACATTAACCTGTCCGGGGGCTTTTTTTGTCATCAAATCCGGGGGATCGTGTTTTTGTTCGAGGAAACAAAACCACCAGATACCACATCATCTTTCAGATGTTACCCTGTATCCACTGTGCGTGACCTAATAGTCAAATTGTGGTTAATAACGCATTCCCCAGATTATACAACTGAATCACAAACCAAACCTAAGAGTCATAATGGTTGAGGTCATGATTAGAAATTATTACCATTTGCTTTTTTCAATGGTTTTACCGGTTAGCTTCTAATCATTAGTAATTTTCTGTCAACGTAAAGAATATTAACTAACATGAGCTATGTAAAAACTCGTCCAAAGTCACAACAAGAAAATGTCCACCAGACGAAAACTAAAAATTATCATGATATAAGTATCCGAGACTAACTAGCGTGTGAACTTCGTCATAAACCGACCAACGACTATCAACTCTCAACAATAGTGAATCCTAACTAGATTTAGCAACTTACGAAAAACTGAAGTAATATTTCGTATTATAAGTTCATGTACCATATCTAGATGATTGTCAAATAGAATGTTTGGGGCCGCTATGTGAGAATTGGAAAAAGATCTGACCCATTACCAGTGGGGCTTTCATCGTGCAACCCCTCTAACCCACTTGATGCCCGATATTTAAGATGCATGATGCAACATCTTTTAAAATAAGAAAAAAGTTCAAATACAAAGTGTATTTTTGATACAAAGTGTGAGAAGACACAATGAATAAAAAAAACCTCAATGAGTAAAAAAATACACAAAAAAATTATATCTCACAATCAAAATCGAATTTCAAAAAAGTAATTCGGAGCTTTTGTTCCCCTAGTCGTCCTCAATAAGAAAAAAATAAACGAAAAAATAAAAAAATAAAAAAATTAATGTTTTTTTATTTTGTCATTTATGAAAGACACAATAACTTCATTGTGTCATTATGAAAGACACAATGACGTCATTGTGTCAATATAAAAGACACAATGACGTCATTGTGTCAATATAAAAGACACAATGACGTCATTGTGTCATATATTGACACAATGAAAAAAATTATTTTTTTTATTTTTTTTCTGAAAGAGGACAACGAGATGAACAAAGGCTCCGAAGTGTTTTTTTTTAATTCGATTTAGATTGTGAGATATAAATTTTTTTATGACTTTTTTAGCCTCATTGTGTCTTCTCACACTTTGTAGCAAAAATACACTTTGTAGAATAACATCACCCTTAAAATAAAACTTAAAATGTCATGGTGTTAGTTAAAATCTCTTTTTACGGTAATATATTGATTTATAGGTATATAAAAATAATGAAAATCATGAAACATTAATTATGGTGTATTATTGATCAACTATACAAAGATACAATAAGAATGATTAAAAAAGAAACTTAATTAAGTTAATTATGACTCCTAACTATAATAAAGATAATAACTATAAATCTTATCTAAGTAACAAACCTGAATAAAATACTTATCTAAATGAATATCTCTAACATGCCCTCTCAAGGTATTTGTCAGTTTCAATTGGACGTCTAGCATTAAACCAAAGACTTTTTAAAAAAAATTAAGTTGTTTGTAAGGTTTAAGATTGGTGTCAGATTTGTAAGAAGAAAATATATAAAACCTAATCAGAGATTGAAGGACTTATCTTAATTTAAGTATATATGATAATATGATAATTATTGTTATTAGTTTAATAATTATTGATTGAGTTCATTTTAGACTAGGATTGAGTTTGATTGAGCAACACTAGAGAACAAAAGTTTAATGATAAGTCACTTTAAGACAGATTACATGTACTGTAACTTCAGTGGAGCGAATGAAGAGGACACCCAAATTACTATTCAGGGGCTTGGCGGTTCAACAAACGTCTAGGTTCAAATATTTAGGCTCGTACGTCCAGGAAGACGGAGAGATACACAGTGATGTAACCCATCGTGTTCAGACAACATGGTGCAAGTGGAAAGCAGCATCAGGGATCTTGTGTGATAAGAGGTTCCCAACATAACTAAAGGGAAAACTATATAGAGTGGCAGTTGATCCGGCTATGTTATACGGAACAGATTGCTGAGCCATGAAGAAGTCGCACGAGAGACAAATAGAGGTCGCAGAAATGCGAATGCTAAGGTGGGTGTGTGGACATACGAGGCTGGATCGGATAATGAACGACGTCTTCCGACAGAGGCTATAGGTGGCTTGTATCACGGACAAATACGTGAAGAGGAGACAGATGTCAGCGCCAGTTAGAGCAGTTTGAGCGCATTAGCTTAGATGGTAAGAGAAGTAGAGGAAGACCTAAGTTGACCTGGGATGAGATGATTAGCCGGGATATGGTAGAGTTGCACCTCTTTAAGCACATGGTCGAGGATAGGAGTGAGTGGAGACGTAGAATTAAAGTCAGGGACTACTAGTGGGCCTTGGTACGATAGTCCGCACGTGATGTCTAGGGTAACTTTATTTGTCCAATGTAGATGGAGCCTTAGTGCTAACTGCCCTATTAGTATTGTTAATATCATAGTAAAATTCATTTGCCTTATGTCTTGCTTAATATCATAGTAAAATTTATCTATCTCAAACTTGTCTCAATGATGTTGTGTGTGCTTTTGTGATATATGCTTAATTGCTTGTGTGATTGTTATAAGTATGCTATTGCTTATGTGCTTATATTGATTATGTGATGTATGCAATATAATCTAGTTATTTTGTTTATGGATATGTATATGCATATACAAAACTTTATTGTGATGTATGATTATATGATATATGCACTATGCACTATAATTTTGGTTGTTATCTTTGTTGAGCCGGGGGTATTTTTGGAAGCGGTCTCTCTGTCTCCTAAGATAGTGGAAAGACTGGTCACCACCTACCCCTCCCAGACCATACTCTCAGTGGAACATACTGGGTATGTTTGTTTGTTTATTGAGTTTGTTTATTTGATTGTGTAAACATACTGTTAAACGGTAGAAGAGTCTACGACTTGGCACCTATAAAGTACGATTACTCCATTTTGGAAAACATAATTACAAGAGTCTATGACTTGCCAACTAAAAAACCGATCGATACAACGCTTGGGCACCGCATTATTAAGTTGATCTGTTTGATTAACTGAGGGTTTAATCTTTGTATCTTTTGATGTAAGCAACTCGAGAAATTGAAGCTTACACAATCCTTTGTAAAATGCATATCTTATAACGAGTATATGCACACATACATGTGGGGTTGTGGTTATGATTCGTTAAAAAGTGATATTTAAAAACTTACGTAAAGCAGTTGAATACTTGAATTGTTACTCAATGAGTTAATGAGGTATGTCTTATTGGGCTTAACATCCGGGCTTGTACTCGGATCCTCTCTCCAAAGATTCCTAATGATCTAATCTCCCTGACCTCTCTCTTTCTCTCTACTAGACTCTCATACCGAGTCATATACGATACCAACTTGATTGTCGAAGGATGGTTCGAGAAGCTACAACTTAAGGGTGTTAAACGGGTCATGTTTACGGGTTGGCAGGTCCAATCCAACAGGAACCCAAACATGACCCTTGTTATGTACTGAACACGACACATAAATTTATGGGTCGGGTTGATACGAACACCACTCGCTTGACCTGATTTTTAAATTTTGTACTTTTCTTCAATTTACTTTAAATGACTATTTTACAATAAAAAATACAAATGAATACAAAACAATTATATTTTAGATATGAAATCTTATATCAATTTCTATTTTTAGTTTTAAATTTGAAATAAAACACCCAAAACTTCAATGTATGACATAAAACATATAAATAAAATAAAATAATATAACAAATGGGTTAAACATGTCAACCCGTCATCCCGCTGGGCTAACTCGAAAACGGCATGCCTAGCTAAACACGTTGGAAGGTTCAACCCGAAACTAACCGGAACCCAACCCAAACCTTTAATTTTTGTGTTAGGTTTAGATTGTGTTTTCGTGTCATGTCATAAATTTATACCCCTACTACAACCGGAACCTAATGGATTATCTCAAGCTCCAGCTCTAGATTGGGTTAGGAAAAAGTTAGATCCGGTTCACACGAGTACACGACTCCAAAAACCCAAATTTGACAATCAATGCTTTCTACATAATTTTTCTTACATAAATTATACATAATTAAACCATGTCCATATGAAAAATAAAAATTGTAATAATCTTTAAAAGTGACGGTCTGACTGATCCAGTATTTTTTTCAAGAGAACAGAAAGGATTGGTTTATAAATTAATGTTGTAATTGTAATTACACAAAACTGTTAAAACCGTTAATCCAAATAAAATTTATACCGAAACTTTAATGTCAAAGAAAGAATAGATTTTAAAATTAAACAACTTATATGTATGAAAAAGTGATGATGAATAATTCACACATCAACAATTGGACCCGATTGTTTCTAGTTCCAACCAAATAAACAGCCCAATAGACCTTTAAGTTTGGTTGGGCTTATACTAAAAAACAAAAGGAAAAAAATGGAGCTATAAGCCTATAAGTCTATGAAAGCCTCCCCTCGTTCGATGTTGTATCCGCTTCTGATACAAATTTAATTGTAGAGGAATTTATTAAAAAGAAATTTAAAAATCTCTACTGACAGCTAGAGGTGTTAAAAAAACTGTTTGGCAACCGGTTCGGGGAAAAGAAACCAAAACTGGTTTGGGACCCAAACGGGTTTCAAACTGGCCCAACCCGGTGGTTTAGGTTCGGTTTGTAGGTCTCCCCTTTCAAACCGGTTTCTAACCCGGTCCGGTTTCAAACTGGTTCCAAACTGGTTTTCAAACCGGTTTTCAAACAATTATTTAAAATTTTATGTCGTTTGAATTGTTTCTATGTTTTATATATTATATATTCCACTTTGATTTTAAATTGTGTACTTCATTTGAAATTGTGTACTTTGTTTTTTAAAACAATTATGTAATGTTTTTAATTTTATATGTTTTAATTTTTACAAATAAAAATATATAAATGCATCTTATAGCTTTATTTAATTTATACAATTAACATGGAACATTCATCTTATAATTTTATTTAATTTTTACAATTAATTATTTATTTAATTTATAAAGCTTAAAAAAAACTAAAAACCGGCCCAAACCGGTTTTCAAACCGACCGAAACCGGTTTTATAGGTTTGGGTTTTTTTAAGTCCAACCCGGTTTAGAACCCGAACCGGTTTGAGGCCAAATCGGTTTTGACCACGGTTGACCAAACAGGTTCCGGTTTGGACCCCAAACTGGTTTTAGAAAAAACCCGATTTGTACACCACTACTCACAACCACATATTTTAAGTAGTTTCGTAGTAAAACATATAAATGATGTTATAGATTACAATACATTAAGTTATCTAAAGTTACGTATCACATACACTTAATTTAACTCGAATAAGCTTTTGTTTTTATGAGACCTTAACTTCTAACTTTATGAGGATGAACATTTAACATCTTGATACCTTTGGTGCTTTCAAAATAATTTTCTTTAAGTTTCTATTATTGTCCTTATCATTAAAATGCGTCAATTATTATATAAAAGTTATTAACATAAAATTACAAGGTAAAGTATCCATTATATTTTTCTCTTAAGCGTTCTGGTTTTAATTAGGTTTTAATTATGAATGCTCATTTTGTAGGCCACAACCATATCAACTAGAGATGCACAAACACAAACTTCCTAATTTTTTACCAGTTCGGTTTGGTCAACAATAAGTGAAATCAGGCTGAGTTCAACCACTAATAACAACACTCCAGACTTCATTTGTTGGATTTTGTTTATATATAAAAAGTTGGTTATTCAAGTGACAAATCTATATATTCAAGCCCAATGCCATCTTAATGCAATTATGTTTCTTATAGAGCCCAATAACCATATCTAAAAGCCCTCTTCGAATTTATTTGTTTATTTCATAATAGCTATTTAAGTTATTCCTTAAAATATATTTTTTCCAACTCTAAAGATTAATAATTCAAGTATCAACATTAATTTTCTGATATTTTAATATAATAATATATGACTAAATATAAAAAATCCGTAAATGTGTCGTAATATCAAAGAGGTGAAGTAAATGATAAAGCGACTTCGTTTAGAGTGTGCTAACATTTGTTTTTTGTTGTTTTAACCTTTTTACGGTCAAAGTCAAAGTGGAGTAAAAAGCCAAACTAACATGGTTTTTTTTTTGTTTTTACTGAAAATAATTTTTTTTTTTTTAAACAGCTGGTTAGTTATTAGTATCACCAAGTTAGTAATCTTCACTCATGCCAAGGTTTGAACCTTGGACCTCCAAAGAGGCAAAGCCTCCTACCTCCCCCTTAACCACTAGGATAAAAGATCATTGGTTACTGAAAATAAATATAAATATATATTCACACGAACTTCTCGCACGTGAGTTGACCACCTGATACACGTTGTCGAGGTGTTCACCAAATGTAGACTGGACTATATGTGAATAACGTACACCTGGTCCCACACAATCACATTCATTTAACACATATTTAAGGCACAATGTACAACTAAACGATGCTTCCGGTAACACTCCATTGTCCTTTGTATCTGGTCTTATTAAAAGGGTGAACATCTCTAGAATAGCTATTTTGCTAAGGTGTTATGCTTCTATATCTATTTATGAGATATTAATATTTGTAGTCATAAGTGATTTTATTGTTTACATCTACTTATATTTGTTCGTTGTCGAGCCAGGTGTCTCTTTGTAAGCGTTCTATCTGTCTCTCAAGATAAAGGAAAAACTTAGGTGGTGTTTGTTTTTTAGAAAAAGAGCTTCTAAAACTCTTTTGTCTGCGCCAAAAAGAGGCGGGCAGATGTTTGAGGTCTGCAGAGTGTTTGTTTTTTTGAACACGTTTCATTAAAAAACGTTTTCCTGACCTCTTCTTGGAAAAGAGGTGGAACAATGTCTTCACACCTCTTCTAACCTCTTCACAATTTGAAGAGAAGAAGATGGAGTTTGAAGCTTTTGCACAGGCTTCAAAGGGTGGTTCAAACACCGTCAAAACCACCACCACCGCCGGTAAATCTCCGTCGTCCGACGATGTATCTCAGCCGTTGAAACCCACCTCATCAGAGGAATCCGTCGGTGTGATTTCACACATTTCACCGTCGTCTGTTCTTGAGCCTGAAACCACATCAGTTCCCCTAATTGAGCCTTCTTCTCCGGCGATGTTGGTTGCAGAAGGTTTGACCATGGCGGAAATAGGCGAATTTGACACGAAATTGGAGCTCGATTCGATGTTTTTTAACCAATTCGCTTCACCATTCGATGAATTCGGTGATCTTGACGACTTTCAGCTGTTTGGATTCGACGATAACGAGGCTTGTGAGTTACCAGATTGGGATTTTGAGGAATTCAACCATGAAGAACTCGCTGGGATGAACACAATGAGGGTCGATGAGCCAATTAACATCGCATGCCTATGATGATTTTCACAGCAATTACAATCTTTTTCAAGGGTTTTATTCGATTTTCACTAGTAATTTTTCAATTTTGTGTTTTGTTGTTGAGATTTCTTTGGGTTTTCTTGAGATTTCTTTATATTAATTCAGCATTGTATAACTCTTTTAACAATTTATTTTAATTTCAGTTTATTGTGACAGTTTATTTAAATTTCTGTTTATTTTAACTTTTTATTAATTTCAGTAGTCTGCAGACGTTACAAACAAACAGTCTTCTTAATACAGGCTGCAGAGGTTTGGTCCACCTCTTCTCCTACAGATGTCTGCAGATGTGGTCTGCAGACTGCAGATGTTTTACCTCTTCAGAAACAAACAACATCTTACTATCATCTACCTCTTCTAGACCTTATTTTCAGTGGGACATACTGAGTATGTTTGTTTATTTGTTTATCTACTTATATTTGTGTACCTTACTTTATTTCTATTAGTCGTGTGTCACAAAATTACTTCGATGGTAATTAATTGGTAAAAATGTTATTACGTATGTGACCTATGCTCATGTACCATCATTTTCTTTGCATAGTGATGCAAAAAGAATTGAAACTTTGGGATGCCATACATATTAATGCGATACTCGATATAAGTTATGTATCACAAAACCTGTTTTTACTATATAAATGTATGCATCAATTTCAAACGTTAAAGTCATTGGAAAACACACACGTGTAGAGATATTTTGACATCTATGAGGTTTGATAGGTACTACGATCACCCAAACATGAAAGATATAGAATTATTTCTAGAGTATAAATCCTTAAACTGATATTAGTGGTTTCTTGGATCACAATGTTAGTCGTTGATCGTGTTTGGTTCGTGATATTTGGATTATTTACTCATTTGGGTAGTGATAGTATGTTTTTTGCTCCATTGAGAGTAGTTTACACTTGTTAATATAATTAACTGCTGCAAGTGTGTAATTAGCAAAACTTCTTGTTGAAAATATTCATAATCATGTTCTCCTCACACTCCACTATATCATCATGTTCTTAACTTAGCAAAAGACAACAATTATATGTATCCACTCTCTTGACCATACAATTTTCTAAACAATACGAATATTTTCAGTATTACTGTTATTGTGAATATGCTTTTTGTTCACATATTATTTTTTTTATATATACAAGTTGAAAACGTATACATGGTTATTATGTCCTTAATAACTTAGTGTCATTGATACTAAATAATGCCACATTCACGGTACACAATAACAATTTGATGGAAAAAACAAAATAGTCAATTTCTTAATGGTGTATACATTGTCAAAATAAATTAGTATGCATGTCTGCTATATTGGTTTTATCTTATATTTCCACCATATCTCTTTCACTTTTCGGAAAACATATAGTACAACAGGCCTTAATATCTTGTATTATGTTGTCATCATATCATTCATAGCTATTTTAAGTTCATATAAATGTGCGAAATTTCTTAACTTAACATGTCGATAACGATGTTTTACCATCAATATGTTTCTTGTAACATTGTTGAGTTGAGTAAAATGATAGAATCATAAGGTTTTATCACGATAATGAAAACCCACATCCCCAACAATGAATACTCACATTTGTCGAAATAATCAGTGATAGACGTTCTCTTTTTTCTAATCAAAGTTGCGGAGTAACATTAATAGATATCGATTATAGACTTTATATTTATGTATGTAAAATAACATGTCTAAAACAGATACTGTCAACCAACATAACTAAAGTATAAATAACAGTATCTCTATACAAGTTCATTTATATGTAATCCTATATTGATCTAAGATCTTACAAAATTAAATCTTCTGTAACTAGGAATTTTTTTATTAAAATTTATTTTTATTACAATACGAAAAAATATGTTGTTTTATGTGCATCAAAAAGAGATCCATGAGGACATCCGCGTAGTAATCTCAACTAAACAAATAGTAATGTATTCATAACTTAGAGTTAAACATATTGATTTTGCATATTTCAAAATCCATGAACACTCGATTAAAGTTTGTCCAGCATTAAGTTGAAAAACTGCAAACATCACTCTAGGTTTATTCAATGTTTGAGTTGCACACGAAGAACAAAAAGGCTGATTTCCAAAATCTCAATGTCACGAAAAGGACAAAATATAGTTGAAATCTTCACACCTCTAGTCGAAAAATTGCAAGAGATAGAGATCTGATTTAGAATCAATCTAAAAAATAAAAATAAAAAAGTCAATTTTCTAACGAACCCATTTTATCAGCTTAAATGTGCATGTTTGTTCTTCACCACTCTCATTACCGCTTTGTTTCCAATTTATTATTATTAATTTATTTACAACAACTCACACACCTACTAAATTAAACTCCTAAATCTATATTGTTTATCCACTATAAGCCTTAAATCCTTAACCTATCATAAATAAACGTCTATTTCATATTTTAAATTACCCTTAGATTAAATTCTCTTTAGTTTACTCCCTTTATTTACATAAGAATAGGATGTTAGAAACATATATTATTATCCTGCCTCGGTTCCGTACGTCTAAAAATCACTTCTTTTACGGAGGGAATTAATTTCGCGTGCACAAAACATAATCACACATGATATGTCGTTAAGCAAGGGGAGAAGGGCAAGACGGTAATTACGATCATAATAGTAGGGGTAAAAGAGTAAATATGGGAGGTCGAGGGTTAAATGTCCCGGTCAGCAGCCGACAGAATAACTAAAAATGCCGCTTTCTTGTCCCCCATCGCAGTTTCCTCGCCTGTTTTCTTCTGTCCCCTTTCTACTTTTATACGTAACCTCAACCCTCATAAATTCATCCTCTCCGTTTTCACCCCCTCAACTTTACTTTTGTCTCGTTTTTCGTCCTTCACTTCTAGTTATTATTCATTTTGGTGGTTTGGCGATTTCGCAAAATTTCTATGATCTTCTGGCGTTTTACGATGTAATTTCTTTTTGTTAGAGGACGACAAGCTGTTTTGTAAAAGTTATTTGGTTGCTCATTAGTTTTTGAGACCATTAACATGTTAATTTAGTAGATGCATCATGTATGTAATTAGTTAGACTAGATACAATGGTTCTAGTAGAAGACAAATAATGTTTCTTGTTTAAGGCAACAAGGCCTCCTCAAATTTATATGATATGATTGTATTATACCAAGCAAATTGTTTTAAAAGTATTAGGTTTGTTATCCCTTTAGGTCATTTATAGATTAAAAAATATTTTTAATGTTTTAGATATAAGTTTGTAGAATAGTAATTAAGTTTACTTTATTGTTTTAACTTTTAATCCTCTATATATTAGTTTGAATAGTAGATTTGTTATCCCTTTAGGTCATTCATAGATTAAAAAATATTTTTAAAAAATAGAATTATTTAAAAAATTAACTATTTAAAAAACGAATTATTTTAAAAATTTTGTGAATTTTTTAAAAAAGTTACAAAAATTACGAGTGATCTAATTGAAACACACCTAAATTTTATTGATTTAAGTGGAACAGATAAAAATATGAATGACATGATTGAAATACTTTTAAAAATTGATTAATATTTTGTGGAATTTTCCTTATGAATTACAACTTTTTTTACCAAAAAAATCCTAAAATTTTATAATATATTATTTTACGTAGTAAATCACAGATATGAATGACATAAAATGATGTTTTTAAGACGCCCATCACAGCCTAATAGTTATTTATTCGATTGCTTGATATTCAAGCTTTACAAAAACAAACATAATAACTATGTTGCCCATAATGATAGTAAATATGGCTTTTGAGTAGAATTCTAATCAAAAGATGTTTTACCCCTCTTTTTTAGCTAATAACGTTACAAGTCACGAACAACAATGATTGTGATTAACTTTTATTTATGATCTTTAACTGCATGTTTAAATATATTTAACTAATAGTAATATGTTTTTTTAGGTTATGTGTATAAGTTATATATGACCGAATGTTAAGAACTTATGGGGACTATAGTAATCGTTTGTGAAACTTTAAATAAATGATTACAAGGTATAGATAGTACAACTTATAGTTTAGTGCCTTAATAGTTGGGAAATAGTTCTTCCGTCAAATAGTAATCATAATTATATATATATTAAAGATATAAGGTTTAGCTACAGTACTACAGTAAGGCCCGACACCCCCTTTCCTCCCCCCCTGTTCTCTTCGAATCCGGCCAATCCCGGCCACCTGCGCGGGTATCCGGCGAGCCCCCTTCCCCCTCTCGACTCCTCTCATCCAATCGGAAGCAATGGAGGCTTCAATTCCTCTTAAATCGTAACGTAACAGCGCGAATCGAAGGCAAGGTCGGCGGTTGCAGATCGATTTGGAGGCTGTGGTTGCGCGATGGTGATGATTTGGAGGCTGTGGTTGCGCGACGGTGGTGTGCGCTCGCGATGGTGGTGTCGCGATGGTGGTGTCCCGAGGGTGTGCGGTCGCGACGGCTGTGATGGTGACTGTGGTTGTCGCGATGGCGATGGTGGTGGTGGAATTCGGGGGCCGACGAGGCCGATGGCGATGATGGTGGTCGATGGTGGTCGCGATGTGGTGTTGGTGGTGCAGGGCCGCAACAGGTACGTTCGCGACGAGACTCCGAATCAGCAAAACCCTGTTTCTTGATTTCAGTTTGGTGCAATACACACAACTCGATTTGGGGATTTATGGCGCTCGAGAACGTTGTTAAAGAGGCATTGAACGCACTTTATCATCACCCAGATGACGCCGTTCGCTCTCAGGCTGATCAGTGGCTGCAGAAGTTCCAACGGACGATTGATGCTGGCAGGTTTGATTATTATGCTGATGATTGAGTTCGATCATTTCAATTTGATTCGTGTGTGCGTGTGTGTGTGTTTTAATTGATTGAATAGTCAATTTGGTGTAAAGGGGTTAAATCAGTAGTGATTTCTATTGAATGATTATTTAGGTTTTGGTGAAGTATTGAGGATGGAGTGTGATTGATTTGCAGTTCATTGGATTGGGGATAGGTTTGTAGTGTTAAAAATTCTTGAAAAATTATCCTGTCAAACGAAATGGGGGCGTTAGAACTTGTAATTTTATCCATTGAGTGAAATTTGTAAGGTGTAAGCTTTATGCTTTCACTAAAATGGTGTTAATTTTAGCTCTGGGGTGCCCTAAGGATATAATGGTGTTAGTTGCCATGACAAATTAAGGATTTTTTATAGGGTTGTAACACCATAGCTGAAGCTAGAAGCACTTATTTTACATTATTGAATATTATTCTTGACATGTTAGAATCAAATACTGCAATTGATGAAGAAGATGATGATGATGAGCACGAAGAAGAGGATTTTGATGAAGACCCAGATCCTCAGGACCTTGAATATGTCTCCCAAATCAAAGAGTGAGGTTTCATTACTCAAAATCCCCAATTTTATGATTGTTTGGTTTAAGTTTTATTATGGTTTCATGGATAAATAGATAATGCTTTGGTAGTGTAGGTTTTGGAGCTTTTGAAGAAGAACAGAGATATGCTTTTTAGTGAGGTAACCACTTTATATAAAATTAGGGTTCATTTTAATCTCTGAATATAGTAACTGTTCGGTCTTAGTCTTTTAGATTATGATCACAAATTACTAATGAAAGTAGCAGTAGAAGACCATTGTCAATTGGCCATAAATTCTAGTGGTGTATTCAATTTACTCATGGTTTCACTTGTGAACTTTTGGGCTGTGTTTTAATGCAATGGAAATTATTTTCATGTGGTTTTATGATGGGAACATTTAGGTTAAGTTAACAGTGATGATTGAGGACCTCGAGAAGTTGAGCGAAGAAGACTTCTTGGGATCGATGATGCTGACGCTCCAACACGAGAGGACTTGGCTGCTGTTCTTGAAGAAGTTAGTACCTTCTCTTAAACCCATGAGTGTCTTGATCTTTAGATAAATATTAGTACATTTATAATACTTATTTAAAAAAACTTAAAGAAACTTGGTGTATATTTTTAACAAAAACGATATCATTTCCACACTTGTGTGTCTTTAACCCATTATTGAGGTTTACATAATCTGTAAGAAAGAGTAATTCGGGTGAATGAAGGGAAAATCCCACGAGACCGTGTTGCTCTTCAAATGCTGCCAGAAGAAATGGTTCAATGGCCTAATTTAGAGGTAACTATTGGTATATATATGAAAAACTTGTAATCACTAGGACAGATGTTATATGTTCTGACATGTTATGTTATGTATGTATTGTGAAAAAGGTCGAAGCAACAAAAAAAGGGCCACGGAAATCATTATACGCTACAAAGATTATTTAGGATTGTTGAAGCTATAGTCAATATATAGTTCTTAGAGTTTTGATATGGTTTATTGATTAGTGGAGTAAGTTCATATGGTTTTTAATTTCTCAAATTTGGAAAAATTGAAGATTTGGGCGCAGGGTAATTTAGGTGGTGGTCTTGGAGGCAACATGACAAGATATACAACATACAACCATTGACAGTCATGCATTTTCAACCGGGTTAGTTTGTTATTGTGTAGTTTTTATATTTAGTTCTGTTTAGTACAGTGGTTTAGCCAAGTTGTACTAGCTTTCTTTCACTATTGATCTCATTATGTTGGATTAATAGAGTTGTTAATTTTGAATATACAAACAACAAATCCCGCGGCATCGCGCGGGTATGTTTGCTAGTTCATATTAAAGCCATTAAAGGTTCTTCTTTTTTTTTCCAACAAGGCTACGTAACTTTCATTAGATTTTATTAATTAGTTGATACAATCTTGGAAAAAAATTATAAATGTTAAGTTTTTCATAACCAAGTGATCTAAATGCAACATCTGGGAATTTTGGTTTCTATTTAGCAATTGTATTTTTTAATCCGACTTAAATTAAATAATTATAAAAGTAGATTAATATTGGATGGATATTTTATTTTTCCGCTATAGCATCATACTTCAAGTCAATTTTTTTTAAAAAAAGGCATCATTTTCAAATGCCAGAAAGAAAAGGTAGTGAGGTTTTAAGACGAAGAACCTCCCGAGGTTAATAAATAATAAAAACTTAAATAGTTCTTATTTTTTATTACTTTTGATCCGTTTTAACAATCTAAACCTTCATAATGCACTCTTAATTTAAAAATTTTAAATCAAGAGAATCGCCACTCCGGTTTTGACTTATTAATCAACTAATTCGTATTATCATTTATGTATAAAAATAGCAAATTTATTTTTTATCACCATCCAATATTTGGAAAATTATATTAAGAATGGTGCATGTGTTAGCATATGAGGGTGTCTTTTTTAAAATTCCACGTTTGCCCTTATGGGGAACGAGGTGGACCCACTTGGCCTTGAGATGGGAAGAATACCGGTTTTGGTGACATGTGAATGGAGACACGTGCGGATGTAGACTAATCTTGAGGGGTGATTTATGTCAAATTATAAAACTCGGGGGTGTGTTTAGTGGAGTCGTTGAATTATGACAATTTTAGCCAAAACATAATCAAATTTTGGTTGATTTCGTAATTATCATTTTTCTGCAAAATCTCGAGCATCACACTTTGTCTCCTATTTCTCATGCCTATTATCATCATATAATATGTGTGTGTCCATTTCCAGTTTTACCCCTCCTCAAAGACACCCAAACCGTTGGTACTGAAATAATATTATCTTTTTTTTTGAACGGCCAACGAAGTTTTATTAAAAAGTGGCTAGCAGGACGCTAGAACCACAAAAACAGTACAAACCAAAAATACCCAAAGGTGATAAAAGATAGTACAACAAAAAAAAAACAAGCACCAATAACAGAGAGCTAACATAAGTGAGAAACACTAAACGAGCTCCAGGAATCTCTATCAATTGAACTTCAGCCAGCTCTTGTTTTAACCCAAACAAAACTGATGCTTTTGATATCACTTACCACACGATTCAAGTTAATTGGTCTTCGGTCGAAAACTAGCCGTTTCTTTCATTCCAGAGGCACCAAACAGAGGAGATGATAATGCTAAGGAGCAATTTCTTCCACTTTTTTGACCCCTTCACATACTTATGGGCCTGTAACAGGTCTGTGACACTGAACGGGGAGAAACTGCACCAAGAGGAAATCACCAACCATAGTTCTTGAGCAAAGCTGCAGCCAATAAATAAGTGTTCCACCGTTTTCTCAACCAGATTACAAACCGGACAAAGAATGGAAGCCACAGGTATATTGCGCGCACATAGACTACTCATAACCAGAAGACGATTCAATTCCGCCCTCCAAACTAGCAAAAGAGCTTTAATGGGAACCCAATTACACCATTCCAACACAAGAGGGAATCGAACAACCAAAAGATTGCAATCTCCTCTTCAAAATCGCGACCAAGAACCCATCGGAACCGCACCCATCCACCAACCACCGGTCCACGGATGAGGTTAAAGAGATGCCAGCTAACAGCGAGGAAAGTGACGTTAATTCCCTGATTTCTTGCTGCCCCGAAGGATTACGCGTCCAAATGTACCGGGGAGTACCACTAGGTTGCATCCGGTCCGCAACTAGACACATTTTGTGTCTCTCCAAGATAAACAAGGACGGGAACCGAAGATAGAAAGGGGAGTCCCCACACCACAAATCAATCCAAAATAAAATCGATTTCCCATTGCCCGGAACACCCCGGAAAATTGAGTCTAAGTGAATACCTTTAGATAAAAAAGAGGCGGAGATACGTGCAATATTTGACCATAGGCCCAAAATGGAGAGCCTTCGTGGTATGAAAGCCCAAGACCTATCGCTATGATGAATGGCCCAGATTACCTTCCTCCAAAGAGCGGATTGATCCACTTTGAAACGCCACCACCACTTTGCCATCATTGCAAGGTTAGCATCTCTTAAGGAACCTAAGCCAATGCCATCGAATTCCTTTGAAGATGTAACTTATCCAAGAGACCCAATTAATTTTAGCCTTCTCCGAGTCCCCACCCTAAAAAAACATCCTCCTGAGGCGGTCAAGTTGGTCGATAACTTGGAGCGGGGCTTTGTATAGAGAGAAATAGTAAGTGGGGAGAGCATTCAAAACCGATTTCAAAAGAGTCACCCTACCCCCCATAGATAATTGCTTAGCCTTCCAACTCGATAACCTGGACTTGAAAGTATCAACAACCGGTTTCCAATGTTTTGCAAGATTCATATTCGCCCCACTGAAGACCAAGGTACTTGAAAGGAAAAGAACCAACACCACATCTAAGCGAGTAAGCCATTGATTGTAACTCCGAGAGATCCATACCAACCCCATAAAGACTACTTTTAGACAGATTGACACGAAGGCAAGAGGCAAGATTAAAGCATCGAAGAATACAGCGAAGATTTTATATATTGGAGACACTCCAATCACCAATGAAGACCACATCGTCAGCATATAACAAGTGAGACAAAGGCAGCCCTATGTCGGCGCATTGAAGGCCCCTATAGATTCCAGTTTGACAAGCCTTCTTCATTATGGAAGATAATGCCTCCATAGCAATAATAAAAAGAAAAGGTGACAGTGGGTCACCTTATCTCAAGCCACGAGATAACAAGAATTCTTGAGTCGGTGATCCATTCACCAGTACCGAAGCACGGGCAGAGGAAAGTAGACCCCATATCCACTTTCTCCATAATATCGGAAACCCCATTTGACTCAAGATTGAGTCAAGAAACGACAAATTTAGGCTGTCATAGGCTTTTTCAATGTCCACCTTAAACAGAAAACCACTTCGTTTAGACTTCTTAAGCCATGATATTAGTTCATTTAAGATAAGCGGCCCCTCAAGAATGCTTCGTTTTGCAATGAAAGCTGATTGTTCAACAGAGATGATCTTATTAAGCACCAATTTGAGCCTTGAAGCTAACACTTTTGACATTAGCTTATTGATGCCCGATTAAACTAATAGGTCTATAATGCGACAATTCGCTCGGATTTTTTATTTTCGGGACCAGAGCAATAAAGGAGGAGGACACACCCGGGGATAGCGACCCAGAGACATAAAACTCCTGAAAAAATCTCAAGAAATCCTGCTCAAAATGACCCCAACAACGTTGGAGAAAGGCAAAATTGAACCCATCCGGGCCGGGGGCACGATTACCATCACACTCCTTAAGGGCCAACTTAATTTCCTGCAGGGAAAAAGGCTTAATTAACTCCGCCCTATCCGAGGCAGAAAGTACAGGAAGATTGGAGCATACAAGCGTCGGCCGATTTTGACGAGGCTCCAAGAATCTTTGAGAAAAATAGTTAAAAACCTGCCCTTTTATTATCGTCGGATTAGACTCCCATGAACCGTTAATAACTAACCCATTAAGCCGATTATGAGCTTTATTGGTATTAACAATACCATGAAAGAATGATGAGTTCTCATTGTAACATCGCGTATATATTCATTAGTAAAAGTTAGTTTTAAAACGTCGATGTTGAATTCAAAAATTTCAATAATCATAATAATAAAAAATACTAATAATAAATAATAAAATAATAATAATAATAATAATAATAATAATAATAATAATAATAATAATAATAATAATAATAATAATAATAATAATAATAATATAATAATAATACTGCTATTAATAATTAGTAAGAATTATAAAATATTATATATATATATAAGCATGTATTAAAATGGATTTATAAGTCCAGGGGGTGATTATATAATTTATGAAACTTAAAACCAAAGTTTCAAACATAAAATATTAAACTTAAAACCACAGGGACCGAATGTGTAAATTTTTAAACCCAAAACCATCCCCCGTCGACACCCCGATTTTCCGGCGAGCTCCGGCATCGGATTCCGGCGAGCTCCGGCGAAGCACAAAACGACCAAAACACTTGATTTCGAACCCCACAACTTGACCGAATTGTTTCTTGGATCCAATTCGAAGTGGAATCCAACGAAAACACGCGTTAAATCCGACAAATTAACGGTTATAATCTCACTTTAATATCGGATTCTAATCCAGCTCATAAACCCACTCAAACAACATCAATAAACAAATTAAAGCTACAAAATCGATCATTTATACATACCCAATCGAACTCAGGTTTCAATTTCACCAAAAACAAACACAAACACCGAAATCGATCACCATCTTCATCGCGGACCTGCAACTTGATTGTTAGCCAACCTCCAATCAATTTTAATCGAATTTGATAAGGGGCTTCGCTTCTAGATCATCATTCAAAGCTTCCCTAAGTTTAATTTGATTACAATCATCGTTTGAGCATCATTCGATTGACACGAGTGCCGCGACTTGTTCTTCATCAGGTTTATCTCCAAATCAACACCATACATGTAATTCAACACACACCCACACTCGGTTTCACATGGGGAACAAAAGCCCCATGTTTGTAATCGCTAACTGAATCGAATGGGTGTTTAATTGGACGGGATTCGATCTAGGGCTCATACGGGAATTTGGGGTTGAGGGAGATTGTGTTTAAAAGAAATAAAACCGGATCATAACCGCGGCTTAGGCCTTTGGTTCACCGGTTCCTGCACCCCATGATTCACAGGAGGTCGCGAGTTCGAAACCCGGCCACCTCACTCGTTTTTTTAAAGCCTTTTTAAGCTTTAAAAATTCCGAAAAAATTCCTAAAAATCATAAAAATGTTTTTACAAACATTAGAAAATTTTCAGAACAACCTAATTATTTTTTGAAATTTATTTCAACATTTTATTTATTTATTTAATTGTTTTAAATAAATAAAATAACTAATTATATTTTCTACCAATTTATAATTGGTGTATAATATATAATCATACAATAAATAAATTGAATCCAATATATATACATAGATATATATTATCCGATTATCGAAACAACTTTTATTTGAATAAATTACATGTATACAATTTTACATAATCGTATAAAATTTATAATTTATGTATATAATTAACATACAATATATAGTTATGCTTACTTATGTATAAATGTATTATACATATAATTATGTATATAATTATACATAAATTATATATAATTACATGATTATATATAATTATGTATATAATTATACATATACAATTTATTAATAAATTGTATATATGTATAACTTATATGTATAAATTTCTATTAAAATTCTTGACATAATCACTTTCAACAAATTCGTTTATTTATTTCAAGACATTCAAACCAAATAAAATTAATTAATTTAAACTACCATTCAAGACCCAATGTAAATCCTAATACATTCCCAAATTCCCAAATCATTATTATTCTAACTCGAGACACCGTTCCTTAGGTTAATCATAAGGAAATCGTTGGTGTCTAATCTATCACGTCCAAATTCAAAATCTCATCAATCAGGTGAGTATTCATATCCCCTTTTTATATCATTTCTTATTTGGAGGAAATCATGTGATACAATATATTCAATCATGATATTCTATTGTTATTTCATTCTAAGTTCAATTCAAGACATGTTATGTTATTACTTGCAATTACGTGAACATACTAAGATAAACTGGACGACAGTAAAACCCTAATTAAATCAATCAATCCTGGTATCAATGGTAGATCTACTGGTTTGGATAACCCACCCCACATGGCTTACGAGTGGTGATTATGCCAGAGGCAATTAGTCAATCTATGGTGTTTGTGTGGAGTCTATTATATGCAAGTGTCAAGTCAAGGGGTTTATATTGTGTCGGTTTATCTATATGCTTCGCTATTGCCATATAAGTCTTAATATTACCTTGTGAATTGAATTATTCTCAATCAATCAATCATCTATATGTATATTCAAAACTGTGATTACTCACCAGCTAACCCGTTAGCTGACTTTATATTCTCACATGATTTCAGGTTAAGCATGATAGTGGACTTCTACCTGCTCACTTAAGACCCGGACTTAGTTAAAATAAAAGACAATTACTATTTGTGGTTTTAAATTATTGTATTTGTGTATGTTGAACTTATATTATCTTGTAATCTGATTTTAATATTATTTCCACTATTAGACAACCATATGTTATGAACAATCAATCATTCCCTCGTCCGCTCCGATGATTCCGCCGTCGGTTGGGGTGTGACATATTGGTATCAGAGCCATGGTTATAGGGAATTAGGTTATTAGAAATGGAATGACCTAGACTATAACTAAGTACATTTACACATGAGTCCCCTCATGTATTGTACATGCTTAGATAGGATTTTAAATGCCTTACATGTTTATACTTGATTATGTGATTATATGCCTTATGTGACTCTTCTTATAATTTGAATCTTATCAATGTACACACGAATCTCAACTCATATTCTAAGGCATTGTGTGCCTAATTCAAGTGATTTCAAACTCCAAAACTCGATTGTTATTCATGGTTTTCAAATCTCGTCAAAGTCCGTGTCACATGACCGAGAACATGCAATGCTGGAAGAGTGGGATACCTGTATCTTAAGGTGTTCTGTCTAGGCAAGGTATTCATATAAATCCAAATCAACCGATGGATCCGTTTACCTTACCTGGGAACCCTCGAGATGAGTATTCGCTTATAGGTACGCATGTCCTCGTTAAGGTTGTGGTGGACACAAATATTTTGATAAGTCATCGTATTCGCTTCGGTTTGCGAGCCGAACGTTTACACTCCTAACCTCTCATTGTTATTTTAAACAATCTCATCAACGATTTTACCATTTTGAAAAGTTTTAAAAAAACAATTACCCGTTTCTCATAAAGGTTTTTTTTCCATATTATACAGCATGTCTTCTCGTCAAAACCGCTCCCGATCTAGAAGCTCTGGCCGCAAGATTGCTGCTATAGTGGCACGTGAAGTTGCTGCGGTCATCCCAACACTGCTTACCCATTTGAACCAAGGCAACAACACTGTTCAAAATCAAGCCACACAAAATCCTCCACGAGCTTGTACTTACAAGCATTTCAATTCTTGCAATCCCACTAAGTTTAGCGGGACCGAAGGTGCCACTGGTCTTTTACAGTGGTTTGAGAGTATCGAGAACACTTTCCTCAATAGTGAGTGCCCTGGGAATCTCAAGGTTCGTTATGCTACAAGTGTTATTCAAAAGAGAGCACTCACTTGGTGGAACGGTGAGAAACGAACCCGTGGAACTGATGCCCGCATTAGCATTGACGTGGGATGAAGTTAAGGAGCTCATGACTCGGGAATTCTGTCCGAGAAATGAAATTAAGAAATTGGAAGCTGAGTTCTGGGACTTAACTCAAGAAAGCGGAGAAAATCTAGCTTATACCAACGATTTCATGAACTGAGTCTACTTGTTCCTCACCTGGTTACTCCTTTATCTCGGGCTATCTAGAAATACATCGGTGGTCTACCCATGCAAATTCAAGACACGGTGTGGGGTAGGAATCCTGCAACCTTGGAAGATACCATCCGGTTAGCTGCTCAGCTAACTGACAATCATGTCAAGGCTGGAACCCTGAATAGGAAAGGTGCTAAGAAGGTGCCCGAGAAACCCTCAGCTGAACCCTCTAAGGAGGAAAAACCTGAACCTTCTCAAAACAAGAAGAGGAAGGCTAAATCCCAAAACTTTGCTGTGATTACCCCTGCTGTGCCAATTAATCAAGTCCCTCCAACTCATCAACCAGTAGTTAACATCCAACCGCTGATGAAAAAGCCCTAAGCTGGACCCTTTCCGCAGTGTAACAACTGCAAGTATCACCATCCCGCTAACGTTCAATGTCGTCAATGCACCAACTGTGGTCGTTTCGGCCATACATTCAACGTGTGCAAGAATACTGCAAGGGTTCCAGTTGCCACACGACTGTTCAGCATACCCCGACAATCACGCACGCAAGAGCTTGCTACCAATGTGGGGATCCTAACCATTTCCGCAACCAATGTCCGAAGCTTCTCAAGGCCGTCCCTGCAGCTCAAGGTCGAGCATTCAACATCAATGCCCAACAAGCCCAAGTTAGCAACGACGTGGTGAACGGTATGTTCCAAATTAATAATCAATACGCTTCGATTCTTTTTGACACCGGTGCCGATAAAAGCTTTGTATCCTTAGACTTTGAGCCCTTACTTGCTAGTGCCCGAACCAAGCTAGACAACCCCTTTACAGTAGAGATAACTGACGGAAAACCCATTACAATTAATTCTGTTATTCTCGACTGTACCTTGAATCTAAGCGAGCATGATTTCCCTATCAATCTTATACCCATGCAACTGGGTAGTTTCGATGTTATAGTAGGCATGGACTGGTTATCAAAGAATCATGCCGAAGTGCTTTTTCACGAAAAGACCATTCGTATTCCTCTCCCGACCGGAAGCATACTACAAATCTACGGGGAAAAACCTTACAAGGGGCTTAAACTCATGTCTTGTACCAAAGCTCAAAAGTACCCCGCAAGCATTACGTAGCTTTCTTAGCCCATATCGTGAAGGCAGATGAGAAACCTAGGAAGATTGAAGACATTCCGGTTGTTCGAGAGTTTCCTGAAGTCTTTCCCGAAGACTTAACCGGTCTTCCTCCCGTTCGTCAAGTTGAATTCCGAATCGACCTTGTACCTGGTGCAACTCCCGTGGCAAAATCTCCTTATCGACTTGCACCATCTGAGATGCAAGAACTTGCTAGCCAATTGCAAGAACTGTCAGACAAAGGATTCATTCGCCCGAGCTCGTCACCATGGGGAGCTCCAGTCTTATTCGTGAAGAAAAAGGATGGCTCATTCCGTATGTGTATTGACTATCGAGAACTCAACAAACTCACAATCAAGAACCGTTACCCATTACCCAGAATCGACGATCTATTTGATCAACTTCAAGGAGCCACTCATTTCTCAAAGATCGATCTTCGTTCTGGTTATCACCAACTCCGTGTGCACGATGATGACATCCCAAAAACCGCTTTCCGAATGAGATATGGCCATTACGAGTTTACAGTGATGCCATTCGGGTTAACCAACGCACCGGTAGTATTCATGGATTTAATGAATCGCGTGTGCCGACCATACCTAGACAAATTCGTGATCGTATTCATCGATGACATTTTGATATACTCCAAATCTAAATCCGATCACGAACACCACCTTCGTCTAATACTCAAACTTCTGAGGAAAGAGAAACTCTACGCCAAATTCTCAAAGTGTGAATTCTGGCTTAATGAGGTTCAATTTCTTGGTCACATAGTAAACAGCAAGGGAATTCACGTTGATCCCGCAAAGATCGAGGCAATAAAGAAATGGGGAGAACCTAAAACTCCTACAGAGATTCGTTCATTCCTTGGTCTAGCCGGATATTATCGACGTTTTATTCCTAATTCTCGAAGATTGCTGTGCCACTCACTGCTTTGACCCACAAGGATAAGCCTTTTTCTTGGGGGCCTGATCAAGAAAAAGCATTTCAAACCCTCAAGCAAAAGTTGTGTGAGGCACCGATTCTAACCCTTCCTGATGGAAACGACGACTTTGTTGTCTATTGTGACGCTTCAAAACAAGGTCTAGGTTACGTTCTCATGCAGCGAGGCAAAGTTATCGCTTATGCTTCAAGACAATTGAAGATTCATGAGAAAATTATACGACGCACGATCTTGAATTGGGTGCTGTCGTATTCGCACTCAAAATCTGGAGACACTATCTCTATGGCACTAAATGTGTTGTATTCACCGATCATAAGAGTCTCCAGTACATCTTCAACCAAAAGGAGCTTAACATGAGGCAACGACGATGGGTCGAACTACTCAATGACTACGACTGTGAGATTTGTTACCACCCCGGTAAAGCTAATGTCGTAGCCGATGCATTAAGTCGTAAGGGCCAAGTTATGCTTCAAAGTGTTACCATTCAAACCGACCTCTTGACCCGTATACTCGAAGCTCAACACGAATCAGTCACCGAGGGCAACATGTATGAGGAAATGTCATGCGGTGCTGAACTCCAATTGGAAACCAAGTCGGACGGACTACTGTATTTTCTAAATCGACTTTGGATTCCGAATCGCGATAATCTTCGAACAACCATCATGGATGAGGCTCATAAGGCTCGTTATTCCATTCATCTGGGAGCAGATAAAATGTTCATGAATCTTAGGAACCAATATTGGTGGCCCGGCATGAAGAAGGATATAGCCTTGTATGTATCTAAATGCCTCACATGTTCCAAAGTCAAAGCCGAGCATCAACGTCCCTCTGGATTACTCATACAACCCGAGGTTCCATTATGGAAATGGGAAAGCATATCCATGGATTTCATCACCAAGCTGCCTCGTACCGCTATGGTCACGATAGTATCTGGGTTATCATTGATCGGTTGACTAAGTCGGCTCATTTCATTCCAATTCGAGAAGATTATCGAGTCGAAAATTGGCTCGTATTTACATTAATGAAATAGTCAGTCGGCATGGTGTCCCTTTAGATATTATCTCTGATCGCGATGGTCGTTTCATCTCTCATTTCTGGAAAAGTCTCCAAGCAGCTCTCGGGACTCAACTAAATCTTAGCACAGCCTATCACCCGCAAACCAACGGTCAGACTGAAAGAACGATACGAACCCTCGAGGATATGCTCCGGGCTTGTGTCATTGATTTCAGTGGATCGTGGGATTCTCATCTCCTGTTGATCGAATTCTCTTACAATAACAGTTACCATACCAGCATCCAGATGGCACCATTTGAGGCCTTGTATGGCCGAAAGTGTTGATCTCCCATCTGCTGGTCTGAAGTTGGTGAATCACAGATTACTGGTCCAGAATTGATACAAGAAACAACCGACAAAATTCATAAGATCCGTGATAACTTGGTCGCTGCTAGAAATCGTCAAAAGCATTATGCTGACAAAAGACGTAAGCCGTGGAATACAATGTCGGTGATCTCGTACTTCTTAAGGTGTCACCTTGGAAGGGAGTGATTCGCTTTGGAAAGAAAGGGAAGCTAGCACCTCGTTACGTGCGTCCATTCAAAGTACTCGAGCGAATTGGGAAAGTGGCCTACAAGCTAGAACTACCCCAAGAACTTAGCAATATACATCCGACGTTTCATGTGTCCAACCTCAAGAAATGTCTTGCCGATGAAAATCTCCACATTCCACTCGATGAAGTCCAGATTGATGAATCTATGCACTTTATTGAGAAACCTGTGGAAATTATGGATCGGGAAGTTAAACAACTCAAACGCAGTCGGATACCCATTGTCAAAGTTCGTTGGGAGTCTAAACGTGGGCCAGAGTACACCTGGGAACGTGAGGACCAAATGAAAACCAAGTATCCTTATCTTTTCGTTTCAGCCTACTCGTGATTAAAATTTCGGGACAAAATTTCCTAAAGCAGGGGAGACTGTAACATCGCGTATATATTCATTAATAAAAGTTAGTTTTAAAACGTCGATGTTGAATTCAAAAATTTCAATAATCATAATAAAAAATAAAAATAATAATAATAATAATAATAATAATAATAATAATAATAATAATAATAATAATAATAATAATAAAAATAATACTGCTATTAATAATTAGTAAGAATTATAAAATATATATATATATATATATATATATATATATATATATATATAAGCATGTATTAAAATTGGATTTATAAGTCCAGGGGGTGATTATGTAATTTATGAAACTTAAAACCAAAGTTTCAAACATAAAATATTAAACTTAAAACCACAGGGACCGAATGTGTAAATTTTTAAAACCCAAACCCATCCCCCGTCGACACCCCGATTTTCCGGCGAGCTCCGGCATCGGATTCCGGCGAGCTCCGGCGAAGCACAAAACGACCAAACACTGATTCGAACCCCACAATTTGACCGAATTGTTTCTTGGATCCAATTCGAAGTGGAATCCAACGAAAACACGCGTTAAATCCGACAAATTAACGGTTATAATCTCACTTTAATATCGGATTCTAATCCAGCTCATAAACCCACTCAAACAACATCAATAAACAAATTAAAGCTACAAAATCGATCATTTATACATACCCAATCGAACTCAGGTTTCAATTTCACCAAAAACAAACACAAACACCGAAATCGATCACCATCTTCATCGCGGACCTGCAACTTGATTGTTAGCCAACCTCCAATCAATTTTAATCGAATTTGATAAGGGGCTTCGCTTCTAGATCATCATTCAAAGCTTCCCTAAAGTTTAATTTGATTACAATCATCGTTGAGCATCATTCGATTGACACGAGTGCCGCGACTTGTTCTTCATCAGGTTTATCTCCAAATCACACCATACATGTAATTCAACACACACCCACACTCGGTTTCACATGGGGAACAAAAGCCCCATGTTTGTAATCGCTAACTGAATCGAATGGGTGTTTAATTGGACGGGATTCGATCTAGGGCTCATACGGGAATTTGGGGTTGAGGGAGATTGTGTTTAAAAGAAATAAAACCGGATCATAACCGCGGCTTAGGCCTTTGGTTCACCGGTTCCTGCACCCCATGATTCACAGGAGGTCGCGAGTTCGAAACCCGGCCACCTCACTCGTTTTTTTTAAAGCCTTTTTAAGCTTTAAAAATTCCGAAAAAATTCCTAAAAATCATAAAAATGTTTTTACAAACATTAGAAATTTTCAGAACAACCTAATTATTTTTTGAAATTTATTTCAACATTTTATTTATTTATTTTCATTGTTTTAAATAAATAAAATAACTAATTATATTTTCTACCAATTATAATTGGTGTATAATATATAATTATACAATAAATAAATTGAATCCAATATATATACATAGATATATATTTCTGATTATCGAAACAACTTTTATTTGAATAAATTACATGTATACAATTTTACATAATCGTATAAAATTTATAATTTATGTATATAATTAACATACAATATATGTTATGCTTACTTATGTATAAATGTATTATATACATATAATTATGTATATAATTATATATAATTACATGATTATATATAACTATGTATATAATTATACATATACAATTTATTAATAAATTGTATATATGTATAACTTATATGTATAAATTTCTATTAAAATTCTTGACATAATCACTTTCAACAAATTCGTTTATTTATTTCAAGACATTCAAACCAAATAAAATTAATTAATTTAAACTACCATTCAAGACCCAATGTAAATCCTAATACATTTCCAAATTCCCAAATCATTATTATTCTAACTCGAGACACCGTTCCTTAGGTTAATCATAAGGAAATCGTTGGTGTCCAATCTATCACGTCCAAATTCAAAATCGCATCAATCAGTGAGTATTCATATCCCCTTTTTATATCATTTCTTATTTGGGGGAAATCATGTGATACAATATATTCAATCATGATATTCTATGTTATTTCATTCTAAGTTCAATTCAAGACAGGTTATGTTATTACTTGCAATTACGTGAACATACTAAGATAAACTGGACGACAGTAAAACCCTAATTAAATCAATCAATCCTGGTATCAATGGTAGATCTACTGGTTTGGATAACCCCCCCACATGGCTTACGAGTGGTGATTATGTCAGTGGCAATTAGTCAATCTATGGTGTTTGTGTGGAGTCTATTATATGCAAGTATAATACCCATATATATAGAAGAAAAATAATAATAATAATAATAATAATGACTTTGGGTACAAAATAAATAAAACATGAAACCACAGGGACTAAAGGTGAAAATATGTTAAAACTCTCTGTCTCTCCTCCCGTTTTTCCCGTCCCCTCGCCGGCGGCTCTTTCCGGCCAAAAACCGGCTCCGGCGACCCCCCAAACGACAACTTTAATCGATTTTTCTTCAAACAAATCGTCCCGACAACATTTCGTGCTTAATTAGAACTCGTGGGCCACTGTAAATTGAATTATGGAGTCGAACTAGTGCGGTTTGAACTTTCGGCCGGTTTCATTACTTTATAACGCACTATACCCTATAATAATTCAAACTAATCACACATACACGATCATATAAGCATTTCTAATCAGTTGGCATATTCAATTACACTCGGAAACAACAAAACATCACCTTCGATCGCCACTTTGTCTCGGACCTGCAACTTAGTTGAACAACACCTTCTGGTCAATATAATCAGAAATTGATTTGGGACTTTGATTCATAACACCATTCGAAGCTCCACACAAAATTAATTGGATTATAGTCATCGTTTGGGTACCTAACCGGTGCTACGTTTAGTCGCGACTGTTCATCCTTCGTTCTCATCAATTCATACATCAATTCAGGTAATTAAACACTCATACACACTCGGTTTCATACGAGGATCAAAAGCCTATAGTTGTTTTGGTTAACAATATCGAATTGTTGATCAATTTTGGTGCGAATCAAACTAGGGTTCATGGTGAAATTGGGGCTTTTGTGCTTTATGTTTATAAGCTTTGGGAACCAGTTATAACCGCGGCTGCGGCCTTGGTTCGCTGGTTTCTGGTTCACTTGCATTTCTGGAGGTCACGGGTTCGAACCGTGCCCCCTCCATTATTTTTTTATGTCTTTTTGGACCTTTTAAAATTTTGCAAAAATTTCTAAAAATTATAAAAACAAGTTTTATAAACCTGATTATTTTAAAAGTTATCCAATTATTTTCTGTAAATTATTTCATTAAAACACCTTAACAATTATTATATATAATAGTAAGAAAATATTATAATTAGTTTATTTTTATAAAAATAAACTTTAAATAGTGGGAATCATTAAGATGTTATTAGCCATGATGTTATCCTTGAATCTTAAATATCCTAATTAGTATTCTAGTTCATTGCCTTTGATCATAGGATGCCCGTTCGCATAAGTACTCGTTTAATTCGGTTTACGTTTTAAGCATATTTTCCTTGCTTAACTTAGCAAACTTGATAGGAATCCATTTTGATATTGTTTTAGCTACTGGAAATATAAGTATTTTGATCAAATTAAGATTTAGACCTTAATCGAGCATTTTAAACAAGTCACACGTTTAACTAGTTTTTATGACTATTTTGGAATGTGATTTTATAAATGACAAACGGATTAATAATATGATTAGCCAAATTTTTCAGAAGTCAATCATGATTTATACTTATGTATAAAAATATTTCCAGACCCGTAACGGACGTATTTTAACTAGAAATAATTTTACGGTTTACCAAATACCCTTGACTTAGGCCCGTATTTTACAGCCAACTTACAGAAGCCATAACTTCTTCATAACAGATTCAAATCAGTTAAACCTTATGTCCATGACGAAGTTCGTCGAAAAACGAATCCGTTGATATATAAAACATAGAAAAACTCATTCGTTTAGACCTCCAAACGATCGTTTTTGTAACAGCTAGCAGTTCTACGCAGCTGTAAAGATCCACGTTTTTCTCATATTTCGATAATCCAAATCAGAAACTTTCCTAAATGAAAGTTGTTTAGAAATCACTAATCTAGTAAACTGGAGATTTTCAGAATTTTTAAACGTCGTTTAGTATTTTTAACGAGTGCGAAAAGACAAGGGCAGAACTGGAATTTTTCCAATTTAAAATAGGAAAATCCAAACTATAATTTGCGTTACGTTATCGTAGGTTCTCGCGGCGTTAACCGACCCTAGACTTTGTTTCTGATTATTGTCATCCATGTGTAAAGTACGGATTCTGTTTCATTGTTATCATAAGTATTTACTTTTGGTTCCGTTACTTTGCAGTACAGATTTCTGATTTCTGTCTCGTATTTGATTTCCGTTCATTTCTAGTTTTGATTCCTGTCATACATAGATAATTTGCTTTTGATTCTGTTATAAGTAGCTTGACTACTATATATTTCTGAATTTGTTACCCGAGCTCTCCCTATCTTGGGGGTGACCAAGACGCGTTATTGCGGCATCGATAACGTGGCACCAACCGTGGCGGTGAGCTGAGATCACGGCGTCTCTAAAGAGGACTCTGAAATTATGACTTGTTATATTATTATTTCCTTAGAGGCGTATGGATCGATCCTAGGCTAGTTCTATTATTTCCTGATGGACGGTTACACACCATTCCATTCAGGACCCTGGTGAATGGTCTGTATGTCTGCCCATACTCCATTTCACATTGGTTCACGGGCTCGCTACCTGTGTTCCCCCTGTTCAGTTATTATATGATATGATTATTAGCTCGGGGTATGTTCTATCTGATATATGTCTTATGACGTATGTTCTATTTGATATATATATATCGTATGATCTTTGATTCTCCGTTATCACCATGTCTGTTATTTTTGATATCTGCCAATTCCTTGATTATCACATGTCTGTTTATTTTTGATATCTGCCGATTCTTTGTTTATCAACATGTTTGTTTATTTTTGTTATCCGCTATTCCGTTCACTGAGCGTTATGCTCAGGCGTGCTTTTGTTTTCATGCACGTCAGGTCAGCAGGGTAATCCGGGAAACAAGTGAAGAGTGAATTGAAGACCAAGATTATCTGTTATTTTAATTGATGTATTGAACATCTTAATTAGGTTTTAGAAGTTGAACTTGTAATCGTTTTAATAATGGGAATGCGTTTGGATTTTGATTACCGTGATAGTGACACGTCAGCCTTGTCGGGCTGGGGCGTTACAGCAAGTGTCAAGTCAAGGGGTTTATATTGTGTCGGTTTATCTATATGCTTCGCTATTGCCATATAAGTCTTAATATTACCTTGTGAATTGAATTATTCTCAATCATCAATCAATCTATATGTATATTCAAAACTGTGATTACTCACCAGCTAACCCGTTAGCTGACTTTATATTCTCACATGATTTCAGGTTAAGCATGATAGTGGACTTCTACCTGCTCACTTAAGACCCGGACTTAGTTAAAATAAAAGACAATTACTATTTGTGGTTTTAAATTGTTGTATTTGTGTATGTTGAACTTATATTATCTTGTAATCTGATTTTAATATTATTTCCACTATTAGACAACCATGTGTTATGAACAATCAATCATTCCCTCGTCCGCTCCGATGATTCCGCCGTCGGTCGGGGTGTGACACTCATCACCCAGAAGGGCCCACCGAGTGCGAGACTTTTGCTTCAGGTCCATATTTTCTACTAGATCATATTCCAAAATTTGGCCCCATATATTCCCTCTTGACTCCACCTCATTCTGAGAAAGGGGCCTCACATCAGCTGTAGCATCCAACAGTGCAAGTTGTGTTTTGAGGTGCATGTACTGTGACTTTCGACTATTATTATCCACCTTCAACCATTGTTTAATACCATTTTTTATCCATTTTAGCTTAACATTAATGCAAAGGTCACCCGGCCCATTAAAGACAAAAGCCCGACATAGAGCCTCAATCTGATCCATGAACCCGTTCCGATGGAACCATGAATTAAAGAAGCGAAAAGGAGGGGGGCCAAAATCAGTAGCAATTGAGGAGAGTAGAATAGGCTTATGATCAGAGTACCCTTTGCTTAAACCAAAGGCTTTCACATCAGGCCAACGCACCAAATATTCCTTATCAACTAAGAAACGATCTAATTTACTGGCATGTTGGCCATTCTCACTAAAGAAAGTAAAATTAGTACCCCCAAGCAGAACATCAAATAAATCAGCAAGAGAAATGAAATTATTAAAACGGTCAGCATTAGCACCAATAGATTCAGAGTTTAATCTCTCGTTTGGAAAGCGAACATTATTAAAATCCCCCATGAACACCTAGATTCCAGGGAGAGAGGCTTTGAGAGATAGAAGGTCCGACCACACACGGTTTCTATCCACTGCATTATTGGGAGCGTATACATTCGCAAGATGTATCCGAACATCTGACAAAAGGATATCCCCAGAGATCACAAGAAAAGACCTTCTTTTTGTTGAGAATTGAAACTGAAAATAACTAGGATCCCAGAGACAAACTAGACCACCCGAGAGACCGGAAGATGGAACAAATTCATAACCAAATTCAGATTTCCCCCAGAAACACCCCAAATTAAAAGATTCAATAGATTTAAACTTCGATTCTTGTAATGAAATGAAATGCAGACCATAGTTTGTTCTAATACCACGAACCCAGTTGGCTTAAGATACCCCGTCAAGACCCCTGATGTTGAGCGATAAACAATTCATTGAGCCCTTTGAAAACTCCTTCACCAGCAACCTCCTCCTTGATCTGACCCTGAAAACCATCTAGATTAAAGCCCACAAGGGTCCCGATTTCAATGGTGTCCCGAACTTTAACTGTCACACCCCGACCGACGGCGGAATCATCGGAGTGGACGAGGGAATGATTGATTGTTCATAACTCATGATTGTCTAATAGTGAAAGTAATATTAAAATCAGATTACAGGATAACATGAATTTAACAGATACAAATACAACAGTTAAAGTCACAAATAGTAATTGTCTTTTGTTTTGACTAAGTCCGGGTCTTATATGAGCATGTAGAAGTCCACTAACTTGCTTAACCTGATATCATGTGAGAAAATAAAGTCAGGTAACGAATTAGCTGGTGAGTAATCACAGTTTTGAGTATACATATAGATTGATTGATTGATTGAGAATAATCCAATTCGCAAGGTAACGTTAAGACTTATATTGCAATAGTAAAGCATATAGATAAACCGACACAATAACAACCCCTTGACTTGACACTTGCATATAATAGACTCCACACATACACCATAGATTAACTCCTGCCTCTGGCACAATCACCACTCGACTATTCATATGGGGTGGGTTATCCAAACCAGTAGATCTACCATTGATACCAGGATTGATTGATTGAATTAGGGTTTTACTGTCGTCCAGTTTAGCATAGTATGTTCACATAATTGCAAGTAATAACATAACCTGTCTTGAATTGAATTTAGAATGAAATAACAATAGAATATCAT
Source organism: Flaveria linearis (assembly GCA_024085815.1). NCBI lineage: Eukaryota > Viridiplantae > Streptophyta > Magnoliopsida > Asterales > Asteraceae > Flaveria > Flaveria linearis. The sequence goes on from CM044002.1 coordinate 17,961,800, forward strand.
GATTGAATATATTGTATCACATGATTTCCCCCAAATAAGAGATGATATAAAAAGGGGATATGAATACTCACTTGATTGATGAGATTAGAATCTGGATGTGATAGATTAAACACCAACGATTTCCTTACGATTAACCTAAGGAACGGTGTCTCGAATTAGAATAATAATGATTTGAGAATCGGGAATGTATTAGGATTTCCATTTGGTTTTGAATGGTAGCTTAAATAAACTAATTTTATTTAGTTTGAATGTCTTGAAATAAAATGAATTTATTAAATGTGATTACGTTTAGAATTTAATAAATGTATTTGTATCAATACTCGTAATTGTTGGTTTATTGTTAAAGTGTGGAAAAACAAATAATTAATTTTATTAATCAATTATATGATAATTAATTAAAACATTTAATTATTTAAATGACTAAAAGAATGAAAATGAATTCGGAACGATTTAAATATAAAACTTTTATATTTGTTTGAGATAATCATGATTTAAATAATATTACATAAATATTATTTAATCCAATAATTATTTAGTGATTTCAACAATTATTTAAAGTATATTTTTTATAAAAAGATTTAGCTAGTTATGTTATTTATTTGAAACAATTTATAAAATAAATAAATAAAATGTCAAAATAAATTTCAGAAAATAATTATGTGGTTTTAAAAATTATTAATGATTGCAAAATATTTTTTTATAATTTCTAGAATTTTTTCGGAATTTTTAAAGGCTTAAAAAGAGGTTTTAAAAAATGTGTAGGTGCCCGGGTTCGAACCCGGGACCTCTTGGTTGAAATGCATGCACAGAACCAGTGAACTAGGGCTTACAGCCGCAGTATGCATCTGTTTTAATTCCTTTTAAACTGACTTACCAGATATCCCCCAAATCGTATGAACCCTAGATTCAATTTGAATCAAATTGAACCTGAAAACGATTTCGATAATCAACTCAATCATGGGGCTTTGATTACCCATGGAAAATCAAGTGTGTGTGTGTGTAAGCATTTACCCTGATTTCAAAATTTTAACCCAAAACGATCGATGAACAGGTCCGCGACAAAGTGCCAATCGAATGATGCTCAAACAACGGTTATAATCGAATTAAACTTGAGGGAATCTTCGTATGTTGATCTGGAAGCAAATCCCTTTGCCAATTTGAGTTAAAATCGCTCGGCGATTGGATTTTAAACAAGTTGCAGGTCGCGGATTCGGGGTGCTCGAACGAGTTTGTTTTTGATTGTTTTGAATGAAATCAAACTTAGAGGAAAATTATAAATGTTCAAAAGTTTGATAGTGCGTATTAAATTTTGATTATCTTCGCGTTTTCGTGCGATTTTGAGGTATAAAGTTGCCGATGGTGGGAGGCAAAAGAAACGGGAAACACAGCGAAGGGGAATGGGGGGCGGGGTTGGGTGACTTTTTGATAATTACACAATGGGTCCCTGTGGTTTTAAGTTTTGATAATTTATGCTAGAAACATTCATTTTAAGTTTCAAAAATGACTTATAGGCCCTCTTAACTTGTGTTTTATAAATTGGACTTTTTAATTTTACAATCTATTATTATTATTATTCTTACTAATATTAATATTATTATTATTATTACTATTATTATTATTGTTATTGTAATTATAGGGAATTAATATCAACATATTAAATTTAATTTTTAATTTTTTTAACTTTTTTATTAATAAAAATTCGAGATGTTACATCAACCAACACCGAATCACTTAATTGAGAAGAATACATAGGGGGAGGAGAAACAGGCTGCCGTAATTGGGGATTGAGAGCATCTTCCAAATTCGCCTCAGGAGGAGCCGTCACCATCTCCGTATTACCAAGCGGGTCTTCAATTTCATGAGCGCTCCTTGAAACCTCATGTATAACACTGGCCCCAGCTTGGCATTGGGAAATGATATCAGGGATAACACCAGCATCAACATGAAAAGGTCTATTCAGGTCAATGGAGTCGGAAGCCCGATCCGAATTAGGAGGGGAAACAGAACTGGGCTGGGAAGAAGACGGGCTTGCCAGCTGAGGGCTTCTAAGACGGGCCCACTTTCTGGACTTAGGGGGAAGAAAGCCCAATATTAAACCCAGCTATAGAACAAACATAATTCCCAGCAGCCCTACCTACCGAATTATTCAAGTCCCCATGCAGAGACGAATTAGAGCATCCATGCAAGGGACCTTTAGAATTCCCATGCGGCTGATCCCTTGGCCTTTCATTATCTTCACTAACGTTCCGGCGACCCCCAATTTCACCAGCAGCCTCCGACCGGATTTCACCATCCTCGTAGCAAAAGGAGGGTTTCCAGGCTATCACATCCTCCACCACCCAAACTTTATGTTGATTGTTCCCCCATGTAATAGTAATTTCCTCATCAATTCGACTCCCATTCTCCGTAAGAACCGTGCATGTTCCATGAGAATTATCGTCACATCCCCATGAAAAACCGGACTGTAGGATTTTAGAACCGAACACATGACCGATAGCTTCATACGTAGAAGAATCCCTGAGGTTGAATGGCACACCCCATATTTTAAAAGTCACTACCCGATCGAACTTGAAATCATCACCAAGCCAAAGCATAGCAGTAGGATAATCCTTTTTCCATAGTGATTCACATATAGAGATAAAAGACATAGCAATGCCTTTATCCTTAAACACAATTAGGACTTTTAAACCGCCCACATATGATATAGCAGTATTCAAAAAAACTTCAGCGATGAGGACTTGATTAATCTTATTAATAGCCTCAAGAGATGCAGCCTCAACGAGCACCGAACGGGCACGAACACTATGCAGAAATGGACTGTGGACAGAAGGCACTTGGATTGATCTAGGCCGAAACATTAGTTTAGATTGACCCGTACAGATATCCCGATAAGAAATACCACCAACTCTCTGCGAATGAACCTGCTGCACCCCCGAAGGGTGACGAGGGGCACCCCCCCATGCAGGCATGCTTGATGATTTCGGTGGAGAAGAATAGTTACCAAAACCTGCTGCACCCGCGAAGGCATGCTTGATGGGATTGCGGTTCCTGTCGAACTTTGCCAGATTCACACTAAGCACAGCTCCATTACATTTGACAGAGGATATAGAAGCCTCAAACTCATAAGGATCGGATATCCCCTTAAATTTTATAAAACCGAATCCATTCCTGCTTTTGTCCTTTCTTCTCGACACAAAAAAATCACAAATGTTACCAAACCTTCAAATAGCCTCCACAACTTATTATTTGAACAACCATCCAGAATGTTTGAAACAAAGAATGTGGTAACAGAAGGATCAGAAGAGATACGTTCGAAGTATGACGGCTGCTTTTTCTTTCTATGATGCACACCTCATTCCATCCATCCTCCTGAGCTTTGCTACCAGAAGCTCGACGGTCGCGAAGCACCATTAGAGAGAATTTTTCAAAAAGTTTTCGAACATAACAAAATAAATAATATTATCTATACCAAAAACTAAACCATATTTCTTTTAACGGCCAACAAAAGCATGTTATTAGCAAGGGAAGCAAGTAATTAAAAACTTCAAAACAAGATTAAACTACTTAACCATAAAAACACTGCATATTAAATGAGGACCATTGTTCCCATTTTTTTTTTCATTTTTAGCTAATAACGTTACAGCCCACCAAGCCACAACCATATTCTATTCTCCGCTTGTACTAATTATATGTAGTGTAGTAATACAACCATATTCTATTCTCCGCTTGTACTAATTATATGCATATTAAATGAGGACCATCGTTCCCATTTCTATGAAGTCTCCCCGAATTAGAAAAAGAAAATTATAACTCATTTATAATATAACATTTACAAGTTACGTTAACAGTGATTTACTACTTTAGTTGCATTAGGTACAACCACAAATGCTATATGTGGGTCAGCCTTTTAATATGGAGTAATGGGTCCATGGAAATTGATTTTTTCATTTTTGTATTTCTTAATTTGAAAACCTGCATGTTTTTTTACTTCTTTCTGACTTTCTTTCTTTTTTTTTTTAAGAAAAACTATTTCATTTTCACTTTTATGTAAAAAAAATCCGCATCTAATATAATTTTACTATGGTTATTAGTATGAACTTATAAGTTTTATGGTTTTAATTTAATGTTATATCGCCTTAAATATATAGTTTTATGGTTAACTTATAACTTGATTTTTTGATATACATTTAGTTCTTTTTTATTAACGTTTTGATCTATAGAATTAAGTCTTTCAATGGTACCGCGCAACGCGCGGTACCACCGTCTAGTTTACTATACTTTAAAAGCGATAACTTATTTTGTTTGTTTTTTTTTCAAAATCACTTGAGAGTACATTTCTTGACAAGCTAAAACAAAAACACTGTACTTAGCTTAGTGTTAAGCCATTTGGGTAGATTTCTTTACAAGCAATAACGCCTCTGTGAACCCATTAACCTAGGTTCAACTCCTTGACGCCGCAAATTATGTCTTTTGATTTTTTTTCTTTTTTTATATATTTTTAAATTACTTATATATTTTTCTTTAACTTTTTTTTTGTTACTAACTTTTTAAAGAATCATTTGTTACAAACTATAGCTATGTTTCAATTTTCATAAACGATTTTGTTAACATTATATGTTTCTTTTGTATGTTTAATTATGTAATGTCTTTGCAAAAAAAATTAATGGCGTGAGTTTGAAATTTATAATATCCTAAAACGTAGTGTTCAAAAATAGAGACGATGTTAATATATTTTATAACATTTGATGAAGAAATACATCATATATATTATAAAAGTACAAAATTTATCAGTAACATTGTCTTAGTGTTTTTACTTTTTATATATGCATACGTCGGATATTGTTTCGAACGGTGCAATGACAATCTATAACGAGTTATCAAAGTACATGCAATACTATATATAGGTACAAAGAGAAAAATCTGATACCCAAATTTATTTTTTTTTTTTTGGAAAATACATGTGATCTCTTTAAAGCTATGGATGGAGAAAACTGAAAAGACCTAAGCACAAAAAGATTTGAAGTCGTTAAATCAATATGATAAAAGAAATATACTAATTATTATTATTATGACAAGTTTAGCATGCAAATTAAAGTTAAAACAATATCATTCTGTGAGTAACATTTGACGTTTAAAAGAAAAGAAAACAATTAGCATGTATACGGTGTATGCATTTAAAAAGAAGTACGTGACTGTAGAATATCCAAAATGAATGAGTAAAAGCATATATATATATGTATATACACACAAAATTTTATTTAATAGCTTGAACAAATATAAAAAAAAGTTCTTATTAAATAAATATTATACCTCTGATTAATCATAAGTGTATAAGTAACAATATTCATGATATTTCACAGGTTTATTTATAATATTCATGGTAGTTGTGAATTACTTATTTACAAATACAATAAAGCAAAAATTAAAATTAAAGTGCATGAGCGCCACGAAGCATAAAAAATATGATTCTTAGATGACTATATTATTATCACTATCATTAAAACATGAATAACCTAGAAGTTTAAAACAAAAACACAACACGTACAAGAATTAACAAGCGTACATACCTTGTATTATTATCACTATACAAGAACTAAAAACACAATAAATGAATTAACAAATGTACATAACCTTGTATTATAACCTTGTAAATAAAAAATTAAAGAGTATGAACGCCAGGAAGCATCAAAAACATGTTTCTTAGATGACTATATTATTATCAGTATCATCAAAACATGAATAACCTAGAAGTTTAAAATAAAAACAATACAAGAATTAACAAGCATAATCTTGTGCCATTATAAGGACATAAATTATGTCTTTCCACAAATTTGCTTCTCTTTTCTTATTGTTATTCCATGTTTATACTTCTAAATGGTGGACCAAGAACAATGTGGTAGTTTGATTCCTCCACCACTATTTGGTTCGTCACGATTATTCTTGAACTCTATCATAAAACATCATGACACCTGAAATAAAATAACCTTCCAAATACTCAAAGTAACACACATCTTAAACACCAATGATTCTTAGCCCAGGTAGCTGAAGTAAGGTACTAAAAATTTTGTTAAAATAAGAGTAGATTTTGGATTTAAGTCTAGCCTATGATAACAAAAAAGGGTTTTAGCCTTTTAGGTTGGGATAGAAGATTTTTTCTTAACTTTGGTGAGTTTTCTTATGAGTTTGATCTCAGGTTGTGTACTCATTTAATGAAAATAAATTGTGGCCCATCAATATCCAATTAGCCTTAAAAAACACACACACATCATAAAGCCTTCTTGCAAGTAAGAGTGGAAAAGGTATAATAATAATATTTAAGAGGTGTGTATTCTTATATAAATAATTTCTAAAATACAAGCGTATATTTCAGATTTACTTTAAAAAGTTCGAAATGAGTAAGCATAAAAATCAAACTATTATTTATATATGGTATAACGAAACCTACACACCAATGTAACACTAACATTCATATTCTCGAAATCACACTTTTGTTTATATCCCCACATGCACCTACCTAAGATGTAAAACACATCTGCATATCATATTATATCAATCAAATTACCAATAATTTACATCTTTTGTATATTACTCAAAGTTGTGTGCCGAATATTATAGACTTTTTAGCATATAATTTAATAATTGTTACACGACCTAATACCCGTTTACTATAGTTTTAGAACTTTTTAATTCAAAGTGGTGGATAACAAAAGGTAGTATGTGGTTCTTAATAATGATGTTGGGGTATAAATATATGGTAGTGACCAAATACAAATGATTACAAAGATATTTTTTATTAATAAATAATCGTTTCTAGAATATATGGAAGGTTCATCATTTTGTTTTTCACTTAAGATAATGAACTTTTAGATTCTAAGAATTACTAAAATATATAGTAAGTAAAATTTTATATTTATGAGTGATCACTATCTCGTGTTTTTATGATTTAGGCATATAATCTTGATAATCTTTAAGCGTGACATTCTGTTGGTATTTTGTGTACCTCGTAACTAAAAGATTGAGAAATTTTGAAAGATACGTATTGTGATTTATTTATTTTATTAGATTAGATACGCATGTATTAATATAATGAATATGAAATTATGATTATGATATTGTGAGTTAGTAAAATATACTTAGATTTGAGAAGATTAAATCGTGATATACATTGAAGCGAGGATATTGTTTTATAGTGAGTAATCGCTAATCGTAATTCATGTGTTTGACTTCGAGAATCTTGATATTTTAAAAATGTTTACTTAAAAAATACGATTTTATTTTGATTTTAATAACGACTACCTAGAAATTAAATTAAATTTTAACAAAATTAACTCTTATTAAAATACTTTCATGTAATATATTATTTATTTTTAGAAAAAGTTTGATTAACATAATAGTAAATAGGTATTTATTAAGAAAACTATATTTATATATTAACTAGAAATGGTCTTGCACGCGTTGCGTGAGTAATTGTATGACGAACTTGAATATGGAATGTCACACCCTCAAATTCCGGGTCTGGAATTTATCAAGGAGGGGTGAACAAACAGGATCGAACACAGTAGTCACACATGAGATGCAGTTATCTATATGATAGTTTTTAGATAATCATTACAATAATGTTCAGAGATAAACATTTCATTAATAATCAGAGCCGCGGAAATAAAAGATAGATTGTTTTCTTGACAACATGTCTTAATCATATTTTAGATAATAATCAATAGGTATCTTGAGCTCTTATATGATCCTACGTGCATATCCATAAGCTCCTAGTAGATACCTGAGAATACATGTAAATCAAGTGTCAACACAGGGTTGGTGAGTTCATAGGTAAGTAAAACATACTGATAAATCATCAATTATCATCAATTAGGATTTACTGTAAAAGTGTGAGTTTAATGTACTCACCGGTATATGAATAGCCTGTCGGAACCCTTTTATATTAAGGTGAACTCGCTATCCCACATACCCACTATGTACAAGCCCAACAAATCCTACACATAGGATTTGTCTATGTATCATAGTTTAATATCCTTTTCATGTGTATATTATATTTTCATAATAATTTCAAATCAGAGGGAGCAAATCCTCCTTTACATTTATCCTCATATGGGTTGTAAGTGGAACTATATTGCAAACTATATATAGTGCACATCTGCCTTCTCACTACAGAAACAGTCATCCCAAATGACAACAAGATCTTTGTGCATCTGATATGGATCACATGTCCATACCTTTGTCGGGGTAAGTCACTCCCCGATAGTACTATCCAAAAGATCCCTGCTTATTTATAGTCCAGTATACAGAGAAGGATTTTCATAGTAACCATATGTAATCATAAATGTGATCAAATTATTATTTAACATAATACACGAAAATAATTTGTAAATTTAATTACAACATGTATTCCAGCCCCAAAATATTTAAATGATTAAAAAGGGGAATAGTTATGAACTCACCTCAGTTCCTGTGTGGTGTTGACAACCTAGTAAATTCCTGTTAAGGAATTATAGTTTCACGTAAGCAAACAGATACAAATCCGAAACCTAAATAAGTTAGATCTTGAACCTGGCGTTCAATTGATCTAGGTTTGGTTTTCTAGGATTTGTTATAAACATTAAATCATTTAATTATTTTTGTTAATTCTTTAATAATTAAAGATTTATATAAAATTTAATTAGTTTAATAATGATTTTAATATATCATTATATTCTAATTAAATTGTAGATGTTATTTAAACACGTAAGTTTAATTTTTGTAAGATTTTATAAATATTTATAAAATCTAATCCTTATTTATTATCAGGATAAATCTATAAATAATATTACATTCATAAATAATTTTGATGATTTAATTATTATTAAAAAAATCCACTTTTATATGGATAATAATTTATAACATATGTAATAATTATTTACATAAATAATTAAGGTTTTTAAATAATTAAATTCCTACAATTATTATGATTTATTATTATTCAAAAATAATATGATGTCCAATCAATGAATTAATACTTTAAATCATAATTTAAAGTCTATTTTTATAAAAATGGTTATTTATAATATTTTTAAATAATATTTTATAAATTTTATTTAAAGTGTTTTTGAATAATTAAATTACAGAAAATTAATTAAAGGTATTTAAAATAAAATAAGTCTTTAAAAATTATTTTTATAATTTTTGGAAATTTTTGTATATTTTTAAAGGGTCAAAAAGGCTTTTTAAAAAAAAATGTGGAGGTGGCCGGGTTCGAACCCGGGACCTCGGGTATGGCATGGGGTGCAGGGACCAGTGAACCAAGGTCACAACCGCACAAGAACCCGGTTTCAAATTCTTTTAAACACAATATTAGATTATCCCCAATCCCTCAAGAACCCTAATTCGGTTCGAATCAAATTGATGCCCAATTCGATTAAGATACTGTACGATTTCATGGGGCTTTTGTTCCCAATGATAAATCGAATGTGTATATGTATTCAATTACCTAAATTGAAGTCGAGATGGTGCTGAATCTTTGAAGAACAGTCGCGATTATGCAAGGATAGATTTTGGTGGCAATTGTTGATGATAATGAAATTCCTTTCACAGGAAGTTTCTAATTCCTCAGATAATTAAAAGCCCTAAGTAAATTTTGTGATTTGAAACTCGTAGTGTAGTATTCGACTGAGTTGCAGGTCCGAACGCAAGGGGTGATTAAATCGAGGTGTTTGTATGTTTTTAGATGCAATTCGAGTTTGGGTTCGATTATAAACTTTCATATGATGGAGTAGGTGTGATTACTTTTGATTATCAAAGTGTTTAGTGCATTTGGTAGTGGTGGTCGGCCGAAACAATTCGGGTTAATGGTAATCGCACCTAATCCACTCGATTAATCAAATTGCTGGGTGGGTCGAGTTCGAATCTAGTAGGTGAAACGGTCGGGGTGTTTTAATTGGGTTAAAACGCGTTATTTTGGCCGTTTGAGGTTGGCCGGAGGGTCGCCGGAGATGGTGGCCGGAGGGGAAGCCGACGGCGGGGGCGGGGGTTGGGTTTGAATTAATTACAGAATGGTCCCTGGGGTTTGTAAACTTTTCATTTTATGTTTTAAGTTTCAAAACATGTTTCAAAATTTACAAATAACCCCCTGGACTTTATTTAAATCAATTAAATAAATTTTGTAAATAATTATTATTAATAATATTTTCATTATTATCATTATTTTCATTATTAACATCATTATTTTTTAATAATAACATCATTATTATTTTTATTATTATTTTTGATAATAATATCATTATTATTATAATTATTATTATTATCATTATTTGTAATAATAATCATCATTATTATTATTATTATTATTATTATTATCATTATTTTTATTATTATTAATATTATTATTAAATAATAATAAAAATATAAAAACAAATCATAAATTCACATATAAATCTTATATTAATTCACGGAAAATTTCGGGTTGTCACATCATCCCCCTGTTAGAGGAATTTTCGTCCCGAAAATTAAGATGTACTAGCGATATTTTTGAACAGATTAGGATATTTGCGCATCATTTCGTCCTCTCGTTCCCAAGTGAACTCAGGACCACGCCGGGAGTTCCACCGAACTCTGACAATCGGAATCTTGCTATGCTTCAGTTGTTTAACTTCCCTATCCATGATTTCAACTGGTTCTTCGACAAACCTGAGTTTTTCATCTACTTGTAGTTCCTCTAAAGGCACAACAAGTGATTCATCGGATAAACATTTCCTTAGATTGGATACGTGGAAAACATTATGCACACCACCAAGTTCAGCAGGTAGATTTAATTCATAGGCTACTGGGCCGATCCTTCTGACAATTTCAAAAGGTCCCACGTAGCGAGGGTTCAATTTCCCCCGTTTCCCAAAGCGTATAACTCCCTTCCAGGGAGATACCTTTAGCAAAACTTTATCTCCTTCCTGAAATTCCAGTGGCTTGCGGCGTTTATCAGCATAGGTTTTCTGGCGATCCCTGGCAGCAGCCATGCGTTCTCTTATTTGGACAATTTTCTCATGAGTTTCAAAGATCAACTCTGGACCAGTAAGTTGACTATCTCCAACTTCTGCCCAGCAAAGCGGTGATCTACATTTACGTCCATATAAGGCCTCGAATGGTGCCGCCTTGATGCTCGAATGGTAGCTATTATTATATGAGAACTCTACTAAAGGTAAATGACCTTCCCAATTCTTTCCAAAGTCAATAACACAAGCCCTGAGCATATCCTCAAGAGTCTGTATGGTTCTTTCACTTTGACCATCAGTTTGAGGTGATAGGCTGTGCTCATATCTAGGCGAGTGCCTAGAGCTTTCTGAAGTTTTCCCCAGAAGATTGATGTAAACCGTGCATCACGATCAGAGATAATAGACACTGGCACTCCGTGTCTAGAGATAATTTCTTTGATGTACACCCTTGCAAGCTTCTCCATCTTGTCTTTCTCACGGATGGGTATGAAATGAGCGGATTTGGTGAGACGGTCAACGATAACCCAAATGGTGTCATTGCCCGTTTGAGATTTGGGTAAACCCGTGACGAAATCCATGGTTATCATTTCCCATTTCCACACGGGAATTTCTGGTTGGGTCAACATTCCTGAAGGCTTTTGGTATTCGACCTTGACTTTGGAACAAGTCAAGCACTTTGAGACATAGGTTGCAATGTCTGCCTTCATTCTTGGCCACCAGTAAACAAGCTTCAAGTCGTAATACATCTTATCTGCACCTGGGTGGATAGAGTATCTAGACTTGTGGGCTTCATCCATGATTAAGCTCCTCAGATTCCCGTATAAGGGTACCCAAATCCTTCCTGCTATAAAACGTATCCCATCTGAATGAATTTCAAACTGTTGGTCTAGCCCTCGAAGGTTTTCATCTTTAATGTTCTCTTCTTTCAGGGCTTCAGTCTGAGCATTCAAGATTTGTGCTGGCAGGTTGCTTTGAATGGTAAGTTGTAGAGCTCGTACTCTACGAGGTTTCACATGTTCTTTCCTACTCAAAGCATCAGCCATAATATTTGCTTTACCAGGATGGTACTTGATGGCACAATCATAATCGTTTAGTAGTTCAAGCCATCTCCTCTGCCTCATGTTCAGCTCTTTTTGATTATACAGGTGTTGAAGACTCTTGTGATCGGTATAAATAGTGCATTTAGTACCGTACAAGTAATGTCTCCATAATTTGAGAGCAAACACAACAGCTCCCAGTTCTAGATCATGAGTTGCATAGTTCTTCTCATGAGACTTTAACTGTCTTGAGGCATAGGCTATGACTTTGTCTCGCTGCATCAAAACACATCCCAGACCCTGAACAGAAGCATCACAGTAGACTACAAAGTCTTCAATACCGTCGGGTAGGGACAATATAGGTGCACTGCATAACTTCTGCTTCAATGTTTGAAAGGCAGCCTCTTGCTTGAATCCCCAATGATATGCTACCCCCTTTTGGGTAAGCATGGTCAATGGTTGAGCTATCTTGGAGAATCCCTCGATAAATCTCCTATAATAGCCGGCTAGTCCCAGAAATTGTCTAATTTCCGTTGGATTAGAAGGTGTAGGCCAACTTTTGATGGATTCAATTTTAGCTGGGTCTACATGAATTCCATTAGCATCAATCACATGACCAAGGAATTGAACTTCTTTAAGCCAGAAATCACATTTCGAGAACTTAGCATAGAGCTCCTCTCTCTTTAGTAGTTCAAGGACCAATCTCAGATGTCCTTCATGCTCATGCTCATTTTTGGAATAGATCAAGATGTCATCAATGAAGACAATGACAAACTTGTCTAAATAAGGCTTGCATACACGATTCATGAGGTCCATGAATACGACAGGTGCATTTGTTAGCCCAAATGGCATGACTGTGAACTCAAAGTGACCGTATCGAGTTCTGGAAGCCATCTTCACAATATCTTCATCTCTGACTCTCAGCTGATGATAGCCGCTTCTAAGATCTATCTTGGAGTAAATGCTCGAACCTTGTAGTTGGTCGAATAAGTCGTCAATACGTGGCAAGGGATAGCGGTTCTTGATCGTCACTTTGTTCAGTTCCCGATAGTCAATGCACATCCGGAAGGTTCCGTCTTTCTTCTTCACAAACAACACTGGTGCTCCCCATGGTGACGAGCTAGGTCGGATGAATCCTTTATCAAGGAGTTCCCTAAGCTGGTCAGATAGTTCTTTTAATTCAGAAGGTGCGAGACGGTATGGTGCCCGAGCTATAGGTGTAGCTCCAGGTACTAACTCTATTGAAAACTCGACCTCTCTTTTAGGGGGCAACCCAGGCAGTTCATCAGGAAACACTTCAGGAAATTCCTTGACGACGGGTACATCTTCAATTTTCCTTTCCTTCTTCTCTTTGTCAGTGACTAAGGCTAGGATAGCAGTATGTCCTTTTCGAAGACACTTTTGAGCCTTCAAGTAAGAAATAACTCCCATCACGACACCAGTCTTATCTCCCTCCACACACAGGACTTCATCATTTGGTAGGGGGATACGAATAATTTTGTCTTTACAGATAATTTCTGCAAAGTTTTTGGATAGCCAATCCATACCAACTACCACATCGAAGCTTCCCAAAGTAATGGGCATGAGGTCTATTGGTAGGATATGACCTGATAAGTCTAATGTACAATTTTTCAGAATTTGTGATGCGGTCAAGGATTTACCATTTGCTACTTCTACAATATATGGCTCATCTAGGGGTACAGGTTCTACATTCAAGTGCTTATAGAAAGTATTGGATACGAAGCTTCTATCAGCCCCCGTGTCAAATAATACTATAGCATAAACATTATTCACCAAAAATTTTCCCATAATAACATTAGGGTCTTTTAGAGCCTCACCTTTGCCAATAACGAAAGCTCTGCCCTTGGCTGTATCTTTCTTTTCCCCAGTGCAGTCTTTAGCAATATGGCCCTTTTCTCCACATTTGAAACAAATAACTTCCTTCTTTCCTCCATTCTGCTGATTACCATCCTTCTTTCCTTGGTCTTGAGTCTTGGTCCTACATTCAGGAGCAGTGTGCCCCCTCCTGTTGCATTTGTAGCAAATGATTGCAGTACATTTGCCATGGTGACGCTTGCTACACCTCTGACATCTAGGCGGAATGCCCTGATTGTCATGGTGCTTTTTCTGATCTTGCTTCTTGCTTGTACCTTGACTCTCACTTTCTTTAGCATCTTCAAACTTTCTCTTTCCCGAGCTTTCAGCAGCAACACCCTTACCCTTGTTTCTTGGTGGTAACTTCCCCTGAGCCACAGCCTCATTAGTCAGCTTGTGAGCTATCCTAATGGCCTGTTGGATTGAAGTTGGGTTGGAGGAAGTGACCATAGATTGAATGACCGGAGACAGTCCACGGATGTAGCCTTCAATTCTTCTGTGAGCAGGCTCCATCATATGAGGACACAAAGTTGCGTACTCATGATTTTCGGTGGTATACTTTTCAATTTCAGATCCCACCATTTTGTGGTTCCAGCACTCGGTTTCAAACCTTTGTACTTCTTCTCTCGGACAGAATTCTTCCATCATTAGTTGTTTGAATTCCTCCCAAGCCATAGCATTGGCTAAGGAGAGAGTAAGCCTTGAAACTTCTGTCTTCCAGAACGAGAGTGCAGCTCCACTCAAGGCTCCGGAGGCATATTTGGTCCTACTCTCATCAGGACATTCAGATATAGCGAAGATGGATTCACATTTCTCGAACCACCTTATGAGCCCAATGGCCCCTTCTGCCCCAGTGAAGATATTTGGTTTGCAGTCTAGGAACTTTTTATATGAATAGTGATGACCATTCTGAGCTGCCTGAGTGGCTAGGGCTGCAGCAACACCTTGATTGACCAAGGCTTGTATTTCTTCAGGAGTCATCCCTATTGGGTCAGTTCTTCTGGCGCGTCCTCTACCTCTGCCTCTGCCCGCTGGTGCGTCCATCTATCATGAAATTGTTTGATGAGAATTCACACTTTGACATATTCAATAGATGCATTTTATATCAAATATTCAAAGTATGGACATTACTGTAGGACAGATGGGAATTTAAGAAAACTGGATTTTTCGATTAAATTCGGCAAGGCACGAGTACTAAGGAAACAAGTCTCGCTTTAGGTTAGGACAAGCGTAGCTTAGATTATCGAATGGAACATATCAAGGTAATTTGACCTATTTTCCTTAAAGACTTGTGTATGATCGCAGTAACTTCACGTGCTACAATAGCAGAAATCTTACAGCCAGAGTTTCTAGGCCGTGAACGGATTTGACAAGAAGCCATTCTGAAAGATCATTAAGGATTTTTCATGGATATTGGGTAGTATGAGCTATTCAACATGAAAACGACAGTTGAGAATTTGGCATAATAGCAATGAGATGTTCCAGGTGTAATCGTTTGATTCGTAAATCAAAGCGAGTACGTTGACTAATCAAAGTATTGAGTCAATCACAACTTTGTTGAAGACATGCGTACCTATAAGCAGATACTCATCCCAAGGGTTCCCAGGTAAGGTAAACAGGTCCATCGGTTGATTTGGATATATGCGAATACCTTGCCTAGACAGAACACCCCGAGATACAGGCATCACGCTCTTCCAGCATTACATGTTTCAAGTTGTAAGACACAGACTTTGACGAAAAAAAAAAATTGATTTAGGCACGATGATAAGTGTAGATCCCACATGTCGTTGAGAATAAGTTTAGGAATTTTCGAAAAGAGTCAAAGAGTCAAGTTATGTTTAGGAACACAACTATCTAAGTTTAAGCATATAACTTCTTGATCCTATTCTATCTCTAACTAAGGCAATTTACTTTGTGCAACTATTGTGTGTGACTATAGGCTAGATGCAATCCCTAACTCAGTATAACCAATGGCTCTGATACCAATCTGTCACACCCTCAAATTCCGGGTCTGGAATTTATCACGGAGGGGTGAACAAACAGGATCGAACACAGTAGTCACACATGAGATGCAGTTATCTATATGATAGTTTTTAGATAATCATTACAATAATGTTCAGAGATAAACATTTCATTAATAATCAGAGCCGCGGAAATAAAAGATAGATTGTTTTCTTGACAACATGTCTTAATCATATTTTAGATAATAATCAATAGGTATCTTGAGCTCTTATATGATCCTACGTGCATATCCATAAGCTCCTAGTAGATACCTGAGAATACATGTAAATCAAGTGTCAACACAGGGTTGGTGAGTTCATAGGTAAGTAAAACATACTGATAAATCATCAATTATCATCAATTAGGATTTACTGTAAAAGTGTGAGTTTAATTTACTCACCGGTATATGAATAGCCTGTCGGAACCCTTTTATATTAAGGTGAACTCGCTATCCCACATATCCACTATGTACAAGCCCAACAAATCCTACACATAGGATTTGTCCATGTACCATAGTTTAATATCCTTTTCATGTGTATATTATATTTTCATAATAATTTCAAATCAGAGGGAGCAAATCCTCCTTTACATTTATCCTCATATGGGTTGTAAGTGGAACTATATTGCAAACTATATATAGTGCACATCTGCCTTCTCACTACAGAAACAGTCATCCCAAATGACAACAAGATCTTTGTGCATCTGATATGGATCACATGTCCATACCTTTGTGGGGGTAAGTCACTCCCCGATAGTACTATCCAAAAGATCCCTGCTTATTTATAGTCCAGTATACAGAGAAGGATTTTCATAGTAACCATATGTAATCATAAATGTGATCAAATTATTATTTAACATAATACACGAAAATAATTTGTAAATTTAATTACAACATGTATTCCAGCCCTAAAATATTTAAATGATTAAAAAGGGGAATAGTTATGAACTCACCTCAGTTCCTGTGTGGTGTTCACAACCTAGTAAATTCCTGTTAAGGAATTATAGTTTCACGTAAGCAAACAGATACAAATCCGAAACCTAAATAAGTTAGATCTTGAACCTGGCGTTCAATTGATCTAGGGTTTGGTTTTCTAGGATTTGTTATAAACATTAAATCATTTAATTATTTTGTTAATTCTTTAATAATTAAAGATTTATATAAAATTTAATTAGTTTAATAATGATTTTAATATATCATTATATTCTAATTAAATTGTAGATGTTATTTAAACACGTAAGTTTAATTTTTGTAAGATTTTATAAATATTATAAAATCTAATCCTTATTTATTATCAGGATAAATCTATAAATAATATTACATTCATAATAATTTTGATGATTTAATTATTATTAAAAAAATCCACTTTTATATGGATAATAATTTATAACATATGTAATTATTTACATAAATAATTAAGGTTTTTAAATAATTAAATTCCTACAATTATTATGATTTATTATTATTCAAAAATAATATGATGTCCAATCAATGAATTAATACTTTAAATCATAATTTAAAGTCTATTTTTATAAAAATGGTTATTTATAATATTTTTAAATAATATTTTATAAATTTATTTAAAGTGTTTTTGAATAATTAAATTACAGAAAATTAATTAAAGGTATTTAAAATAAAATAAGTCTTTAAAAATTATTTTTATAATTTTTGGAAATTTTTGTATATTTTTAAAGGGTCAAAAAGGCTTTTTAAAAAAAATGTGGAGGTGGCCGGGTTCGAACCCGGGACCTCGGGTATGGCATGGGGTGCAGGGACCAGTGAACCAAGGTCACAACCGCACAAGAACCCGGTTTCAAATTCTTTTAAACACAATATTAGATTATCCCCAATACCTCAAGAACCCTAATTCGGTTCGAATCAAATTGATGCCCAATTCGATTAAGATACTGTACGATTTCATGGGGCTTTGTTCCCAATGATAAATCGAATGTGTATATGTATTCAATTACCTAAATTGAAGTCGAGATGGTGCTGAATCTTTGAAGAACAGTCGCGATTATGCAAGGATAGATTTTGGTGGCAATTGTTGATGATAATGAAATTCCTTTCACAGGAAGTTTCTAATTCCTCAGATAATTAAAAGCCCTAAGTAAATTTTGTGATTTGAAACTCGTAGTGTAGTATTCGACTGAGTTGCAGGTCCGAACGCAAGGGGTGATTAAATCGAGGTGTTTGTATGTTTTTAGATGCAATTCGAGTTTGGGTTCGATTATAAACTTTCATATGATGGAGTAGGTGTGATTACTTTTGATTATCAAAGTGTTTTAGTGCATTTGGTAGTGGTGGTCGGCCGAAACAATTCGGGTTAATGGTAATCGCACCTAATCCACTCGATTAATCAAATTGCTGGGTGGGTCGAGTTCGAATCTAGTAGGTGAAACGGTCGGGGTGTTTTAATTGGGTTAAAACGCGTTATTTTGGCCGTTTGAGGTTGGCCGGAGGGTCGCCGGAGATGGTGGCCGGAGGGGAAGCCGACGGCGGGGGCGGGGGTTGGGTTTGAATTAATTACAGAATGGTCCCTGGGGTTTGTAAACTTTTCATTTTATGTTTTAAGTTTCAAAACATGTTTCAAAATTTACAAATAACCCCCTAGACTTTATTTAAATCAATTAAATAAATTTTGTAAATAATTATTATTAATAATATTTTCATTATTATCATTATTTTCATTATTAACATTATTATTTTTTTAATAATAACATCATTATTATTTTATTATTATTTTTGATAATAATATCATTATTATTATAATTATTATTATTATCATTATTTGTAATAATAATATCATCATTATTATTATTATTATTATTATTATTATTATTATTATCATTATTTTTATTATTATTAATATTATTATTAAATAATAATAAAAATATAAAAACAAATCATAAATTCACATATAAATCTTATATTAATTCACGGAAAATTTCGGGTTGTCACATGGAAAACATAATAAAAAAGTATAGTAATGGGTATCACTCCGACTTAAAACTCCAAGGCATCAAGCAAACATAATTAAAAAGATAATGTCAACATAATATAATAAACTTAACAAACATGTCAAATTAACACAAGTTTCACATATTTTATGATACAAATTTAATTAATATGTATTTAGAATAATTTTTAATTACTAAAATAACTTGAAAAATAATAAATGGCCAAATATAAAAACCATAAAAATTTGGTGGCCAAACCCAAAGCCTAAAAATTCCATGTAGCTAAGATTTCAAAATTATATAGATAGATAATTGTAACCTCTTATTGTATTGAGAACATGTGTTCAAATCCTAAGTGAAGTATAGGGGACAACCTAGAAAATGAAAAATGACATGTAGCTTCTAAATTTTTTTATAAGTATAGATAAAATTATAAAAATAGTTGCTAAATTTTTTTATATATTTTAATCAAAGACTATAAATTTTATGAGCATTTAATTTCCTTTCTTTAAACGATAAAAAATTTTATAGATATAAAAGACCATTTAGGTGCCGAGCACATAAGTTTTAGCCTACAGAAAAATTTAATAAATTAAGTTACACCATATATAAAACATTCTAACATTAAGTTTTTTCCCTACCCTTTACCAAAGTCATTGTGTGTGTTTTGATCTACTTGATAACATTCGTAATAGAGACCACTTGATCTTTGAATGGCTTGTCGTTTCATGCTCTCCATACGCACATATTGTTTTAAAAAGATGCTATGCTTCTGCAGTATATTTAGGTTCAATATTTCTTCAAGTAAATTGTACCGCTGACGTTGGAAGCTTATTAAACTAACTTATCTGAAAAAGATTAAGTTAATAACCGTAAATTCATTTTTGACATTTATAAATGGCAAATTGGATTTTAATAATCCAAACTATTACCTATTGACCGATAATAATTCACACTATCAATTTTACCGGTAACACACCTAATTATCACTTTTATTACTAACAACAGTACGTACTAGTGACATAATTTTTAATTTTTTACGTTTGATTTGGACTCGATTTGGTTCGCAACAATAATTGTGAACAAAATGAAGAAACATACAAGCTAAAATTGAGACTAAAATAGATACAAATCGAACGTAAAAAATTGAAATTATATAACTGAGACTGTTGTTAGTTATAAAATTAAAAGTTGATAGTGTTACCGGCCAAATTAATAGTATGAATTATTATCGGACATAGGTAATAGTTTGGATTATTAAAATACAATTTACCTTTATAAATTAACATGTTAGACAATGAGGACAGAAGAAAACGAGCACGTTCGATAATTGTGATTGAAGATTTTGTATTAAAGATTTGTCGTTTGTTTTGTAGCAATTGATAGGGCGATATTTATGAAACCAACTTGTACATTTACAAAAGCAAGCGTGTGATATTTGAAAATAAAATATTAGTATATTACTTAAGAAAATACAATTTAATGTAGTATGATAAAAAAAAGGTCTATTAATTAGGTTTCTTGAGATTTTATAAAAACAAACCAAAATCTAGCAAGTTGCTAAAGTGTTTAATAAAATGTACATACTAACGAAATAAGCTTGTTTGAAGAAGTGTATAACAGTATAAGTTTATTGTAGTTTATTTTTGGAATGACTTTTTTAAATCCTTTTTACTATATTATTAGAATAGTTCTAAATATCTCTGCTTGCCATAAGGATTTTGGCTATAGGGAAAAAAATAATCATTATTAGAACCGATGTTCTGGATGTATAGCTCGGATTCTAAATTGGTTTTTTGTCACGAATCATTCTCACGAATCAAATAAACCAGACTAACTCAACCGACTTCACTTTCTCACGAATCAAATAAAACCAGACTAACTCAACCGACTTCACTTCAATATGATAGTTTTTGTTAAATTTGCAATAATTTATCTCTAGTTCTACACAAATCAAATAAAAAAGACACAAGATGATTGTATTTCGGTCCTATGATGGCTAATGATGATAGAATAGTTTGGTACACAATCTTACTAGATTAGAGGAGTGTTACGATAAAGCATACTAAACCATGATTTAGATGTCTAGATTGTTGGACCAAAAGAACCAATAAGTCAGATCAGAAAAACCTTTAAGTCCCACAAGACATCACAACAACTGCTGAAGACCTCAACAGCTGATGATAACAAAGACTGAAGACCATCAGCTGAAGACTAAGTGCTGAAGACCATCAGCTGAAGACTAAAGTGCTGAAGACTTCATCTGCTGAAGAGTAAAGTACTGAAGAACATCAGCTGAAGATCAAAGTACTGAAGATCATCAGCTGAAGCACAAAGACTGAAGACAAAGACTGAAGACATCAGCTGATGACAACAACTGAAGTCATCAGCTGATGACAACATCTGAAGTTCCAAGTCTGAAGTCAAGTGCTGAAAGCTTCAGAGTTTGTCACAACAGCTGAATAAGCATTCTTCAGTGTTGTGATGGTTTACCTTTCAACACTTTCTTATCAGTAGTTGTCTCTTTGTATTTCAGTAGTTTCATTTCTTTTTCAGTACTTGTAAAACGACTGAAGAGCATGTTCTTCAGTCGTTGTAGTTTCAGTAGTTTTATTTTCAGTAGTTGTAGTGAGTTAACACTTAGGCCTTTTGTAAGAAGATGTCATCTGTTTGACATCTTCAGTAGTTCAGTAGTTGTGTTAACTCTTCAGTAGTTATGTTTATTTCAGTAGTTTGTTAAATAACAGTTAGATGTCACTGTCAAGTGACATCAGCTGACGTCATCTTTCCTTATATAAGGAAGATGACCTAATTGTAATTGTGGCCGAAGCGTGTGATCAATTGAATACACCTTTTTGCAGAATTGCTCTCTCTCTATAACTTACTGTTACATTGCTAAATCTCGTGTGTTCTTGTTATAATTTGCTTAATTCATGTGCTAATTCCGCTGCAAACTAAATCTAATTGATCAAACTAGAGGCTGAGATCCTTTCAAATGGTATCAGAGCTGGTTAATCATTGATCGATTTAACAATTGATCATGAAACTGCTCTTTTGCTATCTACGTTTGATCGAATTAGCAAATTTGCAAGAATCGGTTATAGAGATTGAGTTTCTGCTGCTTCTGGCCAATCAATTTGAGGTTTACGTGGTTTTGAGCTAGATTTGTTTTGTTTACCCTGAATTTGCTTGAAATCTGAAATGGCGACACCAACAAATGATCCTCACAATACTGGTTCCTCAACAAAGCCTTCGATGCTTGTTAGGAGTGAGTATAACATATGGCAATGTCATATGCTTCATCACTTGTCTATTAACAGTGCTGGTTGTTGGAAGTCAGTGGTGCATGGACCATACAAGCCTATAGTGAGCGTTCCTGAATCAAATGAGAGGGTTCCGAAGAAACCTGATCAATATTCGGACGAAGATCTTAAGCTGTTCGAAATTGATGCTAAAGCCTATGGAATTCTGGCCATGGCACTGCCTAATGAAATCTATTCAGGGCTGATGCATCATGAAACTGCTCATGATCTTTGGGTTGATCTGAAGGAACAATTCGGAGGAACTGATGAGGTCCTAGCAAACACTAGGGAAATCCTCGCCCAACAATATGAGACATTCTCTCATAGGAAGGGTGAGACACTGACTCAACAGTTTGAGCGATTCTCTTGTCTTATTTCTGAGCAGAAGATGGTTAAACAAGAGTATTCCAATAGCCAGATGAACAACCGATTCCTCAGATCCCTGCCTGAGAGATGGGACACTTATACCATTGTCCTACGCTGTAGTGCAAATCTGAGCACTCTATCTCTCACCCAACTTCATGGGAAACTGCTTACATTTGAGAGAGAGATAGAATAGAAAAGGAAGTTGTCATCATCTGGCAAGCTCACTGATGACTTTGTATCAGACAATACTGCACTGGTAGGTCAAGAGTCAGAATATGCTGCATCAGAGAGTGCCTAAGATGAGCATATTGATTTCTCTATCAATTCTGAACATGCTTTTATTGGTGTTGATGGTAGTTCAGGAGGTAGCAGTGATAACTTGTGTTTTCTGATGGAGGACTTGAAGGGCATTCCAGATGATGATCTGGAAGAGATGGATATTTTGAGTCAAATGGCAATGATAAGTATCAGATCTCAAAATTTCTACAAGAGAACTGGCAGGAAATTTCCTGGTCTCTCTGGCAAAACCAAAGTTGGTTTTGACAAGAGCAAGTTAAGGTGTCACAAGTGCCATAGGCTTGGACACTTTGCTAGAGAGTGTAGATCATCTGGATCTAACTCCTCAGCACCCTTTGTGACTTTTCCAAGTAATAGCTCACAGAACAAAGGGCAACATTCCACCAGTTCTGGTCATCCATCACCAGCACAATCATCACCTGCATACTTTGTTCCTCAAAGTCCTATGCCATACCCATACCCCTGCTACTACATGCCTCAGCCAAGTCAAGTTCAAGCACCCATTGCTCATCAACCACATGCTCTTCCTGAGCCTCAACAATCCTAATCTCATCATCAAACCCAACCTCAACAACACAGCTTCTTCACCCCAGGAGTTGTTGACTGGAGCAGTTTACCAGATGATTTATCTGGTCATAAACAACTGTTATTGGTGTTGGTCAACATGGTGGTGATAATCCTTTTGGGAACCTTGCTCTCATGGCCCTGGCGTCTGCTGGTGGTTCATCCTCCAATGCTTCATCAAAGGTATCTTCTGAGGCCAAAGCCAAGCTATGTTCTGAATCATGCATAGCCACATTTGCTTCTATTAGAGAAGCAAATGTAGCTTTAATTGATAAAAATCTTGAGCTAGAGCAAACCCTTTCCAAAGAAAAGCTGAATTTGAGTCTGTGCTTAAGGATAAAAATGATGAGATTTATAAACTTAAATGCCAAATCACAGATGATAAGGCTAGGGAAGAGGTACTTCTAGAGAAGTACAGAGACCTCAAGGAAACACTTGCAGCTACCCAGGTAGAGTGTGATCGCTGGGTACAATCCTGCAAGGGTTTTGAAATGCTTCTTAGCAAGCAATCTGCTTCTAATGTGAAGTTTGGCATTGGTTATAATCACACTGCTCCTCCTACAGATTTTACTTCCAGAGTAGAAGTAGAATCTGATGGAGAAAGCAATAACCAATCCTTCTCATCATGTGACCTACTATCTGATACAGCACCATCAGAGGTTGAAGTCAGCATTAATTCCTCACAAAACCAATCAGCTGATGCTAAAACAGCTGATGGTTTAAATGCTGACAGTCACATGATCAAAAAGTTGATCAACTCAGGTGTTGTCTCTCAAAGTACTGAAGAGCAAGTGATAACACCTGAAGATCAAACCCCAACTACTGCATGTACTGAAGGGAAGAAAACTGTAAGTAGAAAGGGTTTGAAAACTACTGAAGAAGATATCAGGAAAGCAAGTACTGCAAGGAAGAAAACTACAAGTACTGATAGCAAATTGCTGAAGAACAAGTCTTCAGTAGTTTCATCTTCTTCAGTAGATGATTAACCAAAGATGAAGAAGAAGCCATGTGAAATATGTGGCTTGTTCAATCATCTCACTGATGATTGCTGGTATAAAAGGGGATCCAAACTCAATCAAAATGAGAACATTTGAAAGAAAATGAATAAAATGAAAAATGAGTTTGAGATCAAGTTTGTACCAGCAACATCAAAAACCTAAACCCCAAAGTCCAAAAAGAAATCCAAAAAGAAGGAAGGGGTTAATCAGGCAACAGCTGAGGTTGCTCAAAAGAAGATGGTTCAACACAGGAATCCATCAAATTCAAGCACTAATGTGTCTGATGAGCTGAAGGCTTTATTACAAAATCTGACATAACTTGTTATGATGGTTCAACATCTAATGGGGAGAGTTAACCAATTAGATGCTCCTGTGTTGAAACCACAGAAAAGGAAATCCAAGACAAAGGAATCCTTTTCTACACCATCTCCTTCATCTCAGGCTGTTACTCATAACAAACAAGTTAGTGTAACATCTGTTGATGAGAACAGACCCAAAATCAAAAAGGTTTGGGTCTCAAAAACTAACTGAGTTGTTGTGTATGCAGGGTTCTTCAACATGCCAAAGAAGCATCTGGTATGTAGACAGTGGAGGATCCATGCATATGACAGGGAGCAGCTCTCTTCTTCATGACTACTCTCAAGGAAAGAAGGGTTTTGTTTCTTTTGGTAATGATGCTAAGGGTTACATCATCGGCAAACGCTTTGTTTCCAATGGGGAACTAAATAAGGTTTGATGATGTTAACCATGTGGAGAATCTCAAGTACAATCTCTTGAGTGTCAGTCAAATATGTGATAAAGGCCATGTTGCCCTTTTCACCAGCCAAACTGTCGGATTCTGTCATCCAAAGTTCTGAGTTTGATTGATAAGGTGTTGGATGATCATACTCTCCTGAAGGCCAACAGCACAGGAAGAGTATATGCCTTAGATCTTTCAAAGAAAATTGATCTAAAAGGCCATTCGTGCCTATTCTCCAAGGCTTCTCCTCAAGAATCTACTCTATGGCATAGAAGGCTGGGTCATGTGAATCTCAAAAACATGAACCAGCTGATACACCATGGTTTAGTAAGAGGATTGCCTATGAAGGAGTTCAAATGTGAAGACAACTGCACTGCTTGTTTGAAAGGGAAACAACACAAAGTCTCATTCCCTCCAATAGAAGAACCAAAGTCCAATGCCTGCCTGAAACTATTGCACATGGATCTTTTTGGTCCTGTTAGAGTGATGAGCATGGCAAAGAAGAAATACTGTCTGGTAATTGTGGATGATTACTCCAGATTTGCATGGACTTTCTTCTTGCACTCTAAAGATGAAGCTGCAAAAGCTATTATGAACTTTGTGTTATATGTGGAGAAGCAGTATTCCCTTCCAGTCAATTGTGTGAGGAGTGACAATGGCACAGAGTTTAGAAATCACACACTTGATGACTTCTACCTGTCAAAGGGAATCAAAGGCAGTTCAGCATTCCAAGAACTCCTGAACAAAATAGAGTGGTTGAGAGAAAGAACAGGACCCTCATTGAAGCTGCAAGGTCAATGTTGGCTGACTAAGGATTGCCACTGACCTTTTGGGCTGAAGCTGTCAACACAACTTGCTATGTGCAGAATCGCGTATTAATGAATCAGAAGTTGATGAAGACTCCTTATGAAGTACTCCATCATTTGGCCCCTTTGATTTCCTTCTTTAGAGTATTTGGGTGTCCCTGTTTCATTCTCAACATAAGTAATCCACTCCAGAAGTTTGAATCAAAGGTGGATGCAGGGTATTTTGTTGGTTATTCATCAACTTGCAAGGCATACAGAGTTTTCAACTGCAGAACAAAGATGGTTGAAGAGACTTTGCATGTGAAGTTCAATGAATCTCCAAAGGACAAGATTCCACAAAACCCTGTGGAGTTATTTGATTTGGACATACTACAATATGTTCCTTATCAAGCTCCAACTGTTGCTCCTGTCAACAGTTCTCCACCTTGTGAACTGATGATGATGTAGCCAGTACTCACCTTTTCAGGTTTAGTGACCAACTGCTTGAGTCATCTAAACCTGATGCTCCTGTAGCTTCAGCAGCTCCATCCACAACAAATGCTGATGAGATTTCTGAATCCTCCTTCATTTGAGTTGCCATCTCCAACATGGTTTCAAGAATCTGAGTTGCCATCTCCAACATGGTTTCAAGAATCTGCATCACCATCTGTTGCTGCTGAAGGTCCTAAACACTTGCCAAGATCTCATTGTTTATCAAGAGCTGAAGAATCACCCAATGTCTCAAATCATTGGTGATATCAATGCTGGAGTTTCAACCAGAAGTCAATTGTCTAATTTCTGCTTCTATGCTCTCTTCATCAGTCAGCAAGAGCCAAAGAACTACCATGTTGCACTAAGAGACAGTGGATGGGTTGAAGCAATGCAGCTTGAGCTTCCTCAGTTCAAAAAGCAGCAAGTGTGGGAGCTTGTTCCTTTACCCCAAGGTAAGTGTGCAATAGGCACTAAATGGGTGTTTACGAATAAACAGATGAAAAGGGCCAAATTGTTAAGAACAAGGCCAGGCTGGTTGTACAGGGGTTTGCACAAGAAGAAGGTATTGATTATGATGAAACCTTTGCCCCTGTAGCCAGACTGGAGGCAATTAGATTGTTTTTAGCTTATGCTGCTTTTCATAATCTTAAAGTTTTTCAAATGGATGTCAAAAGTGCATTTTTATATGGTAAAATAAAATAAGAGGTTTATGTGTGTCAACCACCAGGTTTTGAGGATAATAAACATCCTGATTGGGTGTATAAGCTTGATAAGGCTCTTTATGGGTTGAAACAAGCTCCTAGAGCCTGGTATGAAACATTGTCTAACTTTCTTCTTTAAAATAATTTCACTACAGGCTCCATAGATAAAACTTTATTCATTAAGAAAGTAGGGCAGCATAAGCTACTTGTTCAAATTTATGTTGATGATATAATTTTTGCATCTTCTGATCTACAGTTGTGTGATGAATTTACAAACTTAATGCAAAAGAAGTTTAAAATGAGTGCCATGGGAGAATTACTGTTCTTTCTAGGTTTGCAAATCAAACAAAGGACTAATGGAATCTTCATTTATCAGTCCAAATATACAAAGATCTTTTGAATAAGTTTGATTTATAAAACTGTAAGCCCTGTTCTACTCCCATGAGCAGCACCATATAACTGGATGTTGATCAGAAAGGTAAAGCGATTGATGAAACCCTTTACAGATGTATGATTGGGTCTTTGATGTACCTTACAGCTTCTAGACCAGACATTATGTTTGCAACATGTTTGTGCTAGATTTCAGGCTGCACCTAAAGAATCCCATTTGATTGCAGTCAAAAGGATCTTTAGATATTTGCAAGGTACCCAATCACTAGGTCTTTGGTATTCTACTGGGCATTCTTACAAATTAGTTGCTTTCTCTGATAGTGACTATGCAGGGTGCAAAGTCACCAGAAAATCCACTTCTGGTGGACGCCAATTCCTAGGCAATTGTTTAGTTTCTTGGCAGAGTAAGAAACAAACTTCAATTGCTACACCCACTGCTGAAGCTGAGTACATTGTTGCTGCAAGTTGTACATCCCAGGTACTCTGGCTTCAGAATCAACTTTTGGATTATGGCATTACAGAGACTAAAACTCCATTACTAATGGATAGTGCTTCAGCTCTTTGTATTGTTAAAAATCCAGTCCAGCACTCTAGGACCAAACATATTGAGATCAGACATCATTTTATTAGGGATTGCTATGAAAAAGGTCTGATTGATCCAAAGTTTGTGCCCAGTGCTGATGAGCTTACAGATATATTTACTAAGCCTTTAGATAGTGCCACATTCCAAAATCTGGTACTAAGGCTTGGTATGCTGCAGCTAGAATAATTTGACTAATACTGATGCTCTCTATCCACAAGTACTGATGAGCATTAGTATGCAAAAGTCAAAAAATAAGTACTGATGAGTCATTTAGTCTTCAGCATTTTCATAACTACTGAAGACTAAAATACTTCAAAGTACTGAAGTACATTATTTGTTGAAAACAACTGATGTAGTTACAACTACTGATGTGGTTATAACTACTGATGTATATTTTTCAAACAAATAAATACTGAAGAACAAATTTTGTTCACAAGTACTGATGTGTAATCTTACACATAAGTACTGAAGACAATATTTGTTTACAAGCTCTGAAGAATAATTTATTTCATCAGCTCTTATGAACATCTGTCCATAAGAGCTGATGAATAAATATTCACAAGAGCTGATGGCTAATGAAACATCTGAAAGTCAGCCAAGAGCTGATGAGTAAATGTTGAGGTCAGAATGAAACAACTGAATTGACGACAACAGCTGATGAGTAATTTTACTCTTCAGCTGATTTCAACTTCTGCTGTTTCATACCAAACAACTGAAGGACAAAACCATGTCTTCAGTAGTTTTACAACTACTGATGACTGACACCAAGTCCTCAGTTGTTTACAAATAACTGAAGGACAAAACCATGTCTTCAGTAGTTTTACAACTACTGATGACTAACACCAAGTCCTCAGTTGTTTACAACAACTGAAGCCAAAACCATGTCTTCAGTAGTTTTACAACTACTGATGACTAACCCCAAGTCTTCAGTTGTTTACAACCTTTGAAAGCAAAACCATGTCTTCAATAGTTTACAACTACTGATGACTAAAACCAAGCTTTCAGTCGTTTATAACCTCTGAAGGTTAAAACCATGTCATCAGTAGTTTCAAACAACTGATGACTAACACCAAAACCTTCAGTCGTTTCATTTCAGCTGTTTCATAACCATTATAAATACCCAACCCTAACTTTAGAGTTTTTCATTCTCTCATAACCTAACTTTCAAAAGCTCTGAAACCTTTCTCCTAACATTAATGGCGACCATGCAGCTCAAACCCAGACACAACTGTGTTGCCTACCTTACCAAATCGCCATTCTGGACCAAGTTCGATAATGTTATCGATCTCATGGTCGACTCCCAATACAAAACGGCCTTTCTACTAAATCCGACCATATATGCCGAATCATTACACCAGTTCTGGACGAACGTCACCCTCACTAAGGAGAATGACACCGAGGTCTCTCTCCGGTCGTTCGTCAACAACCAACAGGTGGTCATCACTCCGGCAATCCTTCGCCAAACCCTAAACCTGGATGATGCCACCTTCCCCACTGGATATCCAAAGGGCACCACTGATCTATCATTTGCCCACCATGGATACCAGGGTAACCTCAATGCTTCCACCATCCTAAAGAAGCAATTCCATGATGCGGAACGTCTTATCTTCCACATGGTAATATCTGCTTGGCCCAAAAAACCTCTTCATGGGACCAAATGTCCTCCAGGTGGCAGCAGATATTATTCTCTATCCTTGAACAACAACCTTTAAATTTTTCTGAAATTATATTTTTAGAACTCAAGGATACGGCCTCAAAACCTATTGCTAACCGATGGATATTATATCCACGGTTCATAATGGCCATCATAGAGAATCAGCTGAAAGCTGAGGGACTTTTTGGTCTCGGGGTCCCTGCCATGGCTGTATTGCCTGAGGTATACTCCAGGCACAACTCTGACCCCACACTCAAAAAGGCTGCAAAGCTGCAAAAACCCACGCAACTGGAACACACAGCCACTACCTCCAAATCCAAAGTCCCCAACAATCCCAAACAAAAGAAACCCAAAAAGGCTACTCAGGGAATTGAGTCCCCTGAGGATGCCCCTGAAACACAAAGGCAGGATATATCTACTGGCATTAATCCCCCAGTAGATACAAGGACTCCACCAACCTCAACCGCTCAGGCATCCTCTCAACAGGAGCCTGAAGCAACCACATCAGGGGCACCTACACATCTGGAACCTTTCTCACTTAATAAGGTTGTCATTGAAACGCACCAATCTCCCCAGGTGCATACTGCTTCAACCCTATCTCCCAATGCAACCGCCCCTCAAAGCCCAACACTTATTATTGCAAAAATGCTGACTCAGCTCAACACTCCACCCTCTCCCCAGGAACCTATAACAACTGGGCAAACCACAACCAATGAGAGGGAGGAACAAAGTTTTGCTGAGAGCCCACAGCATAGGGATTCTCATGTTCAATCTCCTAGTGTGGCAAAGGAGATTAGAACATCTGGTGAGGCTGTCACTTCCCCTGCTTCAGCAAATGAGCAGGATGAAGCTGGTAACATAGCTAAGTCCTCACCAGAGGCAATGCCGATGAAGGTTCTAGTCCTGAGGCAGGAAGTCCCCAGTACCAAGAACAGGGGCACATGTGATCACTGAGCCACACTCAGCACATGTACATCCTGATCCAATCAGGAGGTCAGGTGATTCAGCTACAGCTGATGATGACCTGGGCTTCTTTTACGATGTTCTAGCCCAGAATACAATTCTTGAGGAGGAGGTAAGTAGACTCAAAGAGCTACTTGCCAAATTCTCCCAAGAATCAAGTCCATCTGCCACCAAAATAACCCAACAGATGGCACCTTCATCCGAAGGTCTCACAAACACAGAGCCACTCCTAAAATCTCTACCACCACCCTTTGCTTCTGGCACTATTTCTCAGGGACAGAACCCACTGAGCAAATAGCTGCTATCTTTCAAAACTCCCTGCCTCTCATCACACCCATTATCACAGACATTGTGATTAAAACCCTTGATGAGAGGCTTTCCTCAACTATTCAGCCAATGGTGGATGCTACTGTAGCTAAGAAGCTTTCTGACAGTCCAACCCCTGCAACCAATGCAACCAAAAAGGGGGAGACTCAGTTAGTGAAAGCAATCAAGAGGAAAAGGATTGAGGAGGAGAAAGAGAAAGAAGTTGAGGAGGAGGTAACTGAGATGGAGTTGGCAGTAGAGACTGAAAAGGAGAAGGAGAAGGAGAGTGAGAAGGGAGCTGAATTAGAGAAAGTGACTGAAAGTCAAAAAGACTTTCATGTCACATACAAGAAGAAGAAGGGAGAAAAAGAGAAGAAGTTGGACGAGATGATAAAGGAAACTGATGCCCAACACAGCCGATCAATGGATAACATCATTGATCAGTTGTTTAGGCAAGGTTTTGATACTGCCCAACTTGACTCCGAAATCAGGAAGTTAGAGGTACAAGAGATAGAAAACCGATGGACTGGATATAGCACAGAAGAAAGGGAGAGACTTGAGGCTATGGCCAGGTTCACTTCGAAGTATTTAGGGAGGTCAATCCTGGTGATCAAGTCATGGACCAGGGACAACATCTTGGAAATAATCACCAAGATCTGTTCGTCTGAAGTATTTACAAAAGGGCTGGTAGTAGAAGCCCTCAGTGAAGCCGGTGCTGGGAACATGACTGCTCTAGCCAAGCAAACCAAAGCCTCACTCACATCTATCATGCTAGAACAGCCTGCCAAAATTCCCACACCAAAACAACCACTACCACAACCCACAAAACCATTAGCCGATGATGCACCCTTGAAGAGGAAGAGGATGGTGTTGAGGCTAGAAGAGGAAGAAGATGATGATGATGAGGAAGAAGACATGCTGCCAATCTCAGCTGTCATTCAGTTGCCTAAGGCCAAAAGTCTCCCTTCAACAATCACTCCTGAGCTTCAAAGACAGACTGTGAAAGTGAAGCTAGAAGAATAAGAGCTTCATGCAGGGTCGGATTTCGGGTGGTTTTTCTCTCAACTCACTATGAATCAACACTCGGCAAGCAGTCTATGAAGAGTTGATCACAATATAACAAGTAACAAGCAGTAAGAAAATTTAACAGCAGGTAAATTTTCAAGGTACTTTTATATATTGCTTCTCAACTCAAAGGATTACAAGACACTTGGACTCAAATCGCTTACTTAAAGAGTTACAGGGAGAAGATATATATATACTACCTACAGCCGGATATACTTTGATACCAGCTGGACACCTCTAACCTTACATCTATACTACAAGACTCTAGGTGAGGTCTTTCAGACATTTTGTCTGAAAGTTGGTAGTCAGGACATGTCCCTGACTTACCTTTTGTCACCAACTAAAGTTGGTAACATGTACTATCATAAAAAGGTGAACAGTAGAATAAAGTATGGTCAACAACATGGCTCTTTAGGAAGATGCCATGCTGTATCAGAGGTCTGCAGCGGACTGTCAGGGACCATACTTTTATCTGCTGGACATAGCAATGTCTTCCGAAGGATAAAGTACTTCGGAAGAATAACTTCTTCCGAAGGCACTTATACTTCGGAAGACTGTTTCTTCCGAAGCTTGGAGTCTTCTTTGTCTTCGGAAGCAGACTTTGTCTTCAGCTCTTTCATCAGACTTTGTCTTCGGAAGCTTTCAGACTTTGTCTTCAGCTCTTTCATCAGACTTTGTCTTCAGCTCTTTCATCAGACTTTGTCTTCGGAAGCTTTCAGACTTTGTCTTCGGAAGATAGTCTTCAGCTGTTGGCTTCAGCTGTTGTCTTCAGCAGTTGACTTCAGCTTTTGCCTTCAGTAGATATCTTCAACTGTTGGCTTCAGCTGTTGTCTTCAACAGTTGACTTCAGCTTTTGCCTTCAGTAGATATCTTCAGCTGTTGTTCCTCAGACTCTCGGAAGATCTCTTGCTTGGCTTCGGAAGCCCTTTAATGTAGTACCAAAAGTGACTATGAAGTGAATTTGGTTGCACCAGCCTTATCATGATCCAACAAACTCCCCTAGGCTGATGCTACCAAAACTTCACTTCTCTCTTCTTCTCAAAGCTCTCAGCACCAAGGAAAGCAGGTGTTTATCAGTATCTTCATTCTTTCCTGCTGTGATGCTGAGAATCTTGTACAAATCTTTGGTGGACAGAACCTCTACTCTGTCACCTTGGATTATGTGTACCCTCTGTTGTGGCCCTCTGAAAAGAGTTAGTTGATGGGAAGTATAGTCATATTCCCATCGAACTATTGGTTCCAATTCAGGACCTTCCACCATCTGTAGAAAGGCTATGCCTTTGGTGGTTGATCTTCCTTGTCTTCCACTCTTTTCAGCTTCAACTCTTCTTCAATCTTGGCTCTTCTATTTCGTTCAGCCAAGTGGAGACCACTGATATGGTTTCTGATGTGTGCAGCAGTCTCAGAGTTGGAGGGATTGGAGAATGGCTTCTCTGCAAGCTCAGCAAGATCAAATCTGCTGAGATGCAGTAGAGAAGTGGCATTGAGCCTGTTGGTTTCACCATTCTCCCTTTCCACAACAAAGTTGTGAGAAGGTTCATCGAACCTCCACTGGATTATTGCATTTCTAGGTCCAGGAGATTGACCAGAAATCCTGTCCTCTTTCCTGGTATCCAGCAGAGTCACCAGTCTTCTTCTTAGCCTCTTCTCCTCAGCATTGAGGGTATCGGAGTTGAGACCAAGAAGTCTTGCAGCCTGGCCCAAAGTGTCTCTAGGCAATTCAAGAAATTGGCCTAGGGTGAGGGAGCTTGAAGAGTTATCAACATAGGTGATGCTGATAACTTCTCCTCACAGGAGATACTGCTCAAGGTAGTGCAGTTGATGAGCCTCGTCTTGAACTCCTTTATTTCCTCAAAGGAGAGATGTTTAGGAGGCTGAGGGGATGGTTTTGGTTGTTGTTGGGTAGGCTTAGGTTTAGTGGTTTTGGGTTGAGTCTTGGGTTTTAGGATGGGTAGTTTGGGTGGTTGAGGTGATGTAGTAGGTTTGGGTAGAGTTGTGGGTTGAGGGGTGAAGGTTTGATCAGTGGGTTCAGGTTTAATGGGAAAAGGGGTTGGTTCTGGTGTGGGTTGTGGCTGTGGTTGAGTGGCTGGGGTGAAGACCATTCCTTTCATCCTCCTGTACATCTCCTTCCTTTTCCCCAAACGGATGTCAGCTTTAATTTCACTGACTATCCGCTGGAGTGTCCTTTCGGACATAGGTCCCACCTGCCTACCAGAGAAGCCATGAGCCCGGAGGTAGTCCTTCATCCAGGCTTTGTCAGTTGACTTCTTGGCAGCAGTGACCTCCTTCTCTTCCTCCCTCTTCCTCTTCACCTTCAACTTCTCCCTAGCAGCCTTCTTCCTTTCCTTCTCCATTTGATCCTGCTCTTTGTTGTGGAGCAGCAGGATCATGTCATCATCATGTGGATACAGTTCAGGAAGACTGAAGCCTCTTGAGAGGAGGAACTTGATCCTAGCCTCTCTCAGCTTCAGGGCTGCCTCCCTTTGCTCTTGTTCTTCCTTCTCCAAGGCCAACCTGGCTTCTTTTTCTTGTTGTAGCCTGGTTGACCTCTCCAAGGTCACCAACTCCTCTAATGGTAGCAGGAGTATCTCCTCATTGGCAGCTCCTAGATTGATGAGCTGGTCAATGAGTGTTGTTCTTCTCCTCTGGTTGATTTCTTCCTGATTGGCTACAGCTACCTTAGAACTAGCAGCTAACAGCTTCTCAGTAGGAAACCGACCTTTCTTTTTTGCCTTCTCAATCTTCTCCTCCTCCTGAAGCTCTTCCGCAGTCAATTTTCTTTTGCCTTTGTCTTTGATTGTGCTTGACTGTGGTGGTTCTTGGATGGAGGGTTGTGATTGAGAGAGAAGTTCAGCTGGTGCTTGGGTTGGAGGTATTTCAAAAATGTCCTCCCTGCTCACCTCAGATGCAATTTCAGCAATGACATCTGTGATGGTCAGTTCCTCGGACATCTGAAATAAGCCTTCCGCAGCTTCTATTTCGGCCTCGGAAGACTTGTCTTGTTCTTCCGAGGCTTCCATGTAATCTTCGGAAGCCTCAGCTAGAGCTTCGGAAGATGAGACTGCTGTAGATTCTGTCCCATCTGTTTCAGTTGCTGGGCCATCAGTCCCCATTTCCCCTTCGAAGCTAATCTCAGGTTCCATGAAGACCTTAGTTGACCAACTTCCTCCACAGTGGTAGAAGGTGCAGTCAGTCTTTGAAGCTCTTCAGCCCTAAAGTATGCAAGTATGGTGTCGGGGCTGGGCTGTTCTAGGGATGATCTCAATACAAACTTTGTGAAAAGTCTGTAGAGATCTTGAAGCATCCTTGAGTCAATCTCCAGAAAGGATTGAGATGACTCAGGTAGTGTGATTAGTTGGGTGGAAATGAATTGGGTCTGTGGTTCCATAGGTGTTTGTCTCTGAACTTTCTCCCCCTTTTTGGTAGCATCATCTTGAGAGCTAGATGAGCTAGAGGAAGAAGTCATTGAGACCTGGATTGGTACATGCCTAACAGACCTCTCCGTCTGTTTCTCAGCTAGTTGAGCCTTGAGAGAGTTAATCTCAAGTTGCTGAGTGGCAGTCCTTGATTCTAAGATCTTCACCTGTGATTCCAGGTTGGAGACCTTAGAAAGCAAGTACTGAAGTGTTAGTTGCATACTTCCCTCATCTTCATAAGAAGAATCACGGGGAGATGAGATAACATACCTAGTATGCTCACTCTCACCACCAGATGTGGTTTCTTGGCACCCTGGTTTCCTTTGCTCAGAGTCATCTCTTTCAGAGATGTCAATGGGTAAAGTTGCCGTAGACTCAGTCCTAATTATGTTACCACTGTCCTGAGAGCTCAATGAGAGACTCTGAGTAGTGGCAGCTGAGTCTACATGAGTCCCCTCCACATCAGTGGGACTCACCTCAGTAGCTGGCTTCTGATGGGGGCTAGAGACAAGGGATCCCTCTTGGCTATGTTGATCTCTCAGTGGGTGTTGTAGATCAACTTCATGGCCATGGAGAGATGTAATCTCTTCATCAGTTCGGAGTAAAAGGTCAGTGAAAGAGAGGGTGGTTAGTCCTACTGACCCGGGACCTTGATCAATGTCTACAGGCATTGAGCCTATGGTGGGGCTGTCCCTAGAAGGCTGCACAGGGGAGTGTAGAGACTCACCCTGTGGGCTAAAGGCTTGGGGTTCGGGCTCAGGGGTTTGAGACTGAGGAGGCTCAAAACCCACATTGAGGTCAATTGTGAAGGATGGTGTGACCTCGGACTGAGTGGGAGCCCATGATTCCACTCTAGTCCTTTGGGTGTGAACAGAAGGAGCTTGTTCAATCAGAGTAGATTGAACAAGGGTTCGTTTGGGGCGTCTCTGATATGTAGCTTTGATGGATAAAGAGGCTTTTGGTATTGTGGTGGATGTTGCTGGTGGGTTCATCACCTGTGGGGAGAACAGGGATGTCACAAGGAGCTATGCGCTCAGTCATCTCTAGAGGTAATGGAGTGTACCGTCCAGTGAAGTTGGTGGACATCTTCTTCAGAATTTTGAAGATGGTAGGCCTCATGTGTGGAACAGGAAGAGCAGCTGCGCAGACAAGCTTGCTTGGTTCCATCTCACAGTTGATTATGTGTTGAAGAAATCGGGGATACATGAAGAATGTATCCCTGCTCAGATTAGCGATTAGGTTGTTCAACACAAATCGTGAGTAGTTGAATCTGAGGCCTCTCACCAACCCATGAACTAGGCATCCTAGTTCATATGGGTAGGGGTGTAAACGAGCCGAGCCGAGCCCGAGCTCGCTAAGGCTCGAGCTCGGCTCGTTTTGGTTTTAGGAAGCTCGGCTCGAGCTCGGCTCGTTTATAGTTTTATTTATAAAGCTCGAGCTCGACTCGCTAGAAAATTTTCAAACTCGAGCTTGGCTCGAGCTCGCTAGTTTATTGTTAAATTATTAAATTTATATTTTTTATAATTATTTTTATAATTATTTATAAGCATACTTTTTATATATAACACAATATATATTATTTAACTATTTTTTATCACATATTTAATATAATATATAAGCTCGTTTAGGCTCGCGAGCCAGCTCGAGCTCGATATCCTGAAGCTCGAGCTCGAGCTCGTTTAGTAAACGAGCAATAATTTGAGCTCGAGCTCGGGCTCGAGCTCGTTTAAGCTCAACTCGATTCGAGCTTTTTTGATGCGAGCCGGCTTGGCTCGTTTTAACCCCCTGATGATTGTTGGAGAGGCAGTGCAAAACAATGTGCAGCAGGAACTTCCAATGGTAAGAGAAGTTGAACTTGTATACTGTAGACCTGCTGACATCGCCTCCATATCCCATGAGGATATAGGTGCCTTCCAAGTCTTCCTTGGGGAACTCAGTAGGAGCCCCATCATCATGAAGCTCGAGATGCTCCCTGATGATCTGTTCATTGATGACCAACTCTTGGCCACAAACTCTGGTTCTCAGGACTCGAACCCCATTCATCACTGTAGTTTCTCCGTTGCTCCAAAATTCTGACATATGGTTGGAGTATACGGTTGGGTTAACTGTGAGTGCAGTGAGGTAGGTGGATTCGGTGAGAAAGGTGATGATTTGGGTGAAGTCGGCATCCCTTGACGAGTCAAGTAATGCGACTTGGTTGTGCTGAGGGTTTAGCGCCATTGGAGAAAAGGTAAGCTTGAAATTTGGGTGAAATTGAGGGTTTGACAGTGAAGGGAACAGTTAGGGCTGTAAAGTGGTAAAAGAAGATGAAATTGATAAGTCAAGATTATTTAAAAAGGGGTGAATAGTGGGAGTGGTGGTAATAGGGTAACTGTTTTGGGGTTACTGTGGGTGGTATGGTGGTTTACGGCGGAGAAATGATGTTGGCGGCAAGGATAATTTTAAATAATCTGACATGATCAACAAAATCTTTACTTTTTACAGAGTGGGGCCCAAAAGATATCCGTTACATATAAAAACCTTTACTTCCGAGGGTAAAACATTTCCGAAGGTAATTTTCTTCCGAAGGCAATTTCTCTTCCGAAGCATGATATTGTTTCCGAAGGTAAAATTGTCCTTTGAAGGCACTTTATCTTCCGAAGCCAGGCATTGCTTTCGAAGGTAAAGTTGTCTTTCCGAATGAAGAGTTGTATAAGTTTCGGAAGTAGATCTGATATAAATCAATCGCTTCTTTCGAGACCAAAAACTCTTCCGAGAAGAAAATTTCCAATGAGGAATTTTGGCTTCGGAAGATATTCAAGAATATCTTCCGAGAGTTAATTCCTCTTCGGAAGGAATTTATACTTGGAATAATTTAAAGATCTTTTGTAACAGGGCTTAAATTGTATTGACACAAGACATTACTCATTTAAAAAGGTCTTCAAAAGAGGTAGTTATTCAATGTTTATCATCCCAATTGCTGATATGAGATACTTAAATCTTTGTTCATCAAATGCCTTTGTGAACAAATCAGCATATTGTTCATTTGAGTCAACTTTGATTAACTTTATCAGCTGTTTCTCATGAATATCTCTAATGAAATGATACCTGATATCAATGTGTTTTGTCTTGGAGTGCTTCACCGGATTCTCAGTAATGGAGATAGCACTGTTGTTGTCAATATGGATAGGAGTAGTCATGAAGTTGAACCCATAGTCTAACATCTGATTTTGAATCCATAGCAGTTGAGCACAGCAGCTAGAAGCAGCAATGTATTCAGCTTCAGCAGTTGATGTAGAGACACAGGATTGTTTCTTGCATTGCCATGATAATCCTTCCACCAAGAAATTGACATCCTCCTGATGTTGATTTCTTGTCAATGTTGCAGCCACCATAGTCACTGTCAGAGTATCCATAGAGATTGAAATCACTATTTCTTGGATACCAGAGACCTAGTTTAGGTGCTCCTTTGAGGTATCTGAGGATTCTCTTTGCAGCAGCTAGGTGAGACACCTTTGGAGCAGCCTGATATCTTGCACAAATGCATG
The DNA here is from genome assembly GCA_024085815.1 of Flaveria linearis. NCBI lineage: Eukaryota > Viridiplantae > Streptophyta > Magnoliopsida > Asterales > Asteraceae > Flaveria > Flaveria linearis. Next base: position 18,000,795 of record CM044002.1, read on the forward strand.
TGGCAAACATGATATCTGGTCTACTTGCAGTGAGATACATCAGAGAACCAATAATTGCTCTATACTGATGTTGATCAGTATCCTCCCCCTCAAGGTCAGGGCAAAGATTATGGTTTCTGGGTATGGGTGTCTTGGCTGGTTACAGTCCTTCATTTCAAATCTTTCTAAGATGTCTGAGACATACTTAGATTGACTTATGAAGAACCCTTCCTTCATCTGTTTCACCTGGATTCCTAGGAAAAAGTCCATTTTCCCATGGAACTCATCTCAAACTTCTGCTTCATAATGCTTTCAAAGTCTTTGCACATTTGGTCGTTTGAAGAACCAAATATGATGTCATCAACATAGACTTGTACAAGCAAAATGTCTTCTCCACTCTTTCTGATGAAAAGAGTCTTGTCAATGGTACCTCTAGTGTATCCATTCTTCAGGAGAAACTGAGACAAGGTCTCATACCACAGCCTAGGTGCTTGGTGCAGCCCATATAGCGCTTTATCCAGCTTGCACACATAGTTGGGGTGCTGTGGGTCTTCAAATCCTGGAGGTTGACACACATAGATTTCCCTATCTATATCCCCATATAGAAAAGCACACTTGACATCAAGTTGGTAGATTGTGAAGTTCTTGGATGCAGCATAAGCAAGGAAGATCCTAACTGCCTCAAGTCTTGCAACAGGTGCAAAGACATCAGTATAATCAATTCCTTCCTCCTGGGTGTACCCTTGAACTACTAGTCTTGCCTTGTTCTTGATAATCAAGCCTCTATCATCTTTCTTGTTCCTGAATACCCATTTAGTGCCTATGGGTACTTGACCAGATGGTAGTGGGCATAGATTCCAAACCTTTTATCTTTTGAATTAAAGCAGCTCCTCCTGCATCGATTCAACCCAACTACTATCCTTTAAGGCATCTTCTACCTTCTTTGGTTCCATCTGAGACAGGAAGCATGAGTACGAGCAGACATTCCCTTGATGAGTTTGTCCTCTTGTTCTCACACCCTCAGAGACATCTCCTATGATGTTCTCAGTTGGATGAGTGTTGTGAATCCTAAGACGAGGAATCACTTCCAATTGCAGAGATAAGTCTAGGTTAGACATATTCTGGTCAGGAACTGGATCACTCTGTCCAACTGCTGTTTCAGAGTCATTCAATGAGGACTGATTGAATGATTGAGAAACATCATCAATGGTTGGTTGTGAAGTAGTATTAACAGTTGCCTGTTCCTTCAGAATACCACTTCCCTCAACCTGGTGTTGTAGTGGATCACCTGAGGAACTTTGAGGTTGATCAAGTGATTCACTTGTTGAAGCTTCACTATTTCTGGAGATAGTTACACTGTCAGATCTGTGAATAGTTGAAGCTTGTTGCCCTTCAGCTTTTGGAGAATTTGGAATAGGTCTGGGAAGCTCATATAGTTGACCTGTATCAGCATCAGCATCACTTTGAGCACCTGTTCCAGCTGAAACATTCTCACAAGATGGTTTAGAATAGTTTGGAAACAATTCTAAATCAACGATATACTCAGGTCCATTCCCCCTAACACAAGGAGTGTGCTCATTAACAACTATGTTGGATGACTCCTCAAATTGTTGATTCTTAATATTGTATACTCTATAAGCTTTGGAGCTAGAAGAGTATCCAATAAAGATAGCATCATCCGACTTCTCAGCAAACTTTGCCAAGTTGTCCTTTGTGTTAAGTATGGTACACCTGCAGCCAAAGGACCTTAGAAAGCCAATGAACGGTGGCCTCTTGTTCCATAACTCATAAGGGGTTTTTCCATGGGCTTAACTACAAGAACCCTGTTCTGCACATAGCATGCAGTGCTGACTGCCTCTGCCCAGAATGTTAGAGGCAGCTTTGAATCAGCTAACATGGTCCGAGCAGCCTCAATAAGTGTCCTGTTCCTCCTCTCAGCAACACCGTTTTGTTGAGGAGTTCTGGGAGCACTATATTGTCTGGCAATCCCTTTTGAGTCACAGAATGAGTCAAGAACGAAGTTCTTAAACTCAGTCCCTTGATCACTTCTAATAATCTTAACCTTGTGATCAATTTGATTTTCTATTTTAAGAATAAAAGATTTTAAAGTTTCAGCAGTTTCATCTTTACTTCTTAAAAAGAATACCCATGTAAATCTTGTAAAATCATCAACGATCACAAGGCAGTATGATTTCCTTCCAATGCTCATTATACTTGTGGGACCAAAGAGATCCATGTGCAATAAGTGTAATGGAGTAGTGATAGAGTTAACACATTTGGATTTATGAGATGATCTGTGTTGTTTCCCTTTCAGGCATGCAACACAGTTATCTTTGCAGAAAAATTCCTTTTTAGGCAAACCATGTACCAAGTTATTTTTAGCCAATTTATTCATTGTTTTAAAATTCACGTGACACATGCGTTTATGCCATAGTGTTGACTCATCACTATCAGCTTTGGAAAGAAAGCATGATACTTCACCCATAGGAGAAGCATTGTTCATATCCAGCTTTTACATATCCCCTTTCCTGGGAGATCTGAGAAGCACCAATTCCGGAGGAATTGTCATCCTGGTTTGAGGATAATGCACTCATGTTCTGTGAAAAGCATCTGATGCTTCTGATCACAGAATTGAGAAACACTTACACATTGTGTTCAAGCTGTTTGACAAAGTGAACTTTGTCAATGTTTATTCTGCCATTGGATATACTTCCTCTGCCAGAAATATATCCTCCGGCCTCACCTCCAAATTGGACAGGCCCTCCATCAAAGTTCTGGAATTGTTGGAGGAGAGATCTGTTCCCTGTCATGTGCCTGGAGCATCCACTAACTACAATCCAGATATTGTTGTTCTTGTCAAATGGATGTCCCTGCACATAAGATGAGATGGTTAGTTTGTTGGAAGCCCAAGCCTTGCAGGTCTCGGGCTCTTCCAAAGATAGTGACATAATTGAACCAAAAGATATGCAATGGGGTTCAATAGAGGTCATTGTTGAAGAAGAGGTTTGGGCTGCAGCATCTTCCTTGATCTTCCAATCCATCCTTTGGTTGATCTTTGAGGATGAGCTTGTTGAAGCTTTTGCAGCATGGTCTTCTTCCGAAGCTTCTCTCTTTTCGGAAGAAGCCTTCACCACCTTTTCTTCCGAAGTAGTCTTCTTCTGAGATGGTTTCAAGGGAGCCTTCTTGTTCTTCCGAACCTTAGAAGGTTTGGCTTCCGAAGCCATTTTCCCTTCGGAAGAAGCAGTTTCTTCCGAAAGCAACTTGGCTTCCGAGACCAACTTTCCCTTTTTCATCATTTGGACCTTTTGAAGTGGTCCAACTGAGAAACCTTCTCTGACTACTTCTTTTCTAACATTTTTTGCATAATGTGTGCTTGCTGGATTGTAGTAACAATCTTTAGCCATATGGTTGTGCAGACCACACATTATGCATGCAATGTTAGTCTTTTGGGAACTTGCAGGTTGCTGTTTCTTGGGTTTCTTCTCTTCATCAGCAACTTTCCCTTTTGACTTCTGATTCTTCAGTAGGACAGGAGTGCTGGTACTACACTCCTTTCCTGAATCAGGAGTACCTACCACTTGAAATCCGGCAGAAATGAAGACACCCTTTTGCTTAGGGTCAAACTTAAGCTTGGACTCTGCAACCTTCTTGGCAGTCCTTCTAGCAGCTTTAGCTCTGCTTCTTCTTGCCTGGTGGTCAGGATTTGATCATCACAGGTGGAGATGGGTGTATCCTCCTGTTTCTCCCCTATGGAGGCCACTATTTTCACTTCATCCTCTAGTTCCAATGGAGAAGGGTCAGCAGTTGGAACCTCTTGCTCTTCAGTACCACATCTAGGTAGTCTAATAGACTCATAAGAGTGTGGTGGAGCTATTTCACTGGTTCCCAACCCTTCTTTGTTTTGATAAAACATTTTGGAATGAGAGGTTGATGCAAGAATAGTTTGGAAGCTTTGCTCAGCAATAGCTTGCTTCCTGGCCTGAGCCTCAGCTGTGACTAACTGGGCTTGAACTTCAGAAAGTTTGGAGATCAGATCTTTGATTTGAGTCTTATAGTTAGTCTTTTCATGTTTCAAAAGAGACACCGTTTTCTCTAACTCATCAATTTTCCTTTGATAGTCAGATTCAGCTCTTTTAAAGTCAGATTTTAGCACATTTAAAGACTCAACCTCAGATCTGATTTTCGAAATGTAATCCTTATACAATTTAACTCTAGCAATACAGGCAGCAGTACAAAGATGTTCATATACCTGATCATCATCTGTCCTGGCCATGAGTGCTTGAGCAGGAGTCACATCCTGTACCATGAAGCTCCAGTCAACTTCCTGAGCAACAGCAGCTGTTTCAGTTGACTTTTCTTCATGCTTGGGAGCAGTGGGATGTGTGGAGGCCTGTGGGGTTCCCGGGTTGTTCTTGGGAGCCTTGCATTCCCTAGCAAAGTGACCAAGTTGGTTGCAGTTGTAGCACCTTGCTTTGCTCTTATCAAACCAAACTTGCTGTTGACTGGGTTTTGAGGGAATTGCCTTCCAGTTCTCTTGAAGAACTTCTTCGCTCTGTAAGTTAAAAGAGCCATCTGCTGGACAATGTCCATGCACTCCACATCATCTGGATTGAAGCACTCAAAATCATCAAAGCAGTATTGAAAATCACCAAAGTGTCCACTTCCAGAGACAAAGGCACAACTATCCTGAAAGGAGTTATGTTGAACCTTTTGAGACTTTGGAGTCTCAGGTAGAGTGATGAAGGGTCCAGTATGTGAGTTGTCAGGGTAGCATAGCAACTGATGTTGTGGTTCCATGCTTTCCCTTTCAACCACACGAAGGGCTGAACTCTGTTGGTTATTGGAGTGGTCAGAGGAGTTCTGCATGTTCATCTCCATCTGAAATGCACTTAGGATACCATACAACTCTGTGAGAGAAAGAGTCTTAAGGTCCGAAGTTCTCTTGATGACAACACAGTAGTGAGTCCATAGTTTAGGAAGAGAAGACATGAACTTCCTAACTATGTCTCTGTTCTCAAGAGCTACTCCAATATCCGCCAGAGTATCTACTAGCTCAACATACCTGAAGTATTGTTGAGTCAAGGTCTCACCAGCCTTGAAAGTAAAGTTCTCAAACTGCTGCTTCAAGAGATCTTTCTTGTTCTCTTGAGTTTCCTTGGATCCCTCATACATCAGCTTCAATGCTTCCCATAAATCTTTAGCAGTCTTGCACTTCTTGAAGCGTCTGTAGACGGAGTTGGGGAGAGCAGTTTGGAGACAAGTCATAGCCCTTTGATCTAGCTTTATTCTCTTCCTATCTTCCTCTGAGTAATCATCAACATCTTTTGGAATGATGCGATTACCAGTGGCAGATGTAGTGCTTGGTATGAAAGGACCATTGACAATGGAGTCCTACATCCTTGAGTCTTGACACTTGATAAAGCCTTCCATCCTAATACACCATGTGTCAAAGTCTTCAGGGGTGATCATAGGGGACTTGGTCAAGATACCAGTTTCCATATCAGCCTTGGAGAGAGCAGCCATTTGAGTGAGTGGATTGTGGTGAGGAGTGAAAAAACAGGTTGATTAGGATGGTAAGATCTCACAATCAAGAGCATGGAGCTCTGATACCAATTACAGGATCGGATTTCGGGTGGTTTTTCTCTCAACTCACTGTGAATCAACACTCGGCAAGCAGTCTATGAAGAGTTGATCACAATATAACAAGTAACAAGCAGTAAGAAAATTTAACAGCAGGTAAATTTTCAAGGTACTTTTATATATTGCTTCTCAACTCAAAGGATTACAAGACACTTGGACTCAAATCGCTTACTTAAAGAGTTACAGGGAGAAGATATATATAATACTACCTACAGCCGGATATACTTTGATACCAGCTGGACACCTCTAACCTTACATCTATACTACAAGACTCTAGGTGAGGTCTTTCAGACATTTTGTCTGAAAGTTGGTAGTCAGGACATGTCCCTGACTTACCTTTTGTCACCAACTAAAGTTGGTAACATGTACTATCATAAAAAGGTGAACAGTAGAATAAAGTATGGTCAACAACATGGCTCTTTAGGAAGATGCCATGCTGTATCAGAGGTCTGCAGCGGACTGTCAGGGACCATACTTTTATCTGCTGGACATAGCAATGTCTTCCGAAGGATAAAGTACTTCGGAAGAATAACTTCTTCCGAAGGCACTTATACTTCGGAAGACTGTTTCTTCCGAAGCTTGGAGTCTTCTTTGTCTTCGGAAGCAGACTTTGTCTTCAGCTCTTTCATCAGACTTTGTCTTCGGAAGCTTTCAGACTTTGTCTTCAGCTCTTTCATCAGACTTTGTCTTCAGCTCTTTCATCAGACTTGTCTTCGGAAGCTTTCAGACTTTGTCTTCGGAAGATAGTCTTCAGCTGTTGGCTTCAGCTGTTGTCTTCAGCAGTTGACTTCAGCTTTTGCCTTCAGTAGATATCTTCAACTGTTGGCTTCAGCTGTTGTCTTCAACAGTTGACTTCAGCTTTTGCCTTCAGTAGATATCTTCAGCTGTTGTTCCTCAGACTCTCGGAAGATCTCTTGCTTGGCTTCGGAAGCCCTTTAATGTAGTACCAAAAGTGACTATGAAGTGAATTTGGTTGCACCAGCCTTATCATGATCCAACAAACTCCCCCTAGGCTGATGCTACCAAAACTTCACTTCTCTCTTCTTCTCAAAGCTCTCAGCACCAAGGAAAGCAGGTGTTTATCAGTATCTTCATTCTTTCCTGCTGTGATGCTGAGAATCTTGTACAAATCTTTGGTGGACAGAACCTCTACTCTGTCACCTTGGATTATGTGTACCCTCTGTTGTGGCCCTCTGAAAAGAGTTAGTTGATGGGAAGTATAGTCATATTCCCATCGAACTATTGGTTCCAATTCAGGACCTTCCACCATCTGTAGAAAGGCTGTGCCTTTGGTGGTTGATCTTTCCTTGTCTTCCACTCTTTTCAGCTTCAACTCTTCTTCAATCTTGGCTCTTCTATTTCGTTCAGCCAAGTGGAGACCACTGATATGGTTTCTGATGTGTGCAGCAGTCTCAGAGTTGGAGGGATTGGAGAATGGCTTCTCTGCAAGCTCAGCAAGATCAAATCTGCTGAGATGCAGTAGAGAAGTGGCATTGAGCCTGTTGGTTTCACCATTCTCCCTTTCCACAACAAAGTTGTGAGAAGGTTCATCGAACCTCCACTGGATTATTGCATTTCTAGGTCCAGGAGATTGACCAGAAATCCTGTCCTCTTTCCTAGTATCCAGCAGAGTCACCAGTCTTCTTCTTAGCCTCTTCTCCTCAGCATTGAGGGTATCGGAGTTGAGACCAAGAAGTCTTGCAGCCTGGCCCAAAGTGTCTCTAGGCAATTCAAGAAATTGGCCTAGGGTGAGGGAGCTTGAAGAGTTATCAACATAGGTGATGCAGATAACTTCTCCCTCACAGGAGATGCTGCTCAAGGTAGTGCAGTTGATGAGCCTCGTCTTGAACTCCTTTATTTCCTCAAAGGAGAGATGTTTAGGAGGCTAAGGGATGGTTTTGGTTGTTGTTGGGTAGGCTTAGGTTTAGTGGTTTTGGGTTGAGTCTTGGGTTTTAGGATGGGTAGTTGGGTGGTTGAGGTGATGTAGTAGGTTTGGATAGAGTTGTGGGTTGAGGGGTGAAGGTTTGATCAGTGGGTTCAGGTTTAATGGGAAAAGGGGTTGGTTCTGGTGTGGGTTGTGGTTGTGGTTGAATGGCTGGGGTGAAGACCATTCCTTTCATCCTCCTGTACATCTCCTTCCTTTTCCCCAAACGGATGTCAGCTTTAATTTCACTGACAGGTCAAATTCCTCTCTGAGTTCTATGGGCCAGAAGGATTCTTTGAGGGTGAGGCTGAAGAGCTAACCATGGAGGAACAGATTGTATTTTTAGAAGCCTACACCAGAGAATCCTATAGGCTCATAGTTGGGAAGTAGATCTCATGGATGGGGTAACAGCTCTGTGTCCAGTTCTCCAAGACAGAGTTCCCATCCATCCTTAGCCAATCAGATCATTGAGACTTCTTCCTAGGCCAATGCTTATATGGGTCAACTTCTGAGCTGATCCAGAAGGAAAAAGACCAATCATTCTGCTTTAATAAGTGGGACCAACAATAAGCTTAAAGGTTTTGGCTGCATTGGTTCAGGGGGAGTTTGTTGGTCCAAAAAAACCAATGAGCCAGATCAGAAAAACCTTTAAGTCCCACAAGACATCACAACAACTGCTGAAGACCTCAACAGCTGATGATGACAAAGACTGAAGACCATCAGCTGAAGACTAAAGTGCTGAAGACTTCATCTGCTGAAGACTAAAGTACTAAAGAACATCAGCTGAAGATCAAAGTACTGAAGATCATCAGCTGAAGCACAAAGACTGAAGACAAAGACTGAAGACATCAGCTGATGACAACAACTGAAGTCATCAGCTGATGACAACATCTGAAGTTCCAAGTCTGAAGTCAAGTGCTGAAAGCTTCAGAGTTTGTCACAACAGCTGAAGAAGCATTCTTCAGTTGTTGTGATGGTTTACCTTTCAGCACTTTCTTATCAGTAGTTGTCTCTTTGTATTTCAGTAGTTTCATTTCTTTTTCAGTATTTGTAAAACGACTTAAGAGCATGTTATTCAGTCGTTGTAGTTTCAGTAGTTTTATTTTCAGTAGTTGTAGTGAGTTAACACTTAGGCCTTTTGTAAGAAGATGTCAGCTGTTTGACATCTTCAGTAGTTGTGTTAACTCTTCAGTAGTTATGTTTATTTCAGTAGTTTGTTAAATAACAGCTAGATGTCACTGTCAAGTGACATCAGCTGACGTCATCTTTCCTTATATAAGGAAGATGACCTAATTGCAATTGTGGCCGAAGCGTGTGATCAATTGAATACACATTTTTGCAGAATTGCTATCTCTCTCTCTATAACTTACTGTTACATTGCTAAATCTCGTGTGTTCTTGTTATAATTTGCTTAATTCGTGTGCTAATTCCGCTGCAAACTAAATCTAATTGATCAAACTAGAGGCTGAGATCCTTTCATAGATAACAGTCAATCGATACTACTGTCTAAAAATCACATGACTGTACGCATATCTAGATAGAAAAACCTTTTGCAATACAATATATCTTTATGGTTTGTACGAGGAACCACTTATCAGTTGTGGTGGGTTGTCGAGGTTAAGAAGGGTGATCCATGTCCATCATTAGAAGGTTTGATGGAGGCCAAGATTGTATATGTAAACATAGATTTCAGGTGTTTTAGCATCAAATTCTTAGAAAACAAGCATATTATGAGATGTATTTCGTTCGTAATGTAAGAATTAATGGGACCATGAGTCCATAATAATAGCCAGCAGTTGGTTTATAACTTTTATATATGTTAATTACTTTATAATAAGGTTGTATTTGTATAATTTTAAAGTTTTACAATAATTTTTAATAAGTCAACTCTAGGTTAAAAAAATGAAACATAATGACCATGTAAATAGCCACAATAAGGTACTCAAACAAGGGGAAACAACTTTGGGCCCCTCTCGAAGATAGACCACGTACGATCGTTCACCTGACACCAACAAGAGCCGAAACTAAGTTTACTAAAACATAAAACAATAGAAAGTAGTGTTTGACTATCACTTTATATTGTTAGAAAATTATGAATTTAGGGAAAAGATAAATAAAAACTTATTTTTTAAAAGTAACATAATAAACATATAATTTGGTTTACAAATACAATTTTTTAAAAAATATTAGGAAAAAGATAAATAGAATCTTCTTTTGTAAGAAATTAATATAAAAACATAAAATGTGGTTTACAAATACAAATAACTATGCACGCATGCGAAAGATGTATCCTTACTCTCAAAACAAATTATTACAAATATAGATTCAAACCCACAATAATAGTTTGCATAAATGAAGTGCATGTTTTATGGAGGTGTGGAAAATTGTGCTTAAAAGATGGAAAAGAAAGTTTTCAACCTCTTTTCAAATTTACACATCACCCCCTATAAAACACACCTTTTTTTATTTTATACTCAACTTATTACATAAAATGACTTTCACGGCACACAGCTCACAGACCTTTTGTTTGCTTTCTGCTTAATGGAGGGACCTTAAAATCCTCTTCTCTCTTTCTCTCTCTAAAACGCTATTTCTCTCTCATCATCTTCTGCTTAATTCCTCTGAAGATTGTTGCTGTTCATCTTATCTTCTGCTTGATTCTGTTGTTTGATTCGTAAGTTTTCGTCGATTTCAGGTAAATGTTTCGTTGTTTTGTTCGATTATGTGGTTTTATGGTTTGTGATTCGGTTTTGTGGTGTTAATCGTCGTTTATGAGGATGAGATCTGGAATTTGGTGTGTTTTGAGCTGTATCTGTGCGATTGTTTACGAAATCCTTTGGTTGAATTTATGTCGAGTGTGGAAGTGTGTTCGTTTTGCTGTTTGGTGTGTAGGTTTTTGATGTGGAGTTGTTTTGGTGAGTTTTGTGTTGTTTAGAGTCGGTTGCCTGAGGTTAGAGCTGTGGACGGAAGATTAGATGGAGCATTAATGCATTATTGTTATTTTGTTTAGTTGTGAGATTTTCTGTTGGATTATTTGGTGAAATTTTGGTTCTGATTTTGTGGTGAACCCTTGCGAGATTGATCTTGAAATTCGTTCCTTTACGGTCGTTTCACCGGGCGAAATGTTTTGATTTTAGGGTTCAACATGTGCTTTACAAGGCGCATGCTGATCTCGTGGGGTGAGTTTTTTAGCTGTTAGTCAACTGGTGGATTTAATTTTGGGGATACTGGATATGCATTTGCTTCTTCACGCTTCATGAGTTACCAAGGGATTTCATGAGCTTAAAACGATATATGGCAATTATTTCTTTTTTGGTCTTGTTAACTAAGCTTTGATGCGTGTATGATCACTGATTTCCCAGATTAGAAGTTACTGCCCTTTGTACACACTATTACACGAAAAATATTTAGTTGTCACATTAGCTCTTTGATAATCCCAAAATATTCAGTGAGCTCCTTCTGAGATCACTTACAAGTGTCTTTGTCTAGAGGTTTTAATGATTTAGTGTGTACTAAATAGTGTTCTCAGATTTCTTTCATTAACTACTCTTTATCTCTCATTATGCATTGGATTTTTGAAGATGGTCTGATGTTTATTATATTTGTGGTTGATATTCAATCAGATTAACTAGAACTCTTGCAAGTGTGGAATTGGATCTGATGACTCCTCCGCTGTTAGGTGTGAAGGGGATGGACAGGGAAACATGTCCTTAATGACTTCTGCTTCCACTATGGAATCGATTTTTCAAAAGAATCCTGGATTAACAGAGCGAAATTATCTGGGATTATCAGATTGTTCATCGGTTGATAGCTCTGCTGTTTCTGGGATCTCAGAGGTGAAAAGAAACAATCTGAACCTCAAAGCTACTGAACTGAGGCTTGGTCTTCCAGGATCTCAATCCCCTGAGCGAGACGCAGATGTTGATCTGGCAAGCTCTGAGAGTCTTGATGAGAAACCATTGTTTCCACTGCTTCCTTCTAAGGATGGGATTTGCTCAGGTTCACAGAAGATTTTTGTTCTGGAAATAAACGAGGATTCTCCGACACCATTGTTGAAGGTAAATGGATGTTTGGTTCATCTGGGACTGATTCTGATGGTTCAAAATCTTTGGTCCAAGGAAAATTTACTGGTAATGTGAATATAAACGGTAAGATTGCATCAGGTGCGCAACCTTCCATGATTAAAGATGCAACATCAAAGGTGGTGCCACAGGAAAAAACGCATGCAACCTTTGGAACTAGCCTCGACAAAGTGAACACTTCAAATCCTCCTGCTGCTAAGTAAGTGCGATAAGAAATTTGTTTTTCTGAGAGAAGTGAGCAAAGAGAGTTAAAAGATAACATGATTAATACGATTTTGTTTTTCTTGCTACCAATCTTGTTTTCAGGGCACAGGTAGTTGGTTGGCCTCCAGTTAGATCTTTTCGCAAGAACATTTTGGCTACAAATTCAAAAACTAACGATGAAGTGGATGGAAAACCTGGTCCTGGTGCACTATTTGTAAAAGTTAGCATGGATGGTGCTCCTTATCTGAGGAAGGTTGATCTAAGAAGCTACACTACTTATCAGCAGCTTTCATCGGCCCTAGAGAAGATGTTTAGCTGTTTCACTATTGGTGTGTTGTTTCTTTAGTTTAATTAAAATGTGGTTTTTGTAATATTCATTCATTTTAATTATTACAAGTGCTTTTAATTTTTTTTCATAATGCAGGTCAATGCGGATCACAGGGAGCTCCAGGAAGGGAAAGCCTGAGTGAGAGCAAGTTGAGGGATCTGCTACATGGATCAGAATATGTGCTTACATATGAGGATAAGGATGGTGACTGGATGCTTGTGGGAGATGTACCATGGGAGTAAGTGTCAAACAACTTAAACCCTATTTAATTTGTTCACTTCCATTATGTAGATATTTATTTAGTGTTATGGCATTTTTAAAGGCAATAAACTCTAGTAATTGAAATAATTGATAATGGCCACATAAAACGATATAGTGAAGCCATTTTTAATGATAGCCTCCTGTGTAGCAGTAACCAGTATTTCCAACAATATGTCAATCGTGGATACAAATAAACCAACTTTATTATGTGTTCTACAAACATAAATGGGCAATTGCTCAATATTATTGGACTGCAAATTAACATATTGCTGTATGTGAATTTAGCTAAACATTTAATTAATCAGTTAAGTAAATATGAATTTGAATTATTAATAATTGGATTTATACATGAAAATTTTGGTCCATGCTGATTTTGTATGTGTGTGTGTGTGGTTCCATCTCACTGCTAATAATGAATTTTTTTAGTTAGACCTATTTTACAAGCTTAAACCTTACTCTGCTCAAGTATTCTTTACATAAGAACCCACCCATACGGGAAACATATATAATCAGTACTAAATTTGTACATGGTGTGCTGTTGCGTTTTCTTTTAATACACGCTCTTGGTGACTTAGTAGGGCGCTGTGTCTAGCTTAGACTAGCTACTCCAATGAACAAAACAAATCTAAACCATGCAAACTATTAAACACTTTGCCTCAGAAAATCATCTTTTGTGGATTTATTGGGGGGAGCATTTGGTATTTTTTTAAGCTTCATCATAATAAGGTGTCTTTTGTTCATTATAATGTAGAATAAGAAACGAAATGTTCATTGTTTTAGACTCAGGGTTGAATTAATTCATGAGTTTTTGTGCTTAAACAAATTAACGACATTCATATTTAATCATCAATTGTAATTAATTCAATTGACTTTTAAATGTCCAGTATGTATATGTTAAACCAGATGCTAAGAAAAGATATTTCTGTCAAGGAACTCTTGTGTATTCCTTTGTGAGACCATGGTTGACTTGTACTCCTGTCAAGGATCTTTGTGTATTCCTTTGTGAGACTATGGTTGACTTGTAATCCTGACCAGGGTGATGCATGTAATGGTTATAACCTTAAATCCTAATTGTTATATTTTTCTTGTAATTACTTTGTTGATGCAGTATGTTTATCAATTCTTGCAAGAGGCTGAAGATCATGAAAGGGTCTGATGCAATCGGTTTAGGTATGCACCATATTAATATCTCATTTCATCATTAGTCAACATTTGCAAGTAAAATCTAATTTGACTTGCATAGTTTAGCATCCGTCACTCCCCTTCCCCTTGAAAATAGTAATTTAAAATAATTTCATAATCTTAACATGAAACAATCCAAAAAGGACACGCTGATTATGTTGTTTTCTTGCAATAATACATAATAACCCCTTTTAATGATGCTGCACAGCTCCAAGGGCCATGGAAAAGTCAAAGAACAGAAACTAGCTTCATGGAAAAATAACCGGGAGGCTCGACCGCAGTTATCCTTGTGTTTGGTGTTTTGTGTCTTGTGTTTTAAGTCAAGTTGTAATGAATAGTAAGAGTAAAGTGTCTCTAATATATGCTGTTGGTTATTATTATTATTATGATTATAGGAAACCTTGTTTTCAGACTTTTGTATTTCATGAATCTGTGTGTGATTTCAGAATTTTCAAACTTCAACCAGTCACATTATTGTATGAATTTCATTATTATGTTTATGTTTGTAATTGTTGAGGGACAGAAAATGGAAAAAAGTATAAGTGCAAGGACTATTATTAGTAAAATAGACAAATAGTGAATGGTGTTGAAAATTCCTGATGAAATTGCAGGGCTGCAGGTGTTGTGCAGAAGGCAGCACAACAGTGGCAGAAGCATAGGGACAAAATAATACAACCCATTAAATTGAGGGTCAGGTTTTCCATGCTTTTGGCCGGGGGAGAGGTGGCAAAGTGTGTGTGTTTAATTTCACATAATGTACAACCTGAAATGCACAAGGTACAAGTGGCTAACCCATCTGTGACTGTGACTTCACAGTGGAATCACGTGGGGTGATATGGAGTCTGAATCTTGATTTAGTGAACCATATGGTCCATTGTATATGGGCCTCCTGAAATATATGCCTACAAATTATAGCCAGAAATTGAAAATGGAAAATATATTTGCAACTGAATTGAGATCTTGTTCTGGGTTTGTCGAAGTGACAGTTCAATCTGGAGCTTGGGCCTTGGAGCCCCAACTTGTCTTGTATGGTCACATGATTCAGATTCCTTTATATTTTGTAACAAATCCGTTTAGTTTGAAACCAGTACACGTTGAATGAAAAATGGTTACAAAGGGTTTTGCTTGAATTGGATTGTGGTAGAAATCAGTTGTTGAGGTGGAAAAGATTGGATTTGAACCGATTTGGTGTGGGTTTGACTTGTTTTAAAGTATAGATAGGATTACAAACTGATTTCATTTCCTATGGTTTGGTCCGGGTCCAAACTGCGGGATCACATTTTTAAAAGAACCATGTTCTAGTTATTTAGAAACATATTGGTGAGGACAGAGTGAAGTTAGCATTCAGAAATTTTAGGATACAAAAGGATAAATTTTGATATGATTAGTGTAGTGTTGAAAGTAGTTTTAGAAAGAGTACGAGTTAACCTATCCAAAAAAATGATACGATTAAATTTAGCTTTAGGATTTCTGATATTAGGAAATCATATGTGGACCACCTACTCTAGAAAATGTGAAAGATTGAAGCAGATGAAAATATGAAATTACTCTTTTGAACCCTACCAAAAAGGATCACATGAGGAACTGATTTCAACATTAGTTTAGAACAGCTTATTTCCTTAATTATCTATGCAAACAATTAGTTTTATGACGTATTTTCATTATATCATTCAACTTCAAGCTCATCACAATGTAATTGGTGTTTTAACTTATTTCTAATAAATTCTGCCTTGGGCTATGAACTTTATAGCAATCATATACACATCATTCTCCACGATAGTAATATGTAGAACCTTTTCCCCTTACATATATATTTTTGCACAGTAATGCTTTTTCTCGAGTCAGAAATTGTGGGAAATCTGTTATTTACTATGTAAAACACAGCTATTGTAGGTGAATACTTTTTCTATTTTATTACTTAATTACGGGACAAGGTTTTTATAGATATATTAAGACAACTTTGATAAGATATAAGAAGTATGCATATGGTCAAGTTTCATTCACAATAGTATCAAGTTAAAAGCGGATAGTGAGCTTAACTTCTAGCATTTAGAATTTTAGATCAAAAAATAAGGTAGATCTTATTAAATAAACCTTACAATAATCTTCTTAATATTTATCTTATTACACAACCAAATTCAATCTTATTTACAATCAACCTTTGACATGTCAGTCTCTTCAAAACCTCTGTGATAGTTATGATGTAGCTTTTTTAGACATTGAATAGTTTTTATAAATAAAATGAAGGATACTTTTTTTATGCATATTAGAAAACAAATAATATACAATATCAACATATAGTGGATCGGTCCACATCAATGATATGGTTAGTGTCACTTGGGCACGGGGATCCGTACCTAACATCAATGATATGACAATGCCATGTCATATAATGGAGATGTGTGTTAATATGCTTCACCATGAATTATTTAGTTTATTGGGTTCAACTCATTTAGTTTGTTTGTTGATTTGTTTGTTTAAATTTGGTTTGCGTTGTCGTGGTACTTGAAAAGAGATCATGCCTAATGGCCTGGCTTGTGCTAAAAATGAATTAATTGGTTTTTTTATTCTGTCACGTAATGACACAAAGGAAATATACAAATTAACTCGTTAGAGTAACACAAATATACTTATTAGAGATAATTATTTATAATAATTCTGATAATTTTCTTCTCGGAAAAGATTAAGGGTGTGTCTAGTTTGTTAAAATTCAATAGAATTTGAATTTAACTAGTTTGCTTCATAAGTTCATAGAGTTTGTTGTATTTCGAATTTGAATTTCAAAAATAACATGTTTGGTTGAGAAATAAATGAAATTAAAATTCTAAAGAATTCACTACAACATTCAAGGAAATAGCTCATCTTTGACAAATGTAAACAAACTGTCTAAAATCATATCATTGATTGACGGCTACCCAACTACTGGTTTAAGCTTGTAAAATTACTTGTTGAGAGGTTGTTTATTTATCTTTTTAATTAATTTTAAATTTGTTTTAACTTCAAGTTTGGATGATTTCAGGAGGTAAAAAAACGGAACGAGTAATATAACTTGTTAATAAAAATTCATTGTATCCGGTTATAGTTGTATTCGTAGGGTCATCAAAAAAAACTTACATGTTGAGAGAGTAATATAACATTGTAACTTGTTGAATGAAAAATGATAGTTGGGCCCCCAAAGTTCGAGTATTACACAAGCATATGGGCTTATTCAATTTGTTATATTGGGCCTAAAGCAGAAATTTCGGTAATAATCGAATTACCGGAATAACATTAATACATACTACATAACAAACCACCAACCATCTGGTTGAGTGGTAAGGCAATGAAGTTTTGAACCTCACTTCGTGAGTTTGAAACCGAGCCAACTCGGGTTTTAGTCTCGGAGTGCGTTACGCTAGCGGGTTTCGGCTCGTGTAGCGGCGCAATTATTGTCAAGTGACAGTAGGTTTCATGGTTTCCGAGGAACGCCAAGCCCTTTTCTGAACCCGCAGGCCCGGTTCAGACAACGTAGTGGTCAGGCATAGAGGGGTGATGGGTCTCCGTCCTGATCGGAGATGCGACCGTCACTCAAAAATGAAAGCCGCTGTTCAAAAAACATACTACATAACAGTTTTGTAACACCATCATATTTCAGAAGTTTTAATTATTAATTAATAAAAGTAGACCTTTCGACTAGGGATATGCTTATTTGAATCAAATTCGAGGGTATTTGATTATTGAAATTAAATTATTCGAATTTGATTTCGGTTTATTTGAATAAGATTCCAATTCGATTCAAGAGAGACTAGAACGGTGCCCGCGTAATGCGACAGGGCGACATTTTACATGTGACTCGTGTTTTAATATTTTATTATTTTTGTAGTAGTTTTACAAAAGTTTAATATGTTTTTAAGCTAAAATTTAAAACACTAAATAAATACGTTCTGCATGACTACTGTACATTCACGTGTTAACTTATTGTATCTCATAAAATACGGATCGGTTAAAAAAAGTTTAAACCAAAACATTTAAAAAACACAGGTTACAATTATAGTCTCAAAAGTTTTTAAACGTGATATTTTAAAATATATAGCTGAAATGTTAAAACAAATTCAGTTTTCTTGATTTATGGGGTAGATAATGTAAAATTTTATGTAAATATTAGAAAGTATAAGGTTATTATATAACTAATTGTAAGGAGTGATATATAAATAATGTTATAAATACTATTTTACCCGCAAAAGTAGTTGTAATTTATGCATTAAATAAAGTAATTGTTCTTAATTTATGGTATCTTAAAATACTCCTCACATATGCTTTATATATAATATAGATAATTAATCTAAAAATTACATTTAAGATCTTGCCCTACTCAAATTTTACAACTCATTTTCTTAGAGTTCTAATTTTTAGGATCCGTTTAATATGACGAGTCAAAGCATTTTTTTTCTTATCTATACAAGTAATTTTTTTAAATAATACTAGAGTAGTGTGCAAATAGCAACACCTTTTTACTAAAATCTATAGGTGGTCCATACCTAAAAGCTACAAGAATGGATGATGATTGATGAAAAACTAGTGCCCTCGGGCATTGGCGGAGCATAGTTAGGAACGGGGGCCGCCGCCCCCCCTCTTTTTTTCGTCGGTAGTGTTAAACTTTAGTCCGGTAGTATAAATTTTAGCTCGGTAGAGTAAATTTTCATATAAAACTCGAGTTCGCCCCCCTAATAAAAATTATTTCGCCCCCCCCCCCCCCCCCCCCCCCTTCGGGAGTGGTCAAGCTCCGCCACTGCCCTCGGGTAATGATGTAAGGATTGTATCCACGATGCATTTTACGGTTTAGATTATCGATATTTTACGCATATACTTCCAACCATATATACTCACCACATAAACTAGAATTAAAATATGTTTCAACCTATGTATCAGAGGAACCTTAAAACTAGTCTAACTTCTACGAATCTTTTAGATGTAAAAAAATCGCATCAAATTGTCAAAGCCAAATGATTAACCAAAATAACTAGAGTACTTATTGGTCTTAAGATTAACCAAAACTTTCAGTCAATTTGGCCTGTTAAAATTTTCGAATTTCATTTCTACAGAATCATTGCTTTCATTATTTCATTATTTTGTTATTAGTTTGTACGTATGATCATTCACTTAAAAAGTTTTCACATCCAATCGTTAATTCTTATTAGGTGCCATCACATATATATAATGAGCATTTCATCTTTCAAAACACCAAAAACATGACTTCTTGTTTCAACCACACATACATGATATCAAATTGGTCCTTATGGTTGTCTTTCCTTTTTCATCATATTCATATCTGTTTATTTTTTTAACCTGGATTATATTAAAAGAAATTCAGTTAACAGTATTATTTATAGCTTTTCTATGTTTATCGTTTGTTTTTAACTTTTATAAACCTTGATTTTTTATTTAATACTATTAGATAATTTGTTCAACTTAATTATATAAAATTTAAATTGTGTACGTACACATCTTCAACGCTTAATACAATATATCACTATTTAGAGATATCAGCAGTGCATCGGAGCTCATGGACCACTAGGTAGATTTTTCAGGACAAAAATTGATGAGTTCATGGACCTAACACGATCATGTCTTTCTTTTCTGGTTTCCCTTATCACAAAACGCCGATTTCTTCCATGAACCGGTCTATAACCATTAGAGGTGTTCATCGGATCGGATAACAGATTATATGGATCGGATAATTCGGATTTGAAAATTTCAAGACCCTATCCGAAATCCGATCCGAATAAGGATTTTTCTATCCGATCTGAGTTTATCCGAATTCAATTTGGATCGGATTCGGATATATCCAAATAATCTGAATTTATCCGAATAATCCGAATAAACCAAATAATAAATTTTTTCTATTTTTTTGTTTCTATTTTTTGCTAATTCTTTAATCCTAACATTTTATAAGGTGAAAATCACAATAAAAGATATAGAACTGAAAATTAAAATTTGACTTGTACGCCAATTAAAAATTAAAACATAATAAGTAATTGTATAGAACCCGAAGATTAGAATATCTAATTTAGAACGACGGTCGATTATTGCATAATTATTTAGGATTATGACTAGAATGTGTAAATATTCTTCTATATTGAGTTGAAAACATAATAGATAGTTGAGTAATGAGTATTGGGCTAGAAACATAATTGAAGTCTTAATCGGATTAATCGGATATCCGAATAATCCGAATAACCCGAAAAAAAATTGTGATATCCGAAATCCGAATAAGAAATTCGGATTCGGAAGAGATCCGATCCGAATATCCGAATAAGGACTCGGATCTATTTATTCGGATTCGGATTCGGATACGAATCGGGTTTCGGATATTTTTGAATATTTTCGAATATCGGATTTTTTGAACACCTCTAATAACCACAAATTTCCACTCTCCTTCACGCCCGCCATTTCTCTCAACCTTAATTTTCCTTTTTCCACTTTAAAGTTTGTGGGGTTGACAGACCCCACTCTAGGCGCTTAATGGTTAGCAAATGCAAACCTTAATTGAAAAAGAAAATATTTAGCCAAAATCTATACAAAAGCTAATATGTTCAAATCAATACTCAACATCATCATTATCTAAACACTACACATAAATTAGACAAAAAGGCAAATCCAAATATAAAAATCTAACCCTATAAAACGAAATAAGTTCAACCAAAAATAAGGAAAAGAGAGCCAAACTTTTATGTCATGAAGGTTTTACTTTATTAATGCTTTATATTCTTACGTTTTTTATATTTTAGTTTAAATGTAATTGTTTATAAATACATTCTTTCAGATCTCTTCCCGTAACATTTGGGTCAAAATCCTTAATTTTGAAAAAAAATTACTATAAACAACTTAAAATTGAATCTGCATGTATCACATTTCTTGAGATGATGAAAAAAAATTGTAAATACCTTCATATCAAATCACAACTTGGTTTAAAGAATTCATCTTTAAGTTGATCTTATTCTCAGTCACATTCACATACTTTTTATCCCAGAAAATAAAAAAAGTAAAAACTAAAAGCAATGATAAAATTGGTTTGGTGAGGATGGGAGTAGTTAACAAGTTGATGTCATATGCCCCAATAATTACAACACCTCAACAACCATCCTACTATCAATTATTTACATCTATTATTATTATATTGATTTTGGTTTAAACAAACTATTAATTATTTATTTGGTAATTATTTATTCAATTTTGGTCAAATACTTGTACTAATAACACTGCTTATCCATGTGACTTCACCAAATTTCGTTGATAGTCTGATTTTTTTGTCATTATTTTTTTTGGACAACGCAGAAAACAACTAATCCAATATGATAATTTTTAATCCATTTTAATATTCATACATGAAAATATAATTTACAAAAGAGATTTATATGATGTAGATAGTCAAACGTTTAGTTGGTGACCGAAAAAGAATCATCATTCTTTTAGGATTCCTTTGATAGACATTGGGTTAAAAATTGCTTGATATATGCATGTGTTTTAGTCTTGTCGAGTTTGATTTATCTCATTCAAATGGTTTATGGAGTTTTCAAAAAAAACAAGTTAAAGGGATACAATCAGAAGAGTTTAAACTGTTTTTTTAACACGTATTGACGAGTTATATTAATAATCCATAAATGCTGCCTCAAACATTCATTTAATGCCCCACAAGAGGTCACTCGACAATTATTTGTATGTAATATGTCAAAAGGAAAAACTAAATTAAAAATCTATTCAATTAGTGGATCCTTCATGTTGGGTGTTCCAATTATATCTTGTGCAAGTTGAATTGCTTTGTGCATTTAACACTTGTTTAATCCCACTCAAGTATTGTTGGGGAATCAATCAAAAGGAGTTGTTCTTGGTTATCTAATATTAGTGACAAAATAACATTTTTACCCTTTGAGCTAAAGTATTCTTACTTGATTAGAACACTCTACAATGAATTTACAATATTACCCTTTGCTCAAAGTGTAGAATAATTTCATTCATAAACGCATATTCATAGATTTCTTGGTACGAAATTGAATGGGATCCAAAATATACTTGTTTGATAAAGGTCAAGGACATGATTGTGATCATTTAGATGGATGTCCAAATCATGTGTATTGGGATCTACTTCCACTATAATAGTAGGAAAAACCTAATATAGCATTAGTTTTCTTGATGATAACATTATATAATTAAGTCAAATATAATATCTCTTAGAAAAGTCAAAAGGAAATGGGATTAGGTTAAGGTGGTGGTGATTAGTCACTAGGCACTTTGAATTGACAAATAAGGTTAAAAAGCACTATGGTTTTCATGTTCATGTTTGAAGGGAGTTGGATGTATCCTCACATGTCAACAGAAAGGGAGTACCACTAAAAGGGTGTATTAAAAAGTTGTACAAATGCATTGATTAATTGGCCAATATCCTAAATTGTATAACTACAACTCCTATTTTATCTAGTTGCTTCTATACTATACCACTAGTGTCTCACTAGAAGAGAATACCACTAGTGTGTCACTAGAAAGGAGAAATTGTTGAGGCATACAATATGTTTATATGAAAAAAGTTGTTACATACACATAAATAGTAAAGTAATTAATACTTGTATAATATGCATGCAACATTTTTTTCTATTTACTAGTCACTTCCCAAAGGAATAATATTTTCAGTACGAAGATTTGTTTATTTTATTAATACTTTTTTGAGTTTAACATGTGTCCAAGTCACCTAGAGATATATAAAATGAAAGGAGTAGAAATTTTTTTTTTCTGTAAACATGTTACTCACATATTCAGGAAACATACTTCTAAATCTACATTTTTACTCTCATCATTTAAAAGAGACATCGTATTAACATATGGGTATCATTAACTTACATGTCCTTTCTTAGGACTCACAATAATTATACACACAAAATCGCCCTAGTCAAATACATTATGCTTATTTTATAAAATAGAGCGACTAACTTATAAACCCTTAAAGAAAATCACTCAAATTTAACTTCGGTGTGATTTACAACAAATTCAAAGTAATATATCTGTCATGTTATACAGTTCTAACTTGAACAGAAAATTTCAAACAAGCAGTATCGTTAATGTTGTATAAACCTAATGAACAATCACTATGAAAATCAACCACCATCATTCCATCACCACCTTGTAAAAGACCATTATTCTCCCCCTCCCTTGTTAACAAGGGAGATCATTTGTGTGTAACGAATTTAGTCATACAAAGTAGATAAAAAAATAAACAAACTTACAATACCAATGTTTAAAATATTATTTATTACATATATATGTCTAGTTTTATTGTAAAAGAATAATCTCCCATCAATCAACCCTTCAGAATGATCTCATCATGTAGGGATGAGAATTTATTACCGAGTACTAGTACCATATAGGGCTGTACAAAAAGTTCGTGGCTCGAAAGTCGCTCGAAAAAAGCTCGGCTCGAAAAAAGCTCGGCTCGAAAAAAGCTCCTATCCAAATGAGCCGGCTCGGCTCGGCTCGAATTCTAAACGAGCCGAACTCGAGCCAGGGTTAGCTCGGTTCGAGCTCGGCTCGTGGCTATGCTCGTGACTCGGTGCATAAAATAATGATTATTATTTTTATATATATATATAGTATAATAAAAAATATTATTATTACTACTACTATTATTATGATTATTATTTTTATATTAGGATTTTAGAAAGGTTTTCTAAATATAAAATGGATTCTTTTTAGAAACAATTAATATTTTGTTTAAAAAATATATAACTTGATAGCAAATTATTTATATTCAAAATAATGACATTTGTTATATAAGTACGGAGTACCCAATAAAAGGTAAAGCTCATAATATATATTTTTATGTTTCATATAAATTAATGTAAAAAAAAATTAAATCGAGCCGGCTCGAACGAGCCACGATCTGGCTCGAGCTTTTCACGAGCCGAACTCGAGCCGGTGTTTTGAGCTCGTTAAAATTTTCGAGCCGGCTTGGCTCGGCTCGATAAGTTTCGAGCTCGAGCTCAAACCCATCCTGACTCGGCTCGGCTCGTCTCGTTTACAGCCCTAGTACCATACCAAGCTAGTACCTGTCAAATACAATTTGTATCTGTACTGGCATTCATTCTTCACGTTTTTGATAGGTTAAATGGCTTGCATTTTTACTCATTTTCGGTATCGGTATTTTTAATATGATACCAATGCAAATCTTATCCCTACTATCATGTACTAGTGACGATAGCGCTTGCTATGGTGTCCATCGTCTATATATACGAATGGTAGGGTTTTTCATCATCAGTTTTTTCATAACTTTTCACCTTTATTTTTATATATATATATAGGGGGAAGATCCAATGAAAACCATTTTTAGGATGAAAACTATGAAAACCAATTATTAGTCATTGATCATTTAGATCAACGGTTATTAATTGACAAGCCTTATTTTTGTTAAGTGAATAATTAAAAATAAATATTTAACTTTAATAAGGGTATTTTGAGTACACAATATTCTAGTAACTGGTCCCAAATATAATTCCTAAAATATTGAGTTTCAATTAGCAGACATTCAAAAGAAACCAAATCAATCGATATTCACCAATCTTCTAATTGATATACTAAGATTCGAATCTAAAATTCATCACATTCTTGAGGAAGAAGTTTGAAGACGAAGATCAGGCGAACGAAGAAACGACATTGAAGGTTCATAATGTATATGTGTAAAAATTATAAATTTTTGCAAAACTGGTACATATAAATGCCGAAAACTATATAGAGTTGAGAATATGTTAATTTTGATGTATTTTCTGTGTAATGAGAGAGATTTTCGAGGTATTTTATGTTTATTGAAGTAGTTTCTTTACAGTCGAAATAGGTAATATTACAAATGCTGATGCAATTTGATTATTGGGAATTTGATGATTATTGTTGGAATTGTGTGTGATGAATGTTAAATCTAGTAGAAATCGTAGAAGTAAAGTAGGTTTATGTGGGATGTTGGCTGTTTTATGTACTGGATATAGTGTAGAATAAACCGATGGTACATATGTGTACCAAATAAAACATGTTTGTAAACACATTAATTTAGTAAGTAGACAAATAAAACATGTTTGTAAACCCCAGTGGTACATATATGTACTACTTGGTAAGCAATACCAATAAAGTAACATTCTGGTTATTATTTTATATTAGTTTTGACAAGGACATACATGAAGGTTCATGATTTATATGAAAAATATACAAACCATCAACGTACTAATGTGATTATACAAATGTGATACATATAGGCACAATCTTTGCACAGTCAACTGGTACATATATGTATTAAACATTGTACATATATGTATTGAACCAGTTTTACTTGTAAAAAAGATAATACAAAAGAGTTTTTTGATTTTATAAAAAGTGTCTATATATATACCACTTGTAGTCTTACACATATTCTAAAACAATGGTACATATATGTACCACTTGTAGTATACACATTCCTGTAATTTTTATGAAACACATTAATTTAGTAAGCAGACAAATTAAACATGTTTGGAACCCCCAGTGGTGCATTTTTATACTACTTGGTAAGCAATACCATTAAACTAACAGTCTGGTTATTATCTTATATTAGTATCGACAAGGACATACATGAAGTTTCCTGATTTATATGAAAAAAATACAAACCATCATCGTACTAATGTGATTATACAAATGTGTTACATATATGCACAATCTTTGCACAGTCAATTGGTACATATATGTATTAAACATTTAACATATATGTAACTTTGAACATATGTGTATGAGTGCATTGACTGGTAATCAAAATTGTATTAATAATGAATTCTAAAAACAAATTGAAATTGTATAAAGTACTAAAATTAGTAAAAATAAAACAATTTAAACATCTACTCTTGATCGTCCTCATCGGATTGTTCTTGTTCTTCTCTGTCATCGCTTTCGTCTTTAATTGAAATGTAATCTGATTGATCTGATGAGTCATCTTTTTGAATACGTTCTTGGCACACCTCCTTATTAAGTAATTTTAATTTGTCAAGGCAATTGCGAGAGTCGTGTCCACGAATGTATTTGCGACAAAAATTACATAACCTTTTAGGTTTCTTCCTTTTGGAATTTGCCTTCTCACCAGGACCAATCAGCCGCCTATTACTCCCACAACCTTTGTTTCTTATTCCACTCTGTGGTTTGTATTGTACTTTATTGGGATGAGGTTGATATCCAACACATGTGAATGACATGCAAGAATATGAGACTGAATGGTCCGACGAATGAAGGATAACCTGCACGTGTAAAAAAATAAAAATGATGAATAATTAATCAAAAGCAACGAACATACATATAATGAAACTTATAAGAACCACATGTAAAGCTTAATAATCTTATTATAAAAGTGTTTGAACACATTTGGTACGTATATGAACATTGTTGAAAAGCCATCACGTGCATATGTTTTGACTATTTTTTTTACATATATGTGCCGCTGTTTGTAATAACTCAACAACATCATATGTGGAATATAAAATTGAAAATAAATGTACGTATATGAACAGTGATGGCATCCTGATGGTGCCTATGTTTTGATTATGGTTTTAGTATACATGCACCAATGTTTGTAGTAACTCCACACCATCATTTGTGCAAGACTACAAGTGGTACATATAATGCATCATTTCGATTTTCAAGTGGATGGTTTTGGTTGCAATCAACATCAATGGCGTTATCTGCCTCATCATACAACATATTATTGTTAAAACACACTTAATTGATACATATATGTACCTTACTAAGTAATGGTACATATCAAGTATCAAGTATAACAAAATAAGTTAAACAAATTGTTTAATTTAAATTGTACTAGTTTAAAACAACAATATACAAAAAAAACCGTCTTCAACTTCATCTACTAAGTAATGGTACATATATGTACAAAGGGTAAAACAACAGGCTACATATACCTTCATTTGCAACTTCAACATCATCAATTATACTATCCGGAAATCGATCGGAAGAAGAAACTATCATATCATCATATGTCGAATTTTGGATTGTAATCAAACCATCTTCAATAACCGCACATTCAATCGACTTAACCTTATCATTTTTTTGCACAGTATATATCGGCCGATGATGTCTGATGTCCAGAATTCATCCCTTCCATACTTTAAAAAGATGATACAATGAATAAGCCTTCAATTCGCAATACGATTTAGAGATTAATTCGGATAATTCGAACACATACTCCGAATCCCGTTTGAATCGATGAAGATCTGGAAATCGACATCACAAATAGAAAACTAAGGAGGGAGTATAATCAGGGAGTTAGTTTTACAATTATAGAAATTAATAAATAATAAAATGTTAAATTACTAAATCACCCTTCTACATTAAATATTTAAAAATAAATTACAAAAATTATGATTGGTGGATGTTGGTTTTCATGGTTTTCAATTATAATCTTGGTTTTCATTTGATCCCTCCCCTCTCTCTCTCTATATATATATATATACATATATATATATATATAGATACACACACACATATATATATATAAACTTTAACACACTATATTTTATGTCTTTAAGTGGTTAAATCCTAAAATGTTTTCTCTCTTGATCATTGATAACCCTATTAGTTACAAAGAAGATTTTTTTCTCGTTATTTTGACATATAAGCTGGTTTGACTAATATAACTGTCATACTTTAGTGATTAGGTGCTAAACTCAACTTTTTTTTGTTACATGTTTTACACTCATTTGAAAAGTTATTTATATTATTAAAACTTGTACGACTACCATGGTTGATGGGTTTTAAAGTACGTTGTTATATACGACTGAATGCATAAAAGTAAGGATACATTACATTGATCGTAACTTCATTGTAGTAAAATTTTACCTTCCGTAATTCTATAATGATTCATTCTTGTGATGCTTGTAAATAAAATAATTTTATCAAATGCGTGTAAAGTTACCCTTTTAACCTTTCACTTAGAAAAAAATATGTACCCCCTTTCATTGTAATAACCATAAACCTAATCTCATTGTTGCCATCACCCTCGTTGCTGCTAAACACAACTGAACTACTACAAGTGCCACCCCTAACATGTCACACCCGACATCTCACACCAACAATATTGTCCGCTTCGCCCACGAGGAGTCACGGATTTGCTTTTGGTTGCCGAGTGAAAACTTCCCAGGGAGGTCACCCATCCCTGGATTGCTCCACCTGAGAACACTTAACTGTGGAGTTCTCCTCTCATCCACAGCCAATACTCCCAAAACGCGTTTTTGATATTAGAGGTCAGACATTCCTTATGAACCAGGAATCTCTCCTGTCCACGGCCAATGTGAGATATGTGTAAGGTGTCATAAGCACCCCCTGTTTGGACTCATCGTCCTCGACGAGCCCGAGAAGTCACCATCCTTGGTGAGGTATGTCCCACACCCCGAACGACACAGGAGTGGCTCTGATACCATTCTGTAACACCCGGCCTCTCACACCAACAATATTGTCCGCTTCGCCCACGAGAAGCTCACGGATTTGCTTTTGGTTGCCCGGGTGAAAACTTCCCAGGGAGGTCACCCATCCCTGGATTGCTCCCACCTGAGCACGCTTAACTGTGGAGTTCTCCTCTCATCCACAGCCAATACGCCCAAAACGCGTGTTGATATTAGATGCTAGACATTCCTTATGAACCAGAATCTCTCCTGTCCACGGCCGATGTGGGATATGTATAGGGTGTCATATAACACCCTTGAAACTCAGATCTACATAAATTGGGTTTTAAAGTAGTGGAAAAATGGCTAGGGTAAGACAGTTAAAGGATGTTGTTTGTTGTTGAAGACAAATAATGTTTTGACCGGAAAATTGTGGTCGGCGGAAAAGGAGTACCAACTCTCCGTAAAAAGAAGAATGGGTAAAATTGTAATATTTAAACTGTTTACATGATTTTCTATCCCAATGATGAAATGCATGTTGGTCGAGGAAACAATAGGAAATATATCCATAGTTTCTTAAAACTATAGACAAAAGATAAAATTATAACATGACAAAAGAACGACCTTTTAATTTATTCTAAAAGTAAAACAATTCAACAAAAAAAAAGATATATTTAATATGTTTTTTAAAAATGGTTGGGTTATACAAACAACTATTTTTGTTATTGGGACACTCTCTTATCTTTATCTCTCTTAATGAGTTTGTATACATAAAAAGAGAAAATAAAAATAAAAATAAATTATACATATCAATAACAAATCCATTTTAAAAAAATGTTGCTAAAGCACACCACCTTTGTCTCATACATTTGATGGACATTTATCAATTACACAAATATTATCAGTCCAAATATGTTGAGACATAAGACGTATGTTAAAACACCCCCTTTAAAAGTTCTAAAGACTGTCAATGTGAGACTAGTTTATTTGATAGATGGTCTTGTCTCTTAAATTAGAGATTCTGGTTCTAACCCAGATATAACGTATATTAATGTAAATATTATCCGTTAAAAAATAAAAAAGTTCTTGATACTAGTATGATTGATTGAATAATTTATCTAAATATTTATTAAAAATTTAGCAAAAGACAAAAAGAGTTAATAGTAAAAAAGGTGAAACTGGGCCATCCACAGTAGAAGGCAGAGGTAGGATCATCAGTCATATCAAAACCACCCGCCCTCCCTCATTACTCACACCAATTTCATGCATCCTGCCATTCTCAGTTTTCACATCACTTTCCCTCAATTTCCCTCGTTACTCACACCAATTTCATAAGCCGTATATCAAAACCCAAATATACCCCACATTTTACATCGACACATTCCTACATATAAGTCTCATCTAGCATCATACGTGGAGTATAGGATTAAAAATACTGAAATGTGAAAAATTCATGGAGTGCTATCAGATGTTTATATGTTTCATATACTACATGATCCCCTATACGATACATATAGTGCAATACTACGCGTATAACGAATTTTAACAATACCTAAAAATTAAAAAGTAATTATTTTAGTTACAATAAATTTATATAAAAGAAATCATGTCATTATGACATTAACATATTCGGGCAACGGATGGTTATAAAAATAAAGTTTAGTTACAATAGATTTAAAAGTAAATTATGTATTGAATACGAAATATTTCTATCAGTAAAGTAAAAAAGGATAATATAAAATAATTATATTGCAGCACTTAAGTTGGAAAGTTTTGTTCGACTACGTGTAATTCACAGAGAGTTTTTTTTTCTTTTATGAAAAAACAAATATTTTTTTTCAATTCTTAGGCATGTCTCATGAACAGACACAATGCCAACTTTTTCTCTCTAAATTTGTTACATGATTATTGCATGTGTTATTTCTGTATATTATTTTATTTGCAAAAACACCAAATGATGTAAGACTTTAAGACACATTTTTATTTTAATAGACATCAAAATTATCAATTCTATATTGTTACCCTAAAATTACCTCACGTTTGTGATATATCACTTAAATAAGTTAACTAGAAGATAAAATAAAAATCAGAAAATATGTGTTCACATCCAAGGAGCTAGTTGTTTATGACTTTATGCTACCTTTTACTCCATGAAAAAATGGTTGATTATGTGAGTTTTGAACTCGTGACTATAGCGGAAGCCTCGTTTCTTTCTTTGTCCAAGTTTTAGACATTTAGATGGGAGAGCGGGGGTTACGAACAATAACCATGACCATACTTATTCACGCTAACTAAAATGATGATATAGATATTGATTTATGGGTTTGATTTTGATCTATGTTAGGGATTGATTATATTAATAAAATAGTTTTAGTGGTAAACTCATCAGATTTAGTTTCTGATTTTAAATAAGAACAATAATCAAGCGACGAAATATGGATGTGATATTCAAGATCTGCAGTAATGGGATGATATAATTGCATACCCTACTTTTGCATACTTGGTGAGAAGCTTGGCTTAGTTTGGTTAAAATTGATTAATGCACATCATTGGTGAGAAGCTTGAATCTTATATTTGGTTGTTATGTAAATCGAAGAAATGGGCATTTGGTTTAGGGTTTATTAACATCATTGTTGGTGTATATTTAGTAGCTTGGCTTAGTTTGGTTAATGAATCAAATATTGTAATTGAGATCATATTAGAGTTAAATTGCAATGGAATTGTAGGCTTTGAAATTAATATACTGGTATTAGTGATCGAACAATAATTGGTTTGAAACTTTTGGCTAGGTGACAAAAAAATCAAGCAATCAAATGGCCATGAAGAAGGGCATGGGCCTGCTTAAAGATTTGAGAACAAATAGTATGTGCTTATGTTTGGATTAGTTTAAATAATAGCTTTTCAAATGCCAACATTTTCATATAAAAATGGTTTTCAATTATTGATGCAATTATGGCCTTCACATGTTCATTTATTGCAATGGGACTTGGATTAGCCCGAGTAATGGGCAAAAATATGTATCGTCAACATGATGATATGCGATCTTGTTGATGGGTCACAAATAATATAAGGTGGTGAAAATGTACGTTTTTAGTTAACTTTTCCGTCTTATCGATATTACTGTGAATACATGTAAAAGATTTAATATTTTATTTGATGACTTAAATTTTTATACCACGCCTAAAATTTGACCCAATATGCAACAATTTGAAAGTTCAATTTATGCATCCAATAAGGTGAGTCGCACCTCATTTTTGTCCATTTTTTATTATTTTATAATTACTGTAAGACGTTACTCATTTTTAAACGATACACCACAACCAGGTTTAAAAAAAATTATTAGACACGCAATTCCTCAAATACCTAGTTAACTGTCGAGACTTTTCTCTCTATCTTTAAATGCGACTTATATATGGAAATTTTAGTGGGCAAATCAATAGAATATGATACTTTTCCAAATTATATTTAATCTCTACAAGATTATTGTATATAAATATAACAAATCGTATGAATGGAATAACCCTTATGTTGTGTTCTCAAGCCTCATTTAAGGAGAGAAATGGAAGAAAATGTAAAATAATTGTGTTCCCGAGCTTTTTTTACGGAGGAAAATGGAAGAAACAAAAAACTTTGTGTTCCCGAGTTTTTAAAGGAAAGAAACAGAAAGAAACGAAAGGAAAACTTTAATAATTTTATCTTCAAACTTTCCTTCCAAAATGGAAGAAAATGAAAAGAAAAGAAATAAACACATAAAATTCTTAATTTTTTTCATTTCTTTAAAACTCTAGAACACGAAAATCTATAATGTATTTTCTTTTCTATCCATTCTTTTCTATCCATTTCTTTTCTCTAGTTAACTTCCTTTCTCTTCGTTTCTTTTATCTTGTTAATTTCATTTCACTTTTTTTCTTTTCTTTTCTTTTCTTTCATTTATTAAACTCAGGAACACAGCGTTAATAATTACTAACATTCTACAATTTGGTGCCTAGCTATATAATATGTTCGATTTTTCCGAATTTAGTGGACTCTCTTAAAATGAATCGTTCCTTGTACATTCCGTAAAGGGGTTCTCTTGAATTGGAAACATTTGTATAAAAGGCTCTTATTTTTGGTTTCATGTATATTTTGTACGGTTCATAACAAGGAACAAAATAACGACTAGGCACTAGCTACTAAAGAAAAATAATTATATACAGTATCTGATACTTAATTTTTTAATGTGCTATTATGTACTTGAGAATAAAATTACACCGGTCTATCAAATACTTATAAGATAACTCCAGTAAGAAAAATAAGGTATTTACCAATAGAAATTAGAATTCCTTACCGGCTACGATCCCTTTATGCTTTCATACAAACAAAAAACATACGCAATTCTTAACACTATTCCCTTTAACTATGTTTCGAACTATTTGTCCAAATGAAAAACATACACAATTCTTATCTCTAACGCTTCATACAAATAAAATCATACTCAAATTTCAATTTTGATTAATAGATAATGCATACCTATGCCATTAACTCAAAGTGAATATAGAACTATTCACTTCTATAATATTACAAATTTTGAGATATTACATGAATATGATATAAAATAACTTTTCATAAATTTTTTACTCCTTGTTGTCACCAACCACTTTCTTGATTTCACTTCCACACCTACTAAACATAAAAACACAATTTCAACTTGGTATAATCATCAAAATTCGCAACATCATTGTAACAACTTCAAGCATCACTTAAGAGTTAAGATTACATTCGTTTGAGAATCAAAACGATTGTACACTCTCATAACAAATCAAAACGGTTGTACACTCTCAGGTTATCCACTGATCCCACATTATTAGAACCATCAACATCAAACGGTTTCAGAAGAACGCCTTTACCTTGCGAATCATACCCACCGTCAATTTCAACACTCCGGTCCATGGAGCGATTCATCGGATCCTTTCCTCAAATAAGATCCGAGTTCAAACTATCTATCGAAATTTCAAAAAACTATCATTAAATGACCAGAAGTTACTTGAAGCAGAATGATACATTTTAAATCTTTAGGATAATATATAATTATACAAACGTGTCGTTAATATTAAAACGCCTTTTGAGCAATGCAGTGACATTGAATAAAGAGTGGAGCATTTATGTACTCTTAATGGCAGCCGATCTTTCCTATAAATAATATTTTGACCTCGTAATTAAAACTCTGCCCAATGCAGACACACAACTCTAATAAATAAGAGTATTATTATTATTAGAGTAAATTACTATTTTAGTCCCTGTGCTTTGGTCATTTTAACCATTTGAGTCCAAAAACGAATTATCTAACAAATCAAGCCCTATGGTTTTTATTCTATAACTATTTCAGTCTAATATACTAACAGAGTTAGATTTTCAGTTATTTTTTAATAAAATGTCCAAACTGCCCTTGGACTGAAATGGTTATTTTTTAATAACCTCAGGGACCAAAAATGTAATTTACTCTCTCACACAAACATATATTATATATATATATATATATATATATTATATAAAAATATATATTATATATATTATATTATTATTTATTTTGTATTATATATTATATATATATATTATATTATATAAAATATATTATATTATTTATTTGTATTATATATATATTATATATATATTAATTATATTATATTATATTATAATATATATATAGATGCACGAAATGTTTTATTTTTACTTTTTAAAGTTTTTTAAATATTAAGCTTAATTTTAAATCGCTCAGTTATAAAGTCGTATTTAAACATTCATCTTATCTAACAGAAAATTTAAAAGCGTTTGACTTATTATATTTTTATTTGAACGGTTAAACTCTTAAACATCCTTGATCCTTTTAATCTTTTATTTATTTAACCACAAAGTCTTTTAACTGTTATTTTATTTAATATTTTTTGATCGTTCAATTCTATAAGCTTCTTTTTTAATTTTTTTGTATTTATACATATTTTTAATTATTTGGCTCGTTTAAACGTAATTTATCGCTCTTTTATTTGAACGTATTTTTACTATTTGTTTATTAAAAAGCTTTCTTTTTCAAACCACCTGTTAAAATTATTTAACCTGTTTGACTAATATATGTGTGTATATGTTAA
Organism: Flaveria linearis; assembly: GCA_024085815.1. Taxonomy (NCBI): domain Eukaryota; kingdom Viridiplantae; phylum Streptophyta; class Magnoliopsida; order Asterales; family Asteraceae; genus Flaveria; species Flaveria linearis. The sequence continues at coordinate 18,034,943 of CM044002.1, forward strand.
AATATTTTATTTTTTATTTTTTAAAGTTTTAAAAATATATTTTTAAACCGTTTGGATTTTAAACTGATAAGTTAATTACTAAAAAACATTTTTAAGTGTTTATAAACCATTTGGTTTTCAAACATCACTCTTTATACAATTGGTTTTTAAAATTTAAAAGGATGGTTTTTTAAACAATTTAAAATCACTAATCTTCAAATTGTTCGGCTTTAAAATCTTTCGGCTTTTTAACATATTTTTATAATCATTCGGCTTTTTAAATTTATTTTTTAATCGTTCATCTTACTTAAATGTCTTTTAAAATCTTTTCGCTTTTCAAATGTTTTATTTAAATAGCTTTTTAAACCGTTCAACAAATTAAACTTCGTTCTAAACTTGTTTGCCTTATTTGAAGTCTTTCAAACGATTGTTATTCAAACGCAACGATGAACTTAAAAGTTTAAATAAACTAAACATATAATTTTAATATCGTAAAAGCCCTAATTGTGATAATCAAAACTCAAGTTAATCCTTAAAATAATACAAATGACATAAATTTATGACAAAGAATCAAAAAGAGAAAAAAGATGTTTTAATAAAATGAATTGTTGAAAAGAAAGCATTTTAATAAACGAATAGTAAAAAGACGTTCAAATAAAAGAACATGATAAAATTACGTTTAAAACTAGCCGAATAATGAAAAACATGTATAAATACAAAAAATTTAAAAAGAAGCGTAATAGATTTGAGCGATTAAAAAAAACGCGTTTAAATAAAATAACAATTAAAAAATAATTTGCGGTTTAAATAAAACAAATAGATTAAAAGGACATTTAAGTAGCTTAACAATTTAAATAAAAAGTATAATAAGCCAAAAGATTTTAATTTTTCTGTTAGATAAATGAATGGTTTAAATACGACGTTTAAAACCGAGCGATTTAAAATTAAAATGTAAAAAAATTTGAAAAATAAAAATAAAAAAATTCCGTGTACATAACATATATATATATAATACGTTTGTGTGAGAGAGTAAAATTCGTTTTTGGTCCCTGAGGTTATTAAAAATAACCATTTCAGTCCAGGGTATTTTTGTTATTTTATTAAAAACTAACTGAAAAATCTAACTCTGTTAGTGTATTGGACTGAAATAGTTATAGAATACAAACCATAGGGCTTGATTTGTTAGAAAATTCATTTTTGGACTCAAACGGTAAAATGACCAACCAGAGGGACCAAATAGTAATTTACTCTATTATTATTATTTATGTATTATTATTATTATTATTATTATTATTATTATTATTATTATTATTCTTCATATTCATTAATCATCCACCTTCTCTTTCTATATTCATTTCTGCCACCCATCTTCCACCAACACATTAACACTGCGTTTGTGTTTGTGTTTTCATCAGACACAAAATACAACACCCCATCATCCCCTTCACCCCTTCCTCTATCTCCTCAAAATTCATCATCAAAATCACCTTTTGTAAGATATACACATCCGTTGAAATGGTGTTTGGATGGCGAAAAGCTTTCTGCACATCGGTTCCTCGAGAACCTGATGCTGATCCTGCAGTTAAACCTAACAAATATGATCATAATCATAATCATAATCATAATCATGATCATGATCATGATCATACTCCGAGATTTGGTGGTAGGTTTGTATTTTTCAGCTCTTCTTCTTCTTTCAATCCGTCAACAACCGAGGCTCTCCGTTGCCGGACAACCACGCGCCGCCGTGCCGGAGAAATCAGCATCTGTTCCGGTGAGTCCAAAGCTTCATTGTAAGACTGGAAGCAGAAGTAGGATGTTTCAATGGGTCGTCGACTCCATCATAGCCTCGATCTCCGTTACTTTCTCTCTCCTGAAATCGAACATACGCCTCTCCACTGTAAGATCAGATTCATCCACTCATCAACTTTTTGTGATCATTTACTTTCCATGATCATCGTAATCATCAGATTCGGATTATTGAGAGATCTAATCATGTAAATGATTGAATTCCAACACATGTGGTTTGAATTTGCAGAATAGATGTGGATTGTGCTTTCAGAGCGTGAAGAGAGGGACGAGGAGTTGCGATTTTTCACCGCTGAGTGTTCTCACAGTTTTCACTTTCCGTGCATCGCCGAATACGTGAAGGACTTTCCGAGCCTCGCCGAATACTATATGTGAAGGAGAAAGGGAGCCTAATTTGCCCTATATGTGGCACCATGCGCAAAGAGACGCTTGTGTTGTCTGTTAACGATCAGAATCAGAAGCTTCAATTTGCTGAAGAAGATGATAAGACGAAGGAGAAGGTATCCGCAACAGTAATGGAGGATGTTGTTGAGAAGAAGAACAATTGAGGAAACATAATTCGTTCAGGCCAGATTTGAAGGTTTACAACGATGATGAACCGTTAGGTTCATTGACACCTAAAGGAAGATTTAATCCGATTCCGGAATCGGATGAAAACTCCGACGAAGACTCAATCGTAGAGTTCCAGGGGTTTCAAACTGATGTATGCCGTAACAGTCCTGTTGATGTTCATGCAAGAGATGTAGACGTACGGTTGTTGCCGGAGGCAGCGGTGATCTCCACCGGTAGAGGTTATGAAACGCACGCAATTGTTCTGAAAGCAAAAGCTCCGCCGCTGAGATCGAAAACTCAAGGCAGAGCTCGATCGATCTGGTAACCGTCGTTGATGTGAGTGGAAAAATGTCAAACGAAAAGCTCCAGATAATGAAACGAACGATGAAGATGATCATTTCGTCACTTTCATCCTCCGATCGATTATCAATCGTTGCGTTTTCTTCATATTCTAAACGATTATTACATCTAAAGAGGATGACGATTAGCGGTAAACGAGCAGCTCGCCGGATAGTGGAGGCGATGGCGGTTCTCGACGGTTGTTCAAAACGCTAACGACGCCGTGAAGAAGGCCGCGAAGGTGCTAGAAGATCGTACGGAGAAGAACACCGTCGCTAGCATCTTCCTCCTCTCCGACGTCTCCGATCAGTCATCATACGTTTCCTCCACACGCTACTCTCACCTAAACGTCGCCGTTCATACACTGAAACTCACCGTGATCGACGACCACACGTTCGCAAAAACCGTCGGAAGTTTACTCAACGTGGCGGTTCAGGATCTACAACTGCACTTACGATTCATCTCCGGCGAATCTCCGGCGGAAATCACGTCGGTGTTCTCATACGCACCACGATCCATTGCTCTCGGCACCGGAAGAATTCCGATCGGAGAAATGTATGCAAACGAAGAGAGAGAGTTGTTGATCGAACTGAAAGTACCCTCATCGGCGGTGAGGGTCCACCAAGTACTATCCGTGCGCTGCAGTTACAGGGAATCAGTAAGCCAGGATGTTATTTATTGCAACGAGCATGCACTGGTTGTACCTCGTCCACACACCGTCAGATCATCTTCACCCGCCATCCAACGGCTCAGAAGCCTCTTCATCACAACTCGTGCTTTAGCCGAGTCGCGCCAATTAACGGCTCGAAACGACTTGACCGGCGCGTATCATACCCTCACGTCGGCTCGAGCTGTATTGCATCAAACGAGCTCGGCTTCGAGTGAGTTTATGGTCGGTATCGACGCCGAGTTGAACGAATTGCGAAGGCGGCGACAGGCTCAGGCTCAGGCTCAAACAGAGCGAGTGGCTTATGTGGATGAAAAGGATGAGCCGTTGACGCCGATGTCGGCTTGGCGTGTGGCTGAGAAGCTTGCTAAGGTTGCGATCATGAGAAAGACGTTGAATAGAGTCAGCGACTTACACGGCTTTGAGGACGCCAGATTCTAGTTAGAAATTTATGTTTTAGTCCTTATTGTTTGAGTTGTGACAATTCACACCCTGGAAGAATTAAAATGTTGTAATTGGAAATATGTGGGACTAGATAAAGACAAAGAGAGCCCAATCTGGGTAGAAAAAAACAAGAAATGATGAGATTGATTGATATGGGGTATGAAAGTTGAAAAGGGTCGGGGCTGTATGGCTTTTTGTTTTATATAAAATAAAATGATAGAATATTAGTTTAAAAAAACGGTGGAAAGATTGTGAGGGGTAAATGATGATGACTGAAGGAGTATCTTTTTGTGTTATAAAATATATTGTTTGGTTTTTTCAATTGTCATTTTGTGGGTATATCATCATTAGATGGATGGAAATTGTGCATGAATCTAATCTTAAAATTTGGACTGTCACCTTTTAGATTTTTATGGTTCCTAAAATTCCAAAAATGGAGTCCAAGATGAATTGATATGCATATTATCACTATACAGAGAAGATCAAGAAAGTAGTATTGTTTACAATGTGTTATACCTAGGTTGTCTTGTATCTAGTAGCAACTTTCACAATATGACCTTAGTAACTAGAATCATATCAGACCTAGAATATATTATGTATTAGTCGAGGAGAAAAAGATTCTCCGAGTGAAAGGCTCGAAGTAAGAATTTTAATATGTTTTTATATCAATCTATTTGAACAATTTATGAGCTCTTACTAAACTGATTCTTTACGGTCTTCTACCTCAAGAGTTTTATCAAGTCAGAAGATGTATTACAAAGCGCATTATAAGCTATCAGCTTTGTATTATAAACGTGATCATATTTGACATAAATATATAGCAAGTATATAAATCCTTAAAATGTATGATGTATGGGTTGTCGTCAATTTGTCATCATGATAATAACCTAAAAATATAATGTTTAGCCACTTTACCTTCTTTGTGTATGATATAGTGTTAAGGGTTAAGCAGGTTTATAAATCTCATGATACGGATATGCTAATATTAAATTAATTAAATTGAGAAAAACTTCAATTATTTGTAAACGAGTCCTAAAACCAGTTGAAGACGCAAGCTTTTTGGTCAAGTGTCTTGATCATCCAAAGTTACAACACAACACCAGTTGTGCTCTAATAGCATTGCATTAACTATGCGCATGATTGATTGATCGCGTTAACCAATCAATAACTTTGATTTATCTTGTGATTCTAAAGACTTCTCGTATGTTTAAATCACGGTAATAAATAAAACTAGATTTGGAGACCGCGCGTTGCCGCGGTCTCTTTTAGGTTTTATTGTTCTATGGATTGTAATCCACATGATATTTTGTCTATGGAATTGTGATCCACATGATATTCCGGGTTGTAAAAAACTCTATTAAATAATAGAAGTTAATGTATCATACGAACCATCTCACTTCAATTTCAGATACTTGGACCATGTGTCAGTATCTCTTTAACAAATGATTAAAACTATAAAGAAAGTTATCAATTGAAGATAAGATTGTGACTTACATGTCCATAGCCACTAAACAATGTTGCAAGCTGCTCTTCATTGACCTATTAAAGAGACCATTTGAGTAAATAACATTTAGACTATGAAACAAATGACACATTGTATAGAAGAAGTAAACGGAAACATGCAATTTACTCACATTGTGATCAATGTCAGAGACATAAACAGTTCTCTTGATGCTATCTTCTCGTTGAGCTCTGAAAGCCCTGCCATTGGATGGTCTTCGGGTGTTGCTATAGTTACCTCTCCTCTAATTTGGATAACAAAATTGAACTATTTTACAGTTCTGATGTTGAAAGTAGAAAGAAACATAACACGCAACCAACTACACTATAATTAGCTAACATAAAGTTCTATAACATATGAAGAACTAATCCATCACGCGCTTTTTACCAATTATAACATCAAGAAATAAACAGAACAACACTGATGTACAAATGAACAACATACATTTGTACACAACCTGGGGAAATGAAGAACATCCATAAAAAGAAAGAACCTTTATCACACATCTTAATGCAAAAAGATGCAAAATCTCATAACCAACCCTCAGAAACATAAATTTGGTACAATTAAAGACATTCATCAATCGAAAACACGAACACAATGAAACACACTATCACAATTTTTAGGAATCCTCCATAATGAAAGACACTATTATTATGAGTTGGTAGGAATATAATAATAAAAATACACTAACATTCAGAAAACAAAGAAGAAGAAGATAACAAACCTAAGGACGTAACAGATTCGATCGAGCACTGATATCGCTCCCCACGAACCAATCTCCAGTCATACTTAACCAAGTCAGCAATAACACCAAACCAACTGAACACTGTTCCTGTCCAAGCAATTCAAGAAAAACAATCCAGTCCACTCAAAACATAATATTATAGTTAACTTTACAATCATAGTAATAAATCACACAAACAAAACACTTGTTTTCATGCTAAATCAATCACACCCAGCCCTCAACAAAGGGCAAATAAGCTATGGGCTCAATTAAAGGAAACACAATAACAAATCATAAAAACATGAAACACGAAACATGACGTTTGTGCTTTATGAACGGCTTTCTCGTATATTAAGAAAAGACATACATTATAGCCTGATACAAACTACATGTCCTCTGATATCACTTATGTTACATGTGGTCTCTTTTGTTGTCATCCCCACCATGCCTGCAAATTTAGCAGTGAAGGTTAGAACTTACAAAGTACAACTCATCATGCATATCAAGCATTAGCTACTTATACATCACTACAAGTGATTATGTTATAGCTGCTAACATAAATCCAAAGTGATGAAGGAACTATGCATATTTCTTGAGGGGTTCCCACAAAATACTATATATTCCACAAAAGCCATAAAGGCAGCATTCACCGGAACTCTATTTGCAAATTTTGATCAGATAGGTCCTTTTCTGATTTTGGATTTTGATTTTCTAATATAAAAAAACTGGTATAAAAGATAGTAAAAGATAAAGAAGTTACCAGTTACCTGTTGTGTGGGAAGCCAGTGTATATATAATAACGACAAATTAAAAAATTGATACATTAAAGGGTAACACATTTGATACATAAAATTGCAAAACATGTAAAGTTATATACATTTATATGTAGTTTAACCATAAAAAAAGTAAATGTGGCCAAATTGACCGGTTATCTACAACAGATTCAATTATGGGTTAACTTTTCCTTCGATGGTAATTTTTTAAAAAGAATTCCAGGAGTTAAGAAGACAAACCGCCAAGAGGTCGTCAAATTTCGAGCCTTTCTGTCTAACTGAAGATTTTCCAAGGCATAGGAGGCACGGTAATATCTTCTGAATTATCATCATTTTCATATCTAAAGTTGTAATCATCATTCCTGTAGCTAGAGTTTGAGGAACACCTCTTCGTTCTGATTTATTAAGAAAAACATAAATTAAACTATATAAGAAATGAATGCTAAGAAGACAATGGAAATCTATTTATATTATTATTGTATTTATTTCTTTACAAGATCCAACAGCAAGGGGCCACTATCTCCATTCCTGTTTATATCATAACCATTCTTATTACTGAAGTCCTTAACTCCGCTTTCCATGCATCTTTTGCTGCTGTAATGGCGCATTTACTCCACATTATAGAAAAAAGTAATTGAACAAACTCAAAGAATCATGAATATAACACTAGTAAATTATGGCAAGAAAGAAAACTATTACCAGATTACACTCTGGGAAATAAACTTTTAGCGTGTGGCCAAGCTGCGCCCAATCCAAGTATTCACATACGAGTGCAGTTAGAAGCCGGCCTGAAGGCATATCAAATAATACCCCAAATTACATATGGCTCATGATTTAAATGCCATCACCCGTACATATAAACAGATATGTGTGCACATACATAGTCTTGATATAATGAGAATTAGATGATTAAAATTTTGGTAGAGCATACCTGAAGGGGAAGCATGAAGCTGCTTTGCACGATCATTGCAGCTACCCAGCAGTGCAGGAGGGGCCTTCGTCTTTCACAATCGCCTTATCTTCTTCCTCTATTGCCTCAAATACATTTGCTCTGAGTTCAGCCTACAAATAAACAGTATTCAAACTCAGATTATAGAGCTTGGATTAATGGCCATCCTCCACCAACATATAGAGCTTGGACATAAGTCATGTAAACCTGGGAAAATTCAAGTTGTAGGAAAACTACAAACCAAAAAAAATATTTTTCAAGCAATTTGGTTGTCTGATGAAAATCGAAACATTTCTATTATCGGAAAACTTTCACATTACAATTATCTATTGGTTGGCCAACTGCAAAATGAGCTTTAGGTTTTCTAAGCGATTTTAGAAACCAACTTGAAGCTAGGAGATAAATAGAAACAACTTCTAATTAGTATAAACTTGCAAGCAGCCACATTTTAACTAATTCCACCTGATTTGCTGATGTGGCACTAATTGATGCCATGCTACATATGCAAACCATGCTTACGTGTGAATATAAAAAAAAACAGGCATTTATTTACAAGTTTAAAAAAATGATTCACATGGCATATATGATGCGACACCGGTGTTAGTGTATTCACGTAGAAGAGCTAACGGGTTGACTCGGGTACAAATGGTACAGATCGTGGAACAATAGTAACTTGAAGGCGAAAGCTTGAAGCTAATATACCATATTTGCTATTTGTACAACAAATCAAATAATATGTGAAAAGAAAGATAAGGAACGAAGACTGGTTACCTTTATTTTGTGTACAACCTACTTTTGTAATTGATATGAGAACCAATTCACATATATCACCTGAAAAAATGAAAATCATAACAAAGAAAGTCAAAATTAATGAAAACAAAGTCATGATTTTATAAAACATTAAATAGCTACCTGCATTACTCTGATTATAAGATTATAACTCCAACAAATGGCATGGAATCATGTCACTCAGATGTAACAATTGTTGGAGATAATTCATAGAAAAGTAAATTGGATAAATGTCTGATACATGATTAGCAACAAAAATAGGAGCAGCTTCCATTGCAGCAGGTTTTCCCTTTTAATCTAATGGTTGCTACATCATTTAAATAACAATATATAGCAATCAATAATATGATGTTGCAATACAATTACACCATAATGTACTATTTTAATCCTCCAAAGTATTATAAAAACAGTTTGGCTTGAACTTTAATGATACAATGCACTGAATTAACAAACTTAACAATCATTTATCTAGACTAAGCACCAAATGTTGATTGTTTCCATTGCAGGTGCTAATAACACTGCATCTACATCATACAATGACATGTTTTATACAATTAAAGAACTTTAGATATGATCTTACCCTAATAAGAAGAAAATCACTGCAAACACAATCAAATGACAGACATAATTCCTACTCACCAGTTCAAAATCTCTCACAGGCATTTAATCAAACACCTTGCGTGCGTTCAAGATTCAGCTCACACAGTGCACCATTTCCTGTAGCGATCAAGCTTACAACACAACACAACACGATGCATATCATAATCAGATTATAAATTTGTTTAAAAATAAATGAATAACCCAAATGAAGCTTCGTTTTAAATCTAAGTTGAACAAAATCAAGCTTACCTCTTAAACCTTCACAAAAATCAATCGAAATCACCGATAGGGAAATGACTCCGAGCCATGATACCTCCGCCTCTGTAAAGTCATGAACCCTAATAGTCATCATCCCTGAACATTGAACGGCCTAGATGGGAAGGCGACATCGTGGAGGGGTTGTCGATTGTCTTCCTCCCTCATTATCTCCTCTCTGAGCTGATTAGGGTGAAGAACTGAAGATAAAGAGATTTGTTGTGAGGTGTGGATTAGGGTTAGGATTAGGGTTTTGTTGTGACTGTGAGGTGTGAGGTCGGTGTGGCACTGTTGCCACGACAATTTAGAATAAATAGAATAGAAATATCATTGATTTACAAGATATGTGTGGGGTGGGTGGGGGGGCCGGTGGGGAGAGATGAGTTATGAATTTATGTGTCCCAACAACTTGGTCCAGTGATTAAGAGTCTGCTCTTCCAAATGGAGGTGTTGGGTTCGAATACCACTTGTGCCAGTTGAAGGGACATCTGGGTGAGGGAACGAATCTGGACTTTATCCCGGGTTCGAACCTGACAGGGGGCGAAGGTTTACCCATTCCCGGGATTCCTGCGCATCGGGCGGGGTGGGGGGGGGGGGGTGGGGCTGGGCTTGTGTAAACTTCACGCACCAAAAGGAAAAACTCAGATCCATAAACATTAAATCAAAAGGAAAACTCAAGATCCATAAACATTAAATAACGAGGTAAGAGTATCTTGCAGAGACCATGTGTATGTCTTGAATTTTGTTTGATGAACATACATCTGTTGATGATACGCATGTAAAAAATTAACACATGTCTGGTGATTTGTGTATGCCATGATTTTGAGCCGGCGTTGATGGAAATAAGATTAGATCGGCAAGCGAAAGTAAAACATAACTATAACTAAAGGCGTAACTAACCGTTATGATATATTGATATAATAATAATACACACGAAAATATTACTACAGTTTATGATTTTCATTCATTAATTATAACATGTGAAATTATTGATTTGTGCTATTATTTCGTATCATGAGATTTAAAATTAAAGTGAGAGATCACAACATGCCATCATAAATGTTGTTTTTATTATTTGGTTTGCTTCATTTTAAATATTAAATCTCAATTATTGATCTTTCATATGTGAGTCAAACAGGTAAATATGGTCTCCTATAATTTTATATGTTTCTTTTACACCAATCTTTTTTTAAAAATGAGCCCAATTCACATCCATCAAATAATTAATGTTACATTCAAATTTTGTAACAAACTATCTTTCTAGAAAATGAACGGGTTACTTAAATTAGATGCATTTAATATAGCCGAGATTAAAATAAATTCATCGTCTCTCACTTCATTATTATAAAATATAATATAATAAGTAAAGTGTAATACAATAATTAAATAAAAACAAAAACAATGATGGGAAGCAGCTTGTGACCAGTTAAACGGTGATTTTTAAGATTCTAATGCGAAAACTTTTTCGGACTATTCTTTGAAGTGGTAGGGAAAGTATGTTTTCAAATCCAAAAGTGAAAAATGAAGTAAAATAAAAGCAATAATTGTATTTCGAATTATTAAAGTTTCAGTGTGATTATAATATTTACCAAAAGTGCATTTCATTTGTATTTGAATTGTATTTTATACAAAACAATCTAGGGTTCAAATTAGGACAATCAAAATAGGACAGTACTTCAATGAATTGCAGCAAGTTTTATAGCTTTATTTATTCTAAAACCAATATACGTTAAAAAAAATTTGGTTTATTAAGAAAATTCATGTCAACCGTTAATCGTGAGCGATCGGTTCCAATAAATCAATAACATGATTGTAATTAAATGAAAATTGTGATGAGTTATTATTAGTCGGTAAATGTAAAATAGAGAATTAACATTTTTTAATTTTAAAAACTACCCACTATTAAACTAAAATATCTAAAGATTACTACTCATTTCTCTCTACTAAAATATTATGTGTTTTTCCAGCACAATATATTTCTAAAACATCGATTTCAAATATGTTTCTTAAAAGAGTATGAAGAAAAACGAAGAACAATAACAAACCTTAATAAAAACACTACATATTTGTAATAATGGAATTATATAACACAAAACCGAATTACATATATGTAATAATATATTACATACTTGCAATACCAAAATTACATATATGCGATAAGAAGTTATTTGCGATAATAGATTTATGATTGTGTTACTCGTGTTCTTTGTATTAACAAAAGCAATGAAATAGTTGGATGAAAAAAACTTTGAACTACACCTTGAAATCATTGCAAATAGCAATCTTTCTTCCTATCAAACTCAACGGTGGAGTCTTTTTAGTTGTTCATTCTGATGCGGTTGCGTGTTTGGTTTAAAATTAACATATGTGTGATTGTAGAATGAAATTTACATAATAACATGATTACTGATTACATATGTGTGATAATGAAATCATAGGAAGGTCTAGACTTGATGTTCTTTAATGTGATCACTTTAGTGAAAACATGTGTTTTTCATGTTTGTCGTATTGATGAAAATCATAGGATAGTCTACTAACAAAAAAATCCTTTGTAAAGTTCCTTTAAACGCACTTTAAATGAAAACTGGAAATTTCAAATAAGGATTTGAATGAAAAATAAGATATAAAATAAATAATATTTGAACAAGTAACTATCGAATATAGAACTGTGCAATCTCAAGAACATATCCTTTAAATAATAAAACTACAAGAATAATTAATAATTATGTGATTTGCTAAGATTGATTTCTTTATATTGGAACCTTTCAATGTATATGTTTTGTTAGTTATCATCACTCTTTTGATACAAGTTTTAAATATCAAACTTACGGGAAGAAACATCACTATGTATACACATGTATCATTAATCTAAGTACACTTTAGTACATTGCTGTTTTCAATGTTGTTAGGACCGGATCGGACCGGCCGGTCCGACCGGTCGGACCGCGATTCGGGGCTGGTCCGGTCCGGTCCGGGGTGGATCGTTTTGTGCAGTTGAACCGGCCGGTTCGAACCGAGTCGGCGGTTGGACCGGCAACCGGTTCGGGTCCGACCGGTTTTCGCATATTTTTTTTTTTTTTTTTTTTTTTGATTTTAGTGGGTAAAAACGGGGTGTTAAACCATAAATTAGTACTTTGTATATACAAATATAGTTAAGTTTTATATATAACTATAAAATATATGTATAAATCATATATGAATTACTTATATTTAATTACATATATAAATATAATTAAAATATAGTTAAATTCGGTCCATCGGTCCGACCGGTCCGACCACCAAACCAGTAAGCCGTCCGGTTCGACATCCGATCCGGTTCTAAGAAGATTGCTGTTTTTAAATTGAAATAGTGAAAAGAAAGGTTAACCTTTTTATGTAAAACTTTATGGAAAAAGATAAGAAGGGTTAAAAGTGAAACTTGGGAAATTGGAACGAAAGGTTAAAGGTGAAAAAAAGGAGGGATAAAGTTTCTGTTTCCTGAAATCCCGCTTTAAGATGCTATGTATTATTTGCATCTCACTACGGATAAAATACTTTTCGCTTTCTTAAATAATAAATACATAGAAATAATTTTAAATAAAAAATGATCTTAATTTCAAGTGATTAAAGTGATTTACTCAAATCAATTAAAAATAAGAAGATTTTGGATTTTAAGTATCACTCTGAGCAAAAATGCTTAGAGTGAGTTAAATTTTTTTTTCCGACTATGAGCTTCTTACTAAGGAGATTGGGGTGTAGTATCAACTGATAAAGAAGTATAGATGGGTTTATTAAACATTAAACAAACACTTATCATCCAAAATAGAATCGTATATTTATCTTTAAAAAATACACGATTTTCAACATATATTAGAGCAAAAGGTGAGTGGTTTTTTTGTGATATAGGCTACACCTTAGTTCACCCTCACTCACCAATGACGGTTATAAGAGGGAAGGTAGGTCATGCTGAAGTAACTACTCATTTATTGTTTTTTAATCACGTCGGTGTCACATCAATTTTTTACCCGTATTCTTACAACTCTCATTTAAAGTTGAAAATGTTAATCCTTACAAACTCTCATTTAAGTTGAAAATGTTAATTCTTTCTCCTTGTAACAATATTAATGCACAGAAAATACGATATAATCCACACTTACATGCATACATCTCTAGCGTGCGCTTAACCCAGATCACAAAGGCAAGTCGGACAGTGTTTTTTGGCTGTCGTGGCTAGACAGCTAACCATGTTGTCCCGGTCATGAGGCCACAGCTTTCCGTCTGAGGCCAGTGAGTGAGATATAATTTTCCAAACTCACAAGCATTAGTGTAGTAAAAGTTTCACGGCTCACGGGCCACATATTCTAATAATTAATGATATACTTTTGTGTGTATCATGTTTTCTAATAACTTAAATGAGTGTGTATCATGTTTTCTATTAACTTAAACGAATATGACACCCAACCCATTCATGTATAAATTAATGTCTCTATTCCACGTATAAAATGAAATATGTAAGGTTTAAGCACATAACAGACCAAGACCAAAGATTCGAGCATCTAATAACTATATGCATGAAATGTTCTAGTGTTGTTTTCATGATTTTCTCCAACATATATAGAGAAGACATTCAATACATAACTAATGTAAGTAAACTACTACAAGAACCATATAAACACTATTTCTTAATAGTTTACGTGTTTTAAACCATTTACACAGTACTTTTAAAGAATTATGCAGGGTAAAAGAAAAAAAACAGAGATATTACTAACTGAGTGGAATTCTTAAAAGAAATAAAATGGGAGAGAAGAGTACCTTGATACAAGTAACATACAACACACAATGCATATTAAAAGTGCAGTTGCTTGCACTGACCCACTTCTACCTCTGTAGGGCAATATGGACACTTGAAAGGCCTTGTGCTGTTGTTTTTAGACAACTTAGTTATCGACTGTTTGCAAAGCACATGCCCGCATGACATCAGCATCGGCGGGTTTTCTTCACTAGCCTGATCACGGCTCACCGGGCACACAAATATCGAGTGAAACTGAAACTCTTGATCCAAATCCACAGGCACAGGTAACTGCTTCATAGACTGCCATTCTGTTCTTTCCTGTCATCACACTTACCAGCTTTAGAAGGGTTGGTAGTGCTTGAACTCCAGCTGCAACTGTTACACTTAATGGGCTTGGTAAGACTCGCCCAACAGATTGCAGAATTGTTGGGCGAGTTCGTGGGCCAGCTTGGCCCAATGGTAGGTGATACAAGCTCGATATACGGAGATGACTCAGCTTTCCAGTCCATAGAAGACACGCCATAGCTTCTGGATTTCGGAGAAATGTTGGTTGGAAAAGGGGGAGATGCAAGTTCTCATGTATTTCAGAGCTTCATCTCTATGACCAAGTTTAAGAATCTCCATGAACTGTAAACGATGGAGTTTGAGTTCAATGTCCGATCCGTTTTGTTGGAGTTTCTCGTGGTTGGCGGTGGCCCATTTCAAAGCAGGACCCAGGTCTCGAGATTTCATTGACTCGAGTATTTGATACATTTCTAAAAAGTGAGTTTTCTTATCGATGACCAGTTCTTCATGGGATTCATTCACAAAGCAATCCCCAACATCAAACATGCCTTCACGGTACATGTGACTGGCTATTATCTGGTTGACAGTGTGAGAGTCAAAGTCAACGTTCCTGTAAGACTTTGATATATCAGGATTTAATTGTTTCTCGAGAAGCTTAGTGTATTTGGTCATAGCAAGATTTAAACTTTTGAGTGGCTTCTAGTTGACCAAGTGGGGCCATCTCCTTTAACTTTGCTTTAGTTCACCCAGGATTAAGTTGTGATCAGGTCGAGGAGCTGCAGACTGAATTCCAAATAATGCCAGCTCAATTTCTTGGCTGATGTGTTCGATGGTTTCCTGAGATTTAGATGATGAAACCTTTGCTTCTTTGTGACCCGATCAAATGCATCTTTGATGGAATTTAGTTCCATTTATCAAACTACCTGGCACTTCTTGCTTTATTCCGTTTATGAGATAATAACCTACAATATCAGGATGACATCCTTACTTCCTTAGTTGTCTGATTCAAAGCAATTAAAGTTCCCATAAGCACATATAGAATATTTTAAACTGCTAATAATAACTAGTGTAACATGATGCGTGATTTTTTGTCTTTTATTTCAGTTTAAAAGCCTGTAGTTTGGAAGGTTCATATTGTATCAGACGTATCCAAGTTTCAAGAAATGTTGTGACCTGATTCTTAATGGACATGATAACAATAATAGCTCATTTGGTGTAAGAAAAAAAGGTTTACTAACAAAATATTCAGGATTTGCTTATATGTCCAAGTAGAATCACCATAGAATCTAAATTATAGAACTCTGCAAGAGATTATTTTGTGCAACAAGATCATATCAATTATGGACCACAACATCAAATAAAATGTATGTTCCAGACATTGTTGTCCAAACTGATAGCATCTTTAGCTTCACCTACCAAGCTTTCTGGAATTAAGTGTTTTTCCCTCATATTCAATCATTCAAGTAACAAAATGTTGCTTATCAGTATAGTTTATTATAATGAATCCGTCAATATGAAAGAACATAACATGTGTTTGAAACTACAAGGATACGAATTGCAAGAATCAATAACTTATGTGTTGTTGTAATTCTTTGTATTAATGTAGTTTTAGTATAGTGCAAGGACTAAAGTTGTAATTAGTTAGTTAGTTAAGTCTAACTGCTATAAATAGGTATGTGTAGTGTGTAATTGTGTATCATTTTTCAAATAGAAATCAGACGATCTTCATGTTCTAATTCTAACAGTTGGTATCAGAGCTCAAGAGGCTCTCGATCTGAAATTGAAAACTTCTCCCTCAAATCGATCGGCGGTCGTATTCTTGAAGACCTCTAAATCGACTGACAAATTCTCAAACAACCCAAAATCGACTGTCGAATCCTCCCCAATTGATCATCGCACCATCGATTGAACTCCAATTTCAATCATCGAACGCAAATTTCGATTGCCGCTCACCAATTTCGATTGTCGATCAATTCCGATACACGAATTGATTGAGAGCAGATCGAACGTGATCAATTCAAACGATCTTGGCAACCACATTCGATTCCCACACTCGATTCAATGGCCAATCAAGATAGGCAACTGGTGCAGAGAGACCCCAGCGATTCAATTCAGTTCAAGATTCCAATTCTCACTCCTTCGACCTACACTTCTTGGGCGATCAAGATGGAGGCCTTCATGGATGCCCAGGGGATCTGGGATGCCATAGAACCTCCCACCGAAGTTACGGTAGATGTCAAATTGGGAAAGAAGGCAAAGGCCTTCATATTCCAAGCCCTGCCTGAAGATGTTCTTATGCAGGTGGCGGATTTAAATCGGCGAAAGACATCTGGGATGCGTTAAAGAAACGGTATGTAGGTGAAGACAGAGTCAAGCAAGCCAGAATTCAAACTCTTGATCAAGAGTTTGAATTGCTGCGTATGGGAGAAAATGAATCTGTCGATGAATTCGCGGGAAAGATGGGTGAATTAGTGTCGAGATATAGAGCCTGGGGACGACAGTGCCATCCTCCAAACAAGTAGTCGATTCTTGAAAGCTGCTCCTGATAGATTTTTGCTGATTGTGGTGCTATAGAGCAGTTTTCAGATTTGGAGACAATGTCCTTCGAAGAACTAGTAGGGAGACTCAAAGCCTACGAAGAAAGACTGAAGCCAGTGACCCAGGTAAGACTACCTCTGGGCAGTTACTCTTGACTAAAGCTGAATGGGAACAAAAGTCAAGGAGTGATGCTCATCAAGATCTCAAGAGCAGAGGGAGAGGTAGAGGTAAGTATGCCAAGGGGAGGGGAGGAAAGAGTAACCAAGAATCTAGTAATAAAGACAAGCACCCCAACAAGAAGGACAAGAAGACATTGAGGTGTTACAACTGCGACAAGTTGGGCCACTTTGCAAATGAATGCAGGGCTCCAAGAAGGACAGATCAAGAAGCTAATTTGGCCCAAGCACAAGAGGATCAAGAATCCACCCTGCTGATGGCAGAGGTAACAATGGATCTGGGGCTGCTAGAAGAACAAGGGGTGTACCCCAGAACCCTATCACAAGGAGAAGATTCCTGTTGTTGGTACTTAGACAATGATGCCAGCAATCATATGACAGGAATAAGAGATCACTTCACTGAACTAGATGAAGCCATTAGTGGCAAAGTCAAGTTTGGTGATGGATCTGTAGTTGCTATAAAGGGCAGAGGTTCTATATGTTTTCAATGCAAAAATGGGGAGCATAGAGTAGTAAATAATGTCTACTACATACCAGCCCTGAAAAGCAACATTCTAAGCTTGGGTCAATTGGATGAAACAGGGTGTAAAATCCTGATGAAAGATGGACAGCTCTGGATATATGAAAGAGGGGGAAAGCTCTCATGAATGTGAAGAAGTCTCATAACAGATTGTACAAAATCTGTCTGCAAGTCACCACTCCAAATGTCTGTTGGCTGCTATGAGTGAGTCTGCTTGGATGTGGCATGCAAGATTGGGTCATCTAAGCTTTGATTCAATTAATAAAATGTCAAAGCACAATATGGTAAGAGGTATGCCAAAGATAGAGCACAAATCACAGCTGTGTGAAAGTTGTTTGGTGGAAAGCATAGAAGTCAACCACACCCCAGTGTAAGCAGCTACAGGGCTAAATCACCACTTGAATTAGTGCATGCTGATCTATGTGGGCCCCTGACCCCACCCACACCTGCTGGGAACAGGTATTTCATGCTCCTAGTGGATGATTATTCAAGATATATGTGGGTGTTTATGTTGAGATCTAAAGATCAGGCTCTTGAAGTCTTTAGAGATTTCCAAACTCAAGTTCAGTTGGAAACCTCTCATAGACTAAAGGCTTTGAGGACTGATAGAGGTGGTGAGTTTACATCAAAGAGTTTTGAACAGCTGTGTAGCTTGGAGGGTGTGAAAAGGTTTCTAACAGCTCCTTACTCCACAGCAAAGTGTGTGTGGTGGAGAGGAGAAATCAGACTGTCATGGGGATGACAAGGTCTATTTTGAAGGCTATGAAGGTTCCTTTGGAGTTTTGGGCCGAAGCAGTAAGGCATTCAGTGTTTGTGTTGAATAGATGTCCTACTAAGGCATTGGAGGGAATGACTCCATATGAGAGGCTGTTCCAAAAGAAACCTAAGGTGAAACACTTGAGGTGTTTGGGTGCAAAGCTTATGTCAAGATTCCAAGTCATCAAGTGACAAAGCTTGATGATAGGAGCACTCCTATGGTGCATCTAGGCATTGAACCCAGAACAAAAGCATATAGAATGTACAATCCTTGTACTGTAAGATTGTGGTAAGCAAGGATGTGA
Organism: Flaveria linearis; assembly: GCA_024085815.1. Classification (NCBI taxonomy): domain Eukaryota; kingdom Viridiplantae; phylum Streptophyta; class Magnoliopsida; order Asterales; family Asteraceae; genus Flaveria; species Flaveria linearis. The sequence goes on from CM044002.1 coordinate 18,053,678, forward strand.
AATTTGAAGAAGAGAAGCCTTGGAATTGGAACAGCAGTGAACAGGAGAAATCTTCTAATCATAACTATACCAATTTTGGTGTGTTTGTGAACTCATGGTCATACTCAGATGTCTCCTAGTGAACAACCATTTGAGTCTGGTGTTCTAGAACAGGATAGAAGTCCTGCACATACAGCAAGCAGTGTGGTTAAAAGGTGTGCTGGAAACCCTGATTGATTCTAATATAGGTCCTATTCTGCTTAATGTTGATAATAAATCAGCTATTATCTTGTGAAGAATCCAGTTTTCCATGGAAGGTCAAAACATATCGATGTAAGATACCACTACATAAGAAGCTGTGTTGACAAAGGTCTTGTGAATGTAAGGCACATATGTGGTGAAGAACAAAAGGCAGATATACTTACTAAAGCCCTTCCTAGGCTGAAGTTCATGGAGATGAAGAAGTGCTTGGTGTGGGAACTATACAAGAATTAAGGGGGTGAATGTTGTTGTAATTCTTTGTATAATGTAGTTTTAGTATAGTGCAAGGACTAAAGTTGTAATTAGTTAGTTAGTTAAGTCTAACTGCTATAAATAGGTATGTGTAGTGTGTAATTGTGTATCATTTTTCAAATAGAAATCAGACGATCTTCATGTTCTAATTCTAACATTATGTACTCATTACATAGTAAACAAAAACTAAGAGGCTAGACACAATACTGAAATATGTCCATAAGTAGCCTTAAGCTCAGTCTATTCCAAAATATTGGGGTAAAAAAGGATCAAGAAATGGCTTATGGCCAGCAAAGCAGAAAGAGCAAAATTAGACTTAGGCCTTTTAACATAGAGCTTATGTAAAGATAATCACAAGAATGAGGGCGGGCCTTAAAGCAAATGGTAGAGTTGTTGCTTGTGACTTAAGGTCATAGCTTCAAGCCATGAAAAAAAGCCTCATGTACAAAGTGTAGGGTAAGGCTGAGTACATAAATCATTAAGCAATTGGCCCCTCTCCGCACCCTGCGCAAACCAGTGCTAAGTCAAGCACCGGGTACGACCTTTTTTTAGTGATAATCAAAACGTCTTCATAATTCTGAAGGGTTTAAAACATGGTATTATTTTGGGACTCAAAATTCTTGTATAGCTCAATCAAAGTAAGAGAAGCCTGGTGCGCAAATGGGTCACAATTAAGAGCTTAGAAGGTTAGCAACTGACCTCCAAGGTTGCTTTTGTTTTATCTAGAAATCCTTGTTCATGTTCTTAATTGTTGATCATTTTAGACTACCAAGTAACTGCAAGTTTACTCAAGTTCTAATCAACTTAATTGGTTGACAACTTAACTGATTTTGTGTTAATGCTTCTCATAAGATAACCTGTTTGTAATTTATTTGTTCAATTACTCTATTGTAACGTTACCCTAAGAGAGTACGAATAACTTATAAGAGGGAAAACAAGTGGTTCCACAAATTCAAAGTTTACCAACTTAAGTGCCTACTCTATTGTAAAACATACAGGAAATACTGATCGACCAACCAAATAAGGTAAAAGTGTAAAAAAACATTAAGAAAGAAGTATGCTTACCTGATGGTCTTGATCTGATTAATGAATGAATTTCAGTGCTTTAGTCTTGAATTATATAATCTGATGTCTGTCAAAGTTTTAGCCAAGAGAATTTAGAAAAAATAATGATAAAATAAAAGCTTAGGAATTCTCCTCATTTCTTAAAATGAGCACATATCCACAAGGGACTTGCATTAGAGCTAACATCAACCAGGAAAATAAAAAATGAGATTTAGCTTTACCAATGTTTAATACAATAAACTATTAGAAGTATATGATACCAACCCTAGAACAAACGCATAATAACTCTGGTCAACGCTAAGCGCTAAACAATAACATAAAGCAAACCTCCATAAGGTAACCCCCCACCCCAATTCTCTGTTCTTTCACAGAAGATGAAGAGATTACTAGAAGTACTCTGATGTTAAAACTGGTGTTCATCAAATACCAACTGAGATTACTACCAACAATGTTTCAATCGCAGCACCTAAAACAATTTTCTAATCATGAACTATTTCATGCAGAATACTATATCCTTTACAGTAAAACTTAAACATATACAAATTTTGAATTGAAGTCAAAGTATAGCTCCTCCTACAGATTAATGAAGCATAAACAGAACCAGCACGTAGGTAACACCAATTTCTCAATGTGATAAAAATTCAACAACGTTAAAAACAATCGTTCATCTTGTTCACAAAAAAGGTTCAGAACTTCAACCACATCCTCAGTTACCGAAACAATCACCGAATCGCTCTATTGACACGAAACTTCAAACACAAGTAAACCACCATCGCTAGCGTCTACCCTATCATTTCTTCTAAAACAATCCAACACGTAGATGCAGTCAAACCTCCTGTTCCCTAATCGATTATCACTGTCTTCATATAATCAACATTAATTACATCCGGAAAAGAAGTCCGAATAATCCATAAAATAATAATAATAATAATAAATCAAGAACGTTACAGATCGAGGCGTAACATGAATCAATCATACTGAAAATTTAAGAAGAAATAGATGCAGATATGCTTGATATCTTACCAGTGAAGGGGATAAAGATGAAGAAGGGGGAATTCGCGTGTGAAATTTGGGGGAGATTAAGAAGTTTGTGTTGAGCCTTGTGAGATTGGGTGTGTTTGTTTAGAAATGATGATGTTGTGATATGATTTGTTTAATTTTTTGGAGACTCATTTAGGTTGTTTTTCGGAGTCACATTTAAGAAGAAAAAATAAAGAAAGAGAAAGAAAAAAAAAATAGTTGTGTTTTAAAGTTTTTTTAAAAAATAAAATGATTGTTAGAAATTCGTGTTTTTGAGTTTATTTAAAGAGAGAAATGGAAAGAATACGAAAGTTAAAATCAATCTTTCCAAAATGTAAGGAAATTGAGATAAAGAAAAAGAAAGAAGAGAAGAGAAAATAAAAGAAATGAAAAGAAAATCTTTCTTTCTTTTTTCTCGTTAAGTAAACTCGTGAACACAGTATAAAGGAAGTGGAGGGAAATAAAAAATAACTGTGTTTCATAGTTTTTTTTAATGAAATGAAATGAAATGAAATGATTGTTAAAAATTTATGTTCCCGAGTTTATTTAGAAGGAAAAAAAGGAAATGAATGAAATTAAAGAAAATTAATCCTTTCAAAATGAAAAGAAATAAGAGAAAAAAAAAAGAATAAAAGAAAAGAAGATAAGAGAAAAGAAGAGAGGAAAAGTAAAGAAAAGAAATTGTTTCCTTTGTTTTTTCATTTAAACTCGAGAACAACGTTAGGGCATACGGGAAGGAAGGCAATCACGGAGGCGAGGGTTATGATTAATATATTCAGAACCGGATCGGACGCCGAACCGTACGTCTAACTGGTTTGGTGGTCGGACCGGTGGACCGGATTTAAAACCGGATTACGTCATAATATATAAATAGGTGTTATATATGATTATATAATCAAATATAAGTAATTTATATATGATTTATATGTATTTTATAGTTATATATAAACTTAACTATATTTGTCTATCTAACACACTAATTTATAGTCAACACCTTGTTTACCTAAAAAATCAAAAAATAAAAATCAAAAAATACCAAAACGGTCCAAACAGGTCCGGTTTCCTGGTCCGACCACCGGTTCGAGACGAACCAGCCGGTTCGACCAGACAAAAACGATCTGCAGCTGATTGGACTGGCCACGGACCGATCCCGGTCCGACCTACCGGTCCGATCCGGTCGTGAAAACGGTTAGGATGTTTGACAAAGTGAGAAGGCCCTGTTTTGCGCCCTTTTAACCGGCTAATGTAATAGTTAAAAAAGATGGAAGTCATTAGACCATTTACTAATAACTGATAATGTCGTTGAACCTGAATTATCATCGGGAGTTCAAAAATGGCTCAGCTTGATTTGTGCTAGGGTTAGGATATTAAACATTCACCGGTGCATTACCCGTGGGGTGCATTGCTACGCAGATTGATCTGTGCTAGGGCTTCATTGTCGAGTTGATCATATAAATGTCTACTTTTCTTTAAGGTTCTGGACTATGCACGTAAAAGAACCAAGTCACACGTGTTAGAACAATCATACCCATGTGTATCAAACCGACCAAAACATGGGTCAGCTTTCAGTTCTTATAAATTACACTAGAGTTGAGCAAATCGGGTAGACGAGGTTAGATTGGGTGTGGCCGACCTAAAACGGAACCTGTAATAAACTGTATATAAAACCGAAGCTCGTGTCTATGTTTACATATTGATAAAGGGTTATTTCGATGTCGGTATTGTTGGAATTAATGATAACAGACAAAATCGATGATTAACTCAAGCTTGTTGTTGCAATCAACTATTTTTCATTCAAATTCTTCTTGTCGGGTAATTATCATCGTTAATTCAATCTATAGATGTAGATTGCTCAGCTAGTACCGTGACGGTGCAAAACAATGTGAAACAGTTTGAGTTGTTGTTTTCATGCTATTTTGTATCGGTGAAGATGGTATTTGAATTTGCATGTATGTTTTCTTTCTTTATTTTAAGAAGTCTACCATATGTATGATGTATCTTGTGGATTTTTATTTGAAGGGATTTTATATTTCCTTATTCTTAAGGCCATAAATTATATTTTTCTCAAGCCAAATAATCAATTACATATTTTTTTCTTCTTTAAAACATATATTCGTCCATTTTATTAAAGTAAGTTTTTAAAATACTATTTTATCTTGTTTTTATTAATTTTTTAAATGTTTTAATGTCTTCTTATTATAATTGTTGAATCATTAAGCAATGTGTTTTGTAGTTTGAAGATATAACTTTATCATCCGTGATTATTATTCCAAATAGAGTTTAAACTTTTGTATTTGGAAATGCGATTTTATTGTTTTTAGTATAAAAGACTTGAACTTGAAAAAATATGTAATTGATGGTTTTAACTTTTAAGAACACAAATAATTTTGTACCTTAGTAAAATTATGAGTAATATAATCATTCAATAAGTAATTTTAATAAAATAGGTAAATATGTAATATATATGTTTTTAAAATAAAAATACATAATTGATTTATTTGATTTGGGTAAATATATAAGTAATGATTTTAGAAAAATGAACCATGTAAATGCCCCTGATTTGAATCCAAATTGGCATGTTAATTTAAATCGTTGAAGATTGTGAGAATAATCGATTATCATACACCCTCTAATAATGTTGATTTCATATATTTATAGACAACGAATGATTTTATTGAATCGGATTTATTTTTTTAATTTTCAACTATTTTTTATAGATTAAGGTTGAAGATCTCACGATCTTCAATAAGACTACCCATAAATTTTTGTTCGATTATTGCTGAGTCGTGTACACCGGTTCAAAACTCGAGGATCGACCAAATCCGATGAATTCTTAGTACACGAGGCGAAAAATCATATTTCTATACATGAATTTGGTTGCCGGCAATTATTTGTATGGTATCGGTCTTAATTGGGTATACGTAGTTTATGCTAACTCCTAAATTACATAATTTGGGGAAATTTTTGGTCTTGATCGATGGGGTCCAATTTATGTAATTATTTCGCGAGGTTCGGTTTCGGCTAATTATTGGTGTGGGCGGTCTTGATCGGGTGAGCAAAAATCGAGTATACCAAATCAAGACCAATACCCGCACCAATAATCACCCTGAAACCATACCGAAAATCATGTACAATTTTGGTCTTTAATTCGGTTATTTATGTAATTTGTAAACATTTGAGTTTTATAGACGTTTGGTTGACAAAATCCCTACTAAAGACTTGTTGGCAAAATGATGGATCATTATTAGTTTCATGCTATGCTCGACATGTAGTTCAAATGACGAATCGCCCCGACATTTATCTGTTAGTTGTGACGTTGCAAAATCAGTTTGGTCTTAATTTCATTCTTGGTTTAAATTCCTAATGATTAATGGTGAAACTCTTGTCTGGACTCTCTTATCAAACTCATATCATTTAAAGAATTTATTGCTCTATGGTATGAAATAAATGCGTTAGTTTATCTGAAGAAAATAATAAATTGGAGTATTGATGTGGTGTGGTTATTAATTTTTCGAACTAGTGTATTGGGAGTTTCCTATTTGTATATTATCTAGCACCCGAGTGTCTCCACGATAGCTTATACAACACATATTGCTTCAAACAAATAATCAAATGTTTCTTTAATAGATTTCAAAGAGTCGTTAAATCGAAGACACGTTAAAGAACAACTAGGTTGAGACCCGCGCGTTGCCGCGGCTATGTGAGTTTTAACGTAACCTTAAATCAAATCAAAATGAAGGTTTGAAACCATAAAATCAACAAAATACACAAGGTAAAACACACCAAAACCCCAAATTCGTAACACACAAGAACATTCAGAAGCCAAAACTAAATCAAAGTCCAACACCATAAACAAAATAGACGAAAATCAAAGCGCGACACAGTCCTATATAGAAAAACTAATGAAAATCAAAGCCCCAAAAAAAGCAAACAAAAAGAAACGGCCCAAACCACCGAACCGAACCGGCATCCTCACCGGTTCCGGTCGAACCGGTCGGATCCGCCGGTCCGGTCCGGTTTCGAATCTATAAAATAAAAGAAAATTCAAAAAACCGGTTCAACCGGGTCGCCGGTTCCGGTCGGGCCGGTCGACCGCACGAACGGCCGGTTCAACCGAAAACGGCCCAAAACCACCGAACCTCCGGTTGGGCCGGTCGACTGCACGAACCGGCCGGCTCAACCGAAAACAACCCAAAACCACCGAACCGAACCGGCATCCTCACCGGTTCCCGGTCGGACCGCCGGGGTCCGGTCCGGTCAAAAAACAGGTTCAACCCGTTCGCCGGTTCCGGTCGGGCCGGTCGACCGCACGAACCGGCCGTTCAACCGAAAACGGCCCAAAACCACCGAACCGAACCGGCATCCTCACGGTTCCCGGTCGAACCGGTCGGACCCGCTGGTCCGGTCCGTTTTCGAAAACCTTGAAAACACCTAAAAAAACAAAAACAAACCCAAAAAAAAAAAAAAAAAGACACTATTCTTCACACCGACCAAGGGCTATTATATATATATAATAATATAAAACAAATACACATAAATGGAAACTCTTCCATAAACATCCAAGAAAGCCCTTTTGTTTTTTAAAGGAAAAGAAGGAAAATACGGTACAAAGATAAAATCCAACGGTCACGATCACCGACTGACAACTGAAGGTCCAGCTAATCCAAGGAGCAGAGGATAACACCTTCGTCGTCTTCCCGCTTTCAATTTATTTATTACCCGCGTCAATGCCCATCACCGTATTTCCAGACTCTTCTCCCATGGCTTCATCGTCTTCTTACCGTACATCATTCATCTTCATCGGTTGCATTACCCCACTATCGCACAAACATACACTCGTATTTGAGTCGATACAGTTTTGTTACTTCATTTGAAGCTCGCAATAATGTGATTTCAGATGAAAAACATATTCGTTTCTAGGTTACGTTTTCGTTTCGGAAACGAAGGATTTGGTTAGTTTTAGTCGGATTTGAACGACTGAGTTTGGAATTGGTGCATTATTGTTTCTATTTTTAGGTTTTTAGGTTTATGTGTGTATTGATTTGCATAATTACATTGCGGAATTTGTGTGAATTTTGGGGTTTGAGCGAGTTTTTGACTGAATATGCCAAGTATCAGAGCTCCGGCGACAAAGAAAGCTACAACTCTCACTGTAAGTTGTTTTGATCAATTGAATTGGTATTTGAGTTTCAATGTAAGCGTAGCTTATATAGAGTTTTGTTTATAGGTTGCTGTAAAATGTAGGCCGTTAACTGAGAAAGAGCGTGGCCGTGATATAGTGCGAGTTAAAATAATAAGGTGCCTCTTTCTCTCATCTCTGAGTAGTTTTCGAGTTTTTCTGACAATGATTGTTGATTTAAAGATGTAAATTAAGATAAGGTTTACAATCTGGTGATTGTTTATTATCTGAATATCAGGAGGTGGTTATTCTGGATCCAGACTTGTCAAAGGACTACTTAGATCGGATACAGAATCGAACAAAGAGAGAAGATATACATTTGATTATGCTTTTGGCCCAGATTCTAAGAATGCGGTACATGATGTTACTTCATATGTTAACTTTTTATGTGCTTATGTTGCTATGACCATGGAAAGTGATTATTCTGAATTGGTTCATCTGAGCCTTAGGGGTACCATGATTGCTGCAGGCTGCCAGACTCTAATATTATCCTCTTGTGTTTATGCTCGAGGCAAGAGTTCTAAAGTTAAAAATACTCATAAAACAGCTTATTCGTTGCTGATAACATGGATGGAAAGCATGTATATTTTAACCTGACTCTAAGTATTTGGATTTCATACATGTGGTAATTTCATAGATGATTTGAGTATTTCATACAAAATCTTGCTAGAGAAAAGTAAAAACAAGGAAAACCATATTGATGTGGATTTGTCTAGCTAGACATAGTATATTTTTTTTAATGGTGTATGGGTATGTTGAGGAGGTTGTGGGCACATGGCGGAGGTTGAAAATGAAATGTGGAGTAAAAGAAATGCTTTTTGGATGTTTCCTGTTACTCTAAATAGCGTTCAATTCGATAAAAGTATCTACCTTTTCAATTTAAGCATCGTAAAGCATTGGGATTGTTGTGTTTGATCATTCCTGATATCTGGATAACATGTAACAGTATATTACCAGGTTTCTATCATGTTTATTTTTTTAATTACATTCTTCAAATTGGGTCTCACGTCTATTAAGTCGTAACCTCCATGGAATTATATGAAAATATACAGTTAATAGTCTATTTTTTAACATAATTGGTGATTAATGTGTTCTTGAACTTGTCCTGACATGCAATACGTGCATATCTGAAAGTGTATTTACCTGGGCAAGTTTTAAATATAAATATTAGTCAGGGTGCCCATTTAAGTATACCGAACCTCCAAAACATCCATATCATATAACTTCTAACCTTGTTCGCTTTCACAAATTTAATGGCATTAAGATGTTAACATTAAAACATGATAAGAGTCCTACATGCTATTATTTTACTGATCCTGATAAATATCATCATATGGTTTCAAGATATCACAGGATATTGGCCATTATGTGTTTCTGTTATCTACTTTAATATACTTCACTTCTGTTTCCAATGATAATGGTCCTAATTAGTAATTTCATGATGATGCTATATGCAGGTGTTTACGAGAGAAGTATATCTTCTACAATCTCAGGGGTAGTTCATGGTCTTAATGCAACTGTGTTTGCGTATGGTTCAACTGGAAGGTACCCCCCTCTGCACATTGTACATATTGTATGTCAAATACTAAATTACCAGGGTTGCTTACATGGTTTTAACAGTGCTTGAGAGTTGTCATTATTGAACCATGATGTCAATTTCATAGCTAATCAGCTTAATAAGACAATGGAGGAAAAATAAAAACTTCAAAATAGATGGGGGTGCAATAGTGATAACACATAATTTTACGCAGAAACTAGAAAGAAATAAGCTTCTGGAGTCATGTTCTTGGTTTGAATTGATAATTCTGCAACATATTAGCGTGAACTCTATAGGCAGAAGCTGAACTAAGAGGTTGGATGGCTCACAGCTTTTTACCACTTGCTCATTGACACATTCTTAGCATTTCACTATGTTAGGATCGGGTTTGACCACACACACAAACAATCTTTCTGCGAGTAAATAATGAACACGACACACAAGATTTAGAGTGGTTTCGGTCGATGTGACCTACGTCCACTTTGCTGTAACTAGGTATTTTTAATCAGGTGCTCACCCAATTACAAGTACAATGTATCATTATATAGAGACTAATCTAGGGTTAGGAAACTAAATCCCTAAGTTAGCCCAAGCCCACATAGAACCCATTAGGGCCGGCTGCCACTAACGAGCCTACAACCCAACAATCTCCCACTTGGAGGCTCGAACTACGCTCACTGTCGCCATCATCTTGTACATCTTGTAATCTTCCTTAACACTAGTTGCAGCCGCCTTCTCTTCAATTAGCCTGAAGGCCCGTTGAAGCTCCCACTGAGCTTCAACTCACCAGTCACTATCAGTGACTCATTCTCTGTCTCTGGTTGGTCCCACTGAAACGAACTGCCGGACCCTGAGAATCCTGAGAACAAACACTCTTCGAATAAAGCAGATAATCCTCTAGAGAGACTTTGACACTTGGAATACTGGTTCTCTTGACCCACCGTCTAGTTGTCCTGACTGAAGCTTTGACTGACTGACTGCCATTGCTCCCACTGTCACGACTACCCCTGACTGACCTTTCTGAACCTTTCACAGTACATTCATCCTGAATCTGACCTGAAGCTCTGGGTTATCATCTGCAAAACAAACCTTCTTCTGCCCTGAGATTCTGTGAACCCGACTTTGGTCTTCTTCTGAACTGGGACGGTCACTCCCTCAGACGGTAAACTAACCATGTAAAGCGAACCTCTTTTTCTTCCACGAGCTATGACAAGATTACCTTTAACAACTTTCCACTGCCCTTTCCCGAACTTAACTTCATGTCATTGTTCATCCAACTGTCCAACTGAAATTAATCTTTTCTTCAAACTGGAATCACTCTGACATCTTTAAAGTCCATGAACGACTGAAGTTTCAAATCTATGTCACCCATGCCCGTGACCTCAAGAACTTCATCATTCGCCAGTTTTACCTTACCAAATCACCTTTCTTCAAATTCTGCAATGCTTCACCGCTGTGGGTAGCATGAATGAAGCACCAGAGTCCATAACCCAGGAATCCACATTGTTCTCCACGCTACAGATCAAACATCATCATCTGCGTAGTCTCCTACAATGTTAACTTCTTTCTTAGACTTAGACTTTGGGCACTGATTCCTAAAGTGCCCTCTTCTTTACAATTCCAACATACCACATCCTTACGAGTCTTAGACTGACCTCCTCGCCCTGACGACTTCCACGTTCATTGTTTCTTCCCCTGCCCTCTGTACTCAACAAAGAACTTGAAGATTCACCTGAAACTTTACGTCGTGCACTCTCCTGTAATAAGATCCCGCATCTTATCAAACGTAAACTTGCTAGTATCAGACGAGTTACTAACTGCAGTTACGGTTCCGGACAACTCTCAGGTAATGAGGATAATAAAATAGGGCTTGAACCTCATCATCAAATTTAATGTTCACAGACACTAACGAGTCAAAAGTGAGTTAAGCTTATTGATGTGATCTGTTACCGAGTCACCTTCTTTCATCCTAGTATTCACAAGTTCTCGGATCAGATAACCTTATTTGCTGCAGAAGGCTTCTCATACATGTTTGATAATGCTGTCATCATACCACTAGCTGTGGTCTCCTTCTGGATGTTATACGCAACATTCTCACACAAAGAGAGCGTTATCACTGCCCTAGCCTTTTATCCATCCTGTCCCAATCAGCTTGTGAAGTCTTTTCTGGTTTTATACTTCAAGCACTATATCTAAATCTTCTCACAAAGAACTGCTTCAATCTGCATCTTCCACCACCAAACTTGTTCCCGTCAAACTTCTTAATCGTTAGTTTCCGGTCTTCTGCCATGTTAATAGACAAACGAAAAAGAAACTGATACGAAAACTCCGTTCACGTTTCCTGCCGGCAACACTGAACCAACAGCAGCAGAGCAAACAACACCAGTTGTTTCAACCAAACTGAGATCCAACAGCAGCAGAAACAAAACAGCAGCAGAAACAAAACAGCAGCGGCTGTTTCAGCCCAAATCAGAACCAATCAGCAGCTATTCAACCCAAATCAGAACCAATCAGCAGCTATTCAACCCAAATCAGAACCATCAGCAGCTATTCAACCCAAAAACTGAGCCAACAGCAACAGAACAAACAGCAGCAGCTGTTTCGGCGGTCCGCAGGGGGAATCCGGCGGTGGTCGGCGCCGGATTCCTGAACGGCGGCGGCGGTGGCGGTGATTTAGGGCTCGGGGAACCCTAATGGCGGCGGCGGCGGCGGCGGTCGAGTGCTGGGAAGGCGTCGGCGGAACCCTAATCGGGGTTGGCGGCGGCGGCGCCTGAACCCTAATCTGGGTTAGGCGGCGGCGGCGCGACCGGGCGGGCTGCGCCTGGCGCGGCGGCGGTACGGCGGCGGAGACAGAAACCCCTCCTTGGTGGTGGTGTTTTGTACTGATCTTCAATCACAAGAGCCTAAACTGGCTCTGATACCAGTTGTTAGGATCGGGTTTGACACACACACAAACAATCTTTCTGCGAGTAAATAATGAACACGACACACAGATTTAGAGTGGTTCGGTCGATGTGACCTACGTCCACTTTGCTGTAACTAGGTATTTTATTAATCAGGTGCTCACCCAATTACAAGTACAATGATATCATTATATAGAGACTAATCTAGGGTAGGAAACTAAATCCCTAAGTTAGGCCCAAGCTCACATAGAACCCATTAGGGCCGGCTGCCACTAACGAGCCTACAACCAACACAACTAGTTAACACAAGCCTGGGATGATTATGTGCTCATTAATATTATCCACCCTACACCTAATATGGTGAATGGTAATCACAAATGATATGTTCGGTAACACTAGCGAGAACACTATTCATCTATCAGATGCATAAATTTGAGCACCGTCCACTAGAAATTGTGATGAGTTAGTAAAACAAGAAAGCACAAGGAATTTGAGAAACAACACAATTACATAATTATAAAGATAATAAAGGATGCACAGATTTCCTTGCTGTTTGAACTGTGACAGTGAATTTTAAACAACAGTTGTGTCTCTTTTCTCTAGTTGCTCTATCTTCAAATAGTCTCGTAGTTTTAACCTCTTTCTTAGTTGAACGAGAGGAGACCGTTCAATTGGTTGTTGTGCTAACTATTAAGAGTCTTCCCTGTCATTTTGTTAGTACGCTCTTACTGCTCCATGGAAATTGTAATTACTTAAAAGAATATATGCTCTATCTGTTTAGTTCTTCTGGTTTATGTGTATTTTTTTAACATGTAGTGATAAATCCTTCATTTTTGGTATCATTTTACTAGTGTGGGGCCCATTCGACCCATTGAAAAATCTTCTGTATAATACTATAATATATGATTCCATATGTTCTGTTTGTTCTTGTGATTTAATTTACCTCAAGAATAACATAAGTCTTTATTTCAGTGGTAAAACCTACACAATGGTAGGAACTGAAGAGACCCAGGCCTGATGGTTCTAAGTCTACACACAATATTTGATTTTATAAAAATGATAAGAGCTGATGTATTTGAAGTTACTTGTTCTTACCTTGAAGTCTACAATGAGGTATTAACCTGTTGATATCTTATCTTAAGTTAAACTGCATTATATCTATTTCTCTATCACAGAGGTTGTCCTCTGGTATGAATTTAGGTAATCTATGATCTACTTGAAAAATCATCTGGTCATTTGGAACTCAGGGAGGACCCAGAGCAGGGAATAATTGTAGCTGGCCTAAGATGTATCAAGGTAAACATCTTACTTGTATTATTTAATAAATTAAGTCCATTTTGTTAGTTAGGTTTTTTACCAGCTTGAAGTGTCTCAGGTCAACTCAGCTGATAAGATTCTTGAGCTTTTAAATATTGGGAACAGTAGGCGTAAAACTGATAGCACAGATGCCAACGAGACATCATCACGGTGAGTTAATGCCCTCATTTGGAGAATGTGCATTCAAGTTTCAAATTGTATTTTCAGCTTATATCTGTTTTTTGCAAGTCCTGATATGCCTTTTGCTTTTTTAATATAGGTCACATGCAGTTCTGGAAATAACTGTGCTTCGAAAACAGAAAAAGAAGTATCGTAGTCAAGTTATACGTGGTAAACTTGCACTTGTGGATCTTGCTGGGAGGTATAAACTTTCGCAATATATAATTTTTGTATGAATTTAAAACTGTTTGATTCTAAAATATACCAATGATGCTTGCAGTGAACGGGCTTCTGAAACAAATAACGGTGGTCAGAAATTAAGAGATGGTGCCATATAAACGATCACTTCTTGCTTTGGCAAACTGTATAAATGCTTTGGGAAAACAACATAAAAAGGGTCTAGCATATGTCCCTTATCGCAATAGGTAGGATGCTAACAAATAGCTTATCACAATTTCTTATTTCCTTAGCATCGCTCGACTAATTCACTATTTTTTCAGCAAGTTGACTCGGATTCTTAAAGTTGGCTTGAGTGGCAATTTCAAACTGTCATGATTGCAACTATATCACCAGCAGATAATCAATATCACCACACTGTTAATACCTTGAAATATGCAGACCGAGCTAAGGAAATCAAAAACACACATCCAGGTAACCGTTTTAAGTGTGCTTTTGATACTCATAATTATCTGAATGGTAGTGTATTGGTGTTTTTCCAGAAAAATATTGGCACAGTTGATACCCATGTATCGGATTATCAACGTATGATTGACAGTCTTCAGGTAAGGTCTTTGTTAGATCATTGTAAATTTTGTAGTTTGTTCAAGTTTAGTTATTATTACTTTTAAAGGTCCGGTAACCTGTTAATTGCAGTTACTGATGCATTTTATTCCTACAGACAGAGGTTAGTCAGTTGAAGACACAATTAGCTGAAAAGGAAACACAACTGAACACCAAACCTACTGAAGAGCAGTGGATGATGAATTATCTTGGTTAAACGCGTTGAGCCAAGAAACCAGTGAAAATGTCCAAGAACGGATAAACTTACAGAAAGCCTTGTTGAACTTGAGGAAACTAATCTTAGAAATCGAACAGAGCTGCAACATCTTGATGATGGTATCGCAAAGCAGCAGGTATAATGTGTACTAACAAATCCAATTCTTTTCCCTGACACTGAGCAACTTTTTTCTTCGAAAACAGGCCATTGAAAATGATGGAACAGTTGTACAGCTTTAATGTTAAGGCGGCAGCTAGTTCTGGACAATATCCGTGACAATGATCAGACTGGTGTCATTTATAAAAGGTGCCCCCATTTTTCCTTTAGCACCGGTCTTAAACAGGTGGCATTTGACTAATACATTTGACTAACACATTTGAAATGCATAATTTGTCACAGGAAATTGAAGCCAACGAGAAACACCGATGTCAATTACAGGAGATGATCGATGAGGCCATAAGCAACAATGCTAATAAAACCTATTTACGTATTCTCAGTCAATATAGACTCCTGGTAAACAGCATATATATGTGTGTGTGTGTGTGTATGTTGATATAGGGCCGTTAGATACATAACTGATCTAAGTAGATAACGACACAACCGCCTCTCTTTCTCTCTCCCAAAGTCCCATTATATCTGGTTAGCACTAGGTATAAGTGCTAATGTGGTTCTCTACTTAAATTGGTTATGTATTGAACACGCCTGCATCTATTTAGTAAAATATTTGAAGGTAACAGTTGATTTTATTGTAAATGCAGGGGATGACTAACTGAGCTCCAGTTTGAAATTGCAATGAGGGATCAAGTGATTCACAATCAGAGGGAAACACAAAGAAATCTATGGAATCTGCTTATGGGGTTAGGATTAGATGAGAAGGAATTGCTTAAGCTTGCTGCCAAGCAAGGTATAACAATTGAAGACTGGACAATGACACCCCAGTTGGGTTTGGCAGATTCATGGAAGATGGGGCATGAAAGATCTACTCGTGTAACTCAGTCATACGCTATTCCTTCTAGAACATTCCCACAAAACCAAAATACGGAGACGTGACCCACACATATTGTAGGGAGGAACACCATTCATCATATTACTTCATGTCACATCAATCCCCATCTACATGTACGAGGCTAACTCGGACTTCATACTCATCTCCTAAGCCTAAGGTACGATTTCAGTTGCATGCCAATTTACATATTTGTAGTGATTGGATTTCTTGTATTATGGAAATGCAGGATGACTGGAATAAGATCTCACATGAGGGTACACCATTCATCATATTACTTCATGTCACATCAATCCCCATTACATGTACGAGGCTAACTCGGACTTCATACTCATCTCCTAAGCTAAGGTACGATTTCAGTTGCATGCCATTTACATATTTGTAGTGATTGGATTTCTTGTATTATGGAAATGCAGGATGACTGGAATAAGATCCACATGAGGGTGGGGCCTAGTTGCAGTGAAGAGCCCTTGAGAGGGCAGATGATGAACCACAACAGTCCGACCCGCGTGTCTGCACCTGTCAAACTGTAAGAGCGATTTCCACAACCTAGTGGCATGAATGTGTCCAAGATTGGTTCTCCATATGATACACTTTTAAGTGCAGATACTAATTTGTCACCAGTTGGTAAATAGTCGATTCGATTCGATTCTTTTTGTAACTAACTACAATTCAATACAACTGTGCTTCTTTATGAATTCCAGGGTTCTTCCAATGCAATCAACTGTCTTAACTAATTGCACTGAATGGGTTTGTCAAAGGCTACATGCATACACAATGGAGATAAAAACTAGGTGAGGTACCGCACAAATCTGAGTCTGGAAGCTCATTTTGAAGACTACATACACACATCAAAACCGTATTTTTCATACCGAAGGACATAATCCATAAAACGACCATTATCACTACTCACGACAGGTTCTAAAAGTCATCTTGTCACCTTATCACTACTCACGACAGTTCTAAAAGTCTAAAACAATGTCCCAAAACGTTCTTCTACAATCTATGCTACTGTTTCCTCACATAAACCGGTTTTGAATGTTTTTCTTAAAAACACACCTTAACAAATTTAAAAGAAAAAATGAAAAGAAGGAAAAAAGAAAAAAAATGCAAAAATGCTATTCAGATTTCAATGTTATTGTTTTGATAAAAAAAGAGTTTTTAAGTTGAATATTTTTAAAAATTAACTAATAGTTCTACTGGGGTTGTATGTGTGTAAACTAGAAATACAGCTTGTGATTCTGCACGTTTGTGAATTTTGTTACGTGTGTAGTGGTGATGACGTTAACATGGTTAAGCAAAATAAAAGAAACATATGATTGTGATTCTGCACGTTTGTGAATTGTTACGTGTGTAGTGATGATGACGTAACATGGTTAAGCAAATAAAAGAAACATATATGAAATTGTGGCAACGCGGTTACGGGGATAGCAAATAAATACATAAATAAAAAGTAGTTATAATTGTATCAATGTTCCTTGATTATTATATGTTTCATTCTTGGTAGAAGCACGTCACCGCAATGGATTAACACCACAATTTCATTTTTGTTGATAAAGTTTATACCTGTAAAAATAATACACAACTACAAATTAAAATTTTTTAGCTAAAAAAGTGTATGAATTTTGAGGTGAAATTATCACAATAACACATACAATCACGCAATAACAAGTGATAATACGCAAGGAGAATTACACTTGCGTTATAGTTCCACCCGTAACGTTCATTATTGCGTGATAACTCCGTACGTTAGCGTGAAAAAACATTTTTATCGTAACATTTCTCTATATACTTTTCTTCACTCTCTGACTAGTTAACATTTTTCTGACTCGAACGAAAAATATTCACATCGATTATATATAAATTCGTCAAAATATAAATAACTTCAATCAAAATATATATTCTGTTTTTAAATTACAATAATTAAGCTGTTAAAAATAAATCAACACTCACATGGGCGGTGGCCTGAACTTTTTATCGGAATCGAGCAAAGTCGAGATATTATTTGAATGAACCGTATATTTGTGGCAACCGACGCATCATCGCAGACCACGTTCTCTGCTGCATATTTAAACCCACCCACCGATATCTGAAACCGACATCACAATTTTCAAATCCATTTGAGAGGCGTCTTCATAAACGCCCCTTCAAATATCTCCCCCTCAATTCAACCCCTAAATCCCCATCACAAAAATCTGCTCCTTCTCCATTTTAACGACAATGAGGGAGTGCATTTCTGTTCATATCGGTCAGGCCGGTATTCAGGTTGGAAATCATGTTGGGAACTCTACTGCCTCGAGCATGGGATTCAGGTATTCATCGGCTTTTTGTTTTTTTGTTTTAATAACAGATCTAAGGTTTTTATGTGTTGTTTTGGCGGATTATGACTTACGTGTTGGATTTGACGTGATGTTAGTTTTTTTGGTCGGTTTGAATCTGTGTATGCCTGATCTGTGCGGTGGTTTTTAGATCTGTGTGGAGATCGTGTGTTTTATAGTGATTTGTGGAATGATATTATGAATGTTAGGATTCTGCGATGTTAAGTGCGTTTCGGATGGTTAGATCTGTGGGTTATGGTTCAGATTTATACCGATCTGAAATGCATTTGATGTTGTTGTGTGGATTCCTTCATGGCCTGCAATCCTGCATTTGCTGTGTGGAGGTCGATGTAATTGTTTTGTATGCGTTTTGATGATGATGTATGATTGATGCTTAGATCTACGGTTTGTGGTGCTTATTTATATACATTCTATGAACATTTGATGCTGTTGTGGATTTCTTCATTGTCTGCATTTGCTGTTCTGTATGCTGATGTTGATGTAATTGTCATATATGTGTCTTGATGGTAAATTGCAGGATCTGATGATGAGTTATTTTACTCCTCGTCGCAAGGAGATGTGAACTATGGTTAATCAGATAGGTTGCATCATGTAGTAGATGTGGTATTGTACTATGGTTGCTTATGACGGCTAGTGTATTCATGTGTTTGGTCGTTTTATCTCTGTTGAATATTCTGTTTAGTTTGTGCAATGTGTCTCTATTAACTTGTTTTTTAGGGTTTTTGTGTGACATATCTCTATATATTGAACATCTTTATGTGTTTTGACAGCCTGATGGCCGATGCCAAGTGACAAAACCGTTGGAGGAGGGCGATGACGCCTTCAAACTTTCTTCAGCGAAACAGGTGCCGGGAAACATGCTCCTCGTGCTATTTTTGTAGATCTTGAGCCCACTGTCATTGATGAAGTGAGGACTGGAACATATCGTCAACTTTTTCACCTGAACAACTCATCAGCGGAAAGAAGATGCTGCCAACAACTTTGCACGAGGCCACTATACCAGTAAATACCCTATCAGTCTTTCTAACATTTTTTATTTATGTTAACTTTCAATATATTAATGATTCAATTTGTGATGTTACAGTTGGAAAAGAGATCGTTGACCTGTGTCTTGACCGCATCCGGAAGCTTGCTGACAACTGCACCGGTCTTCAGGGTTTCCTAGTGTTCAATGCTGTTGGTGGAGGACTGCACCGGTCTTCAGGGTTTCCTAGTGTTCAATGCTGTTGGTGGAGGGACTGGTCTGGTCTGGCTCTCTTCTGTTGGAGCGATTATCGGTTGACTATGGGAAAAGTCAAAGCTGGATTTATGTGTACCCTTCACCTCAGGTTTCAACCTCTGTGGTTGAGCCATATAACAGTGTGCTTTCCACCCACTCTCTCTTGGAGCATACTGATGTGTCCGTGTTGCTTGACAATGAAGCTATCTATGTTCTGAGGGTTCTCTTGATATCGAGCGCCCCACCTACACCAATCTTAACCGATTGATTTCTCAAGTGATTTCTCATTGACCCCTCTCTGAGGTTTGATGGAGCTTGAATGTGGATGTTACTGAGTTTCAAACAATCTTGTACCTTACCCAAGGATCCACTTCATGCTTTCATGTTACGCCCCTGTTATCTCAGCGAGAAAGCATACATGAACAGCTGTCAGTTGCTGAGATCACCAACACTGCATTTGAACCACGTCTATGATGGCTAAGTGTGATCCCCGCCATGGTAGTACATGGCCTGCTGTTTGATGTATAGGGGAGATGTTGCACACCAAGGACGTGAATGCAGCTGTTGGAACCATTAAGACCAAACGGACCATTCAGTTTGTTGACTGGTGCCCAACTGGATTCAATGTGGTATTACTACCAGTCACCAAGCGTTGTCCGGTGGGGATCTCGCTAAGAGGCAGAGGGCAGTGTGCATGATTTCAACTCTACAAGTGTTGCTGAGTGTTCTCCCGCATTGATCATAAGTTGATCTCATGTATGCAAAGAGGCTTTTGTTCACTGGTATGTGGGTGAAGACTGGAGGAAGGTGAGTTCTCTGAAGCTCGTGAGGTTTTGGCTGCATTGGAGAAGGATTATGAAGAAGTTGGTCTGAGTCGGGCGAGGGTGAAGACAAGGATGAGGAGAATACTGAGGGTTTAAGTTCTGGCTGATGTGGCAACATTATTACTTTATTATCAATAGTATGTTGTTTTAGTACTTGCTATTTTAAGCATCGTTGTATTGGAATGCATTTGATTGCAGACGTCTCTATTATATTTATTTTGAGATCTTTACTATGATCAAAGTTTTTGATATAAAGTGTGTGTGCATATCCCGTTTGAGCCCAAATTTTGACAATATGCACTTGAGAAAGGACGTCTTCAGTTGCATATCACCTCACTCGGTTCAAGTTATTTCTCTTGCGGATTGCTAACTTACCCTAAATCTCTAATAATCAGTTTTGGAGCTTGAATCGGTTTGTACCCGGGAGCGATCCGGTTAACGAACTTGCATGTATAAACCAATCTAACCTAATGGTTTGAGATATTTTTTGGTTACCCTCTCTAATTAAAACTTAACTAAACTATTTTATAAGCTATAATTGATTCTTTTTCATTGGAAACTGGTTTTGTTCACTTCTGTAGACCAAAACCACCCGTTTGGAATGAAAGAAAATCATACACCCTTTTGATCCTATTCCCCGGCAGACTTCAAATTTGGATATCAATGTTAATGAGATATTTTTGTTACCCTCTCTAATTAAAACTTAACTAAACTATTTATAAGCTATAATTGATTCTTTTTCATTGGAAACTGGTTTGGTCACTTCTGTAGACCAAAACCAAACGGTTTGGAAATGAAAGAAAATCATACACCCTTTTGATCCTATTCCCCGGCAGACTTCAAATTTGGATATCAATGTTAATAGCTAGGGCTTAGGAAGCCAAGCTTGTCATACTAATAACCCAGGACCAGGCCCAAACTTAAACGTAAAACAAATCAATGCAAACAAAAGTTTACTGAACTCGCTAACAAGCCTGAGGTATCCTCACCATCTTAAAACGTCGCAAGAGGCGATTGACTATAGACCTAAGCCATGCCCAGAGTGGTGCTCAAATTACTATCTCCACCTCACGATCACATTACACTCTATTTTCGATAATCATGTGTTGGTCATCAGAAATGTTACCTAGTGATATTGAACCTTGAGGTGGTTGGTTTGATTCAAACTAATCATTTGAATTATACAACCATTCCTATTACCATGTATTATTAACCTACCATAATTTATTCTTACTTGCAAGCACCACTTCACAAGTTTTTTTCTTAGCAATATATACACAACATACATACATAATACATACACATAGTAGTTTATTAGACAGAGAGACCATACCTGTTTAGCTTAAATAATTCCATTTTGAAAATCAGAATTTGGTTGAAGGTTGAAAAAATGGCGTCGGCGATTGTAAGGTCCAGTCTAACGGGCGGCTCTTCGTGGTGGCTCTCGCCCAATCCGGCTTCTAAGAGAGCGTTTTCTTCCGGCGCATCGGCTGTGAAGAAGCTCGTATGATTTTTCTCTATTTTCTTTTCTATCTACCATAATTATTAATCCCCTTTGATCAAATCTCATGTTTCAATATTTGATGTTTCTTCAATCTGATTGTTTTTCTTATAATCACCAGTACGATAGGGACGATTTACAACCCAGATTTAGGGTTTCATTACGTCGATACTCTAATTTCCTCATGTATTTCGATTTCAAATGCTGTTTCGATCCTATATGTGTTCCGTTTGGGCATTTTGATCTGAAATTTGCGTATACACAGGCGAAGCGGCCAAGTGGGAGAAGATTACGTATGTAGGCATTGCAGCTTGCACGATTCTTGCATTCGTTAACCTATCCAAGGCCATCCTCATTTCGAGGAACACCTGTAAGTTCAGTTTTTTTTAACTCATTGTTTAACACTTATTATTTTTAACACGCAGTTATGATGAAGGATATTGCGGTTCAAAATTGTTGTTATTACATTTGTTCCTTTGATCTGTTTTCATGTGTTTGGTGTCACCATTATCCATTTGAACACTCGTTATGTTCGTTGGAAAATGCCATATGTATCCTTTGAAGCAAAAGAGGTTATCATTTGCTCGTTTAGTTGTGACACAGTTGATACTATTGGTTTTTGGTTCATGACGTTCTGGATTTTGTGGTTATTGCGTGGTATTTTAGATGTTTGACTAGAAGTCGAGCATTCTTGTATCGTTAGATGTAGGGAGTAGATTTTGAAGTCATTCACTGCCCAATGATTCTAACTTCATCTGCAATAGCTTGGTTTTGTTATTGAGCTCTTATGTGGATTTTTTTATCTATGTTGCAGCCATATCCCATACTTGCACCGTAACAAGGAGTTTCCATGGGGTAAGACTTTCATTTATTTCTTATCATATATATTGCTTATACATCTCATTGGATACTTGTGTGACAAACAAGCTTACATTATTTCTTCATGCACAAACCCATATCTTGTGCTCCTACTGTAAATGTACTAACATGTTGGACAAAGAAACTGTCAGTTAATCAGCTCGCCTATTTCCACTGACAATTTTCAACTGGAAAGTTAAGTCAATACCTCGAACCATAACCCTAAAGAGCCTTGACTGTAGAATGTTGAAACTCCTTTACCACATTACAGACTAAATGACTCGCTTTCATTATGAATTAGGGGTAAATGAGCATATGGGATGTTAAAGACCCGCTTTTGTTTTGGAATGTTTTGGGTTCTAAAGTATTGAAAGTTATATTTATTTCATTGTAACACACTTGCACAGTTACATGTTTCAGGCATCATCTGAAATTTGTACCTATTCTGTTTGTAAAAGAAGAACCATCTTGGTTTGATCAATTAACAAAATAAACCATTCAACCGATCAACCTGATAAGTAGGAGAGGTTAATTAGGACATAAACTGGACTTGTTATGGATAGTTCTGAAGCCGTTTGTGGCAATAGTATTCAAGTTTACAAGGTGCATGAAACAACTTTTTAACTGTGTTGCTTATGATGTTAAAAAAACTAATGATTGGTCTTGTAATTTTGACTTTCTATGAAAATAAGGACAGCACTTAAGCAAGTAGTTTATAAGTAGGTTGGGTCTTAATTCTTTGTGTTTTTGTTCAGGTCCAGATGGTCTCTTTGAAATCAAGGAACACCATTGAAGCATAGAGGTTGTCTTTCAGGTTGGAGCATGTCATGAGAATAATGATTACTGTGTCATTCAGTTGCCATTGTCTTTCTATAAAGCCTATGTAGTGATATTTCTATCTCGTCAAGGTGCTATTGGTTTATGAATAAAGAGTTTGTGAATGCTCTTTATTGTATTGAAAGCTTTGTTATTGTATTGAAAGATTGTTATTGTATTTTGAAATTACCGTTATAGGCTTATAACTACAGTTCCCTTTGATCTGTGGTCAGCTTTTGTGCTTGATGTTTTCATTTGAACCAAATGAAGAAATATGTCAAAACATGATGCAGAAATTCTGAACATTATTTGAATCAGAGAAAAACCTTCTAAAGTAACATCTAAAATGTTGGCGCCACGAAACATGACATGAGGAGACACCGATACGTACATTATATTAGCTTTGCAGTACAACACAAAAGAATGGAACTTAAAAACTCTTATAAAGTGTAAAAAGGAAATAACAGGTAGCCGGGAATTCTACTCTGCAGCTGCAGTATCGTGGCTGCTGCTCCTTCATTTCCGGTCTCTGGCAATGTTTCCAGGTCTGTGCGAGCATCCTTCTCCTCTTGTGGTATCGATGCACTCTCTTCATTCTGTTCTGACCCTGTATTGTTTGATGAAGAATCTACGCCATTGTTGCTTTCGTTTGAAGCTTGTTCTCCTTCATCAGATTTATGTTCTTGGACTTCATTGTTCTCGTTGCCAGTTGTGTTTGTGTTCTCGGGCTCTGTGGTTCCATTGTTGGTGGTGTCTGTGCTTTGAGTTTGCTCATTGGACTCTGACTGGGTTGACACATTTTGTTCTGAATTTGATTCATTGTTGGCGTCTTTGCTTTGAGTTTGCTCGGTGGACTCTGACTGGGTTGACTCATTTGTGCTGAATTTGATTCTGAACTTGATTCATTGTTGTTGGTGTCTGTGCTTTGAGTTTGCTCGTTGGACTCTGTTTGGGTTGACTCGCTTTGTGCTGAATTTGATCCATTATTGGTGTCTGTGTTTTGAGTTTGCTCATTGGAATCGGTCTGGGTTGACTCGTTTTGTGCTGAATTTGATTCTGAACTTGCTCCATTGTTGCTGGTGTCTGTGTTCTGAGTTTGCCCATTGGACTCTGTCTGGGTGACTCGTTTTGTGCTGAATTTGATTCTGAACTTGCTCCATTGTTGCTGGTGTCTGTGTTCTGAGTTTGCCCATTGGACTCTGTCTGGGTTGACTCATTTTGAGCTGAATTTGATTCTGAACTTGCTCCATTGTTGTTGGTCTCTGTGCTTTGAGTTTGCACATTGGACTCTGTCTGGGTTGATTCATTTTGTGCTGAATTTGATTCTGAACTTGCTCCATTGTTTGTAGTTTGAGTTTCCTCCTTGGATTCTGTTTGGGCGGATTCATTTTGTGTCGAGTTTGAATCTGAACTTGCACCATTGTTGGTAGAGTCTGTTTGCTCCTGGCTTGACTCGTTTTGTGCTGATTTTGAATCAGAAGTTGCTCCATTGTTGGTGCCTGTAGTTTGAGTTTGCCCTTCAGACCCAGTCTGGGTTGACTCATTTTGTGCAGAGTTTGAATCTGAACTTTCTCCATTGCTAGAAGAGCCTGTACTCCCATTTTGCTCCCCAGACTCGGTCTTTGTTGGCTCGTTTTGTGATGAGTTTGAATCTGAACTTCCTCCATCATTGGTAGAGTCATGACTCTCAGTTTGCTCCTTGGACTCGGTCTGTACTGAGTTTGAGTCTGAACTTTCTCCTCTGTTGGACTCGGTCTGTGTTGACTCATTTTGTGCCGAGTCTGTACCTTCAGCTTGCTCCTTGGACTCAGTCTGCGTTGATTCATTTTGTGCCGGGTTTGATTCTGAACTTGCTTCATTGTTGGCAGAGTTGGTACCTTCAGTTTGCTCCTTTGACTCTGTTTGTGTTGACTCGGTCTCTGTTGCACTTGCTTCATTGTTAGTACCTTCAGTTGGTCCTTGGACTCTGATTGTGTCGACTCAGTCTGTTTAGAACTCACCCCATTGGAGTTAGAGTCTGTATTTTCAGTTTTTTGTTCATCAGACTCTGAATGCGTTGATTCACCTTGCGTTGTATTCATATCTGAACTTGCCCCATTGTTGGTAGAGTCCACACCTTCATTATGCTCCGTTGACTCATTTTCAGCTGAATCGTGTCAGAATTTATGTTTGTGGAGTCTGTAAATTCAGTTTGCTCTTTTGAATCTGTGTCAGTCGGCTTCTGAGATTCATCAACCACTTCACTCGATGCATCATCTCCTTTTCTACTCTCCTCTATAACACTTTGATCATTTCCATCACTTCCATCTTCATTTTGGCCCTCAACAACTCCTTGATATTATCTTCTTCACTGCGGTTATCTTCCACCTCTGCTTTGGTCTCTTCACTTTCATTGTGTTCATCAGTCTTCTCCACTTCCTTGGTGTCATTCTCATCATCCTCACCTTCTTTCTTGTCGGTTTGTTGAGTCTCTTCACTCCCATTTTCGGTCTCATTCATCTTCTCAATAGCGTCCTCCTTTTCTTTGTTCTCTTCTCCATCATCTTTACTTTCACCATTTTCCTCTTCGATTTTCTCCTGATCATGGCCTTCATCCTCCTCACTGTTGTCACTGTCATGATCTCGGACAAGTTCTTCAGAACTGTTTTCATCTACATCTTCATCTTCATGATGGTCATCATTTGCTTCCTCACCTTCGGGTTAAGCCCTTTCTCCCTAACTTGATCAAGTCATTAGTATCATCATTCAGTAACCTCTCAGAGATGGCTGCAGCAGACGTCGGTTTCTTACTAGCAGAGTGCTGGATCTGGTAAAGCAACCATACACTCACACCAAGCAATACACAGATCTGCAACACATGCTTTATCTTCAATCCTTTGTTTCGACCGTTTCTGCGTGGCGATTGCCTAAACATGATTTATACTCCCTTGTGAAACTTCAACTTAGACACTAGATAACGAGGCCAATCTGTAACAGGTCACAACACAGAGACTTACATTAAATGCGAAATAAATAGTAGATCCAACTTGATAATGATCAAAGTTGTACAGATCTAGATTTAAGTATCAAATCAGAGCAACAAAAAATAAAAAATCAACTTTAAACATATGCGTATTACAAGTATCGAAACCCTAGAATCTGAAACCAACAAGTCAGTTACTCTAAAGCGAATTAGTAGGCTGCAACTACCGACCAAAAAGCTAAAATCAGTAACAGATTCCAAATGCTAAACACTACTCTATACAGATCGAAATCGAAAATGAGAATATAACCGTTCACAGATTCAAATCACGAAGAAAATCAAATAAGAGTACACATTAACTTAGTTGCAGTACCAAATGCTTATGTTGAAGACAATCAAAAACGAAGTTTACCTACTTTTGCTTGAAATTACTCCACAAACTTGCAGAATCTGAGGATTTGAACAGCGTTAATTCACCAGAAACTTGTGATTGAAGTTGCGTATGGTTGAAAGTAAATAACCGAAGCTTGATTGAATGAATCTTGTTTGTGACCTAGAAATAATCGGATAATTTACCTCTTTTGTGTTCTCTAATCACAAGCACCAACTGAACACACACTCGCACACTGTGTGAAATTAGATCCGATCTACGATAGTGTATTTCACACCGTTGAGTCAACACCTCTTTCTTTTTAATGTTGTTTACACCGCCGACAATTTTAGCTGTATATTTCTTCAATTATTAGTTGGTTATTGTTTATTATTTTGTAACGGTGAGCGGGCACACCCATCATTTTCGTAGCATAGCCCTGCGCCGAGCAGCAACACCGCTGCTGCATCCGTCTACGCTGCGTTTTTTCTTTTTCATGACATATACTTACCGTGAACTCTTACCTGTGTGTGTGGTGTAATGATGTAACACCGCTGCCACCAAATTTAAATGTGTTATAATGTACTATAGTATGACATAATAAGATCTAATTGATGGATTTATAACGTAAATGTGATAACGGTACCCTTTCACCATAACATCAATTGTTCTTGTATCTTTTGGTTAAATCAAATTTATAAGGATGTAAATTTTGAGATAATGTATTTTGTTGGTGTTGAGTGGGTGTTTGGGAGTGCTTATTTTTATCAAATTTTAACTTTTAAAAAGTTAAAAGTCATTTTATAGTGTTTGGCAATGTGAGTGTTGTGAGGGAATAAGTTAATAAGTCACTCCATACTAACTTATTAGAAAAGTCAATAGGTCAATAAGTCAGTTTTAAAAAGCTATCCAAACACCCCTGAGACCGGGAAATGATGTTTGTTTGGGTGCATTAAGTTAATGACATTGAACTTTTTGCATGTGATCCGCTTTTTAAGTTTTATGAAAAGCTAAAAATGTCATGTTTCATATTTAAAAAAGTTAATGCACACAACTTTCAGCTATGATGCACGGAATTTGGAATATGGTTACAAAAACATAAATCTAAAAATTGATACATATATTAGAATATTTTATCTATAAAGATAAAGTAAGTAAAAAAGTATTACTAATTCTTCTTCTAAACCACAACAATATAAGAAAACAGTTTGAAGCATTCCTCTCTTCTTCCATTTTCTTACACCCCAACACCTTCTAACGACATCAATGACTTAGGTTTGATTTTTTGGTCTATTGTTTCTTCTTTATGGTGATCTTGTTTGTGTAATTTTCCTACCTTGACGAGTCATTGTCTTTTGTAAACCTTTTTTCATAATCATCAATAGTAAATCAAAAGAATTGTTATATTATTTATGTTTGCATATGAGGTGTCAACGTTTTCACCTTTGTAATTGATAACATGAAACTTTTGTATCGTTGGAATTATAGAATGTATAGTTCGTATGTTTATTTTTCTAGTCCTCAAGCTAATAGCTAAGCTATGGATTGACAAAGTGATTTAAATATGTGCATCAAACATACAAAGTTGTAAGGACTATTATGATGTGTTAAAGTTAGAGGTGGCAAAAGAAGTTTAACGATGTGATTTTAGATCATAATGAGTGTTTTAAAAATAAAGATGGGTTAAAATGGATTAAATAAAAAACATAATGTTGGAATAAGTTTAGCACACAATTAAGTTAGTATTAATATATATATATGTAATATCCGTCTAATAATGTAACCGTAGTATGGGTCGACTTGGGTAAGTCCGGGTCTAGAACAATTATATGGCGGGAAATTAACTGCCTTTAACAGCTAGTGTAACCACCAACCGAATGGGGTATAAATACCTCATCTATATATGTGTATTAGTATGAATGCATATTTGGTAAATACGTTTGTGTTCTTTCTCATTCATAGATATAAAGTGCAGTGATATATTGTGTTTATTGTGTGTTTTCATCAATCAACATGGCATCAGAGCCACGATCGAAGACCTGTGGAAGATTCGTGTTTGAACCAACGTTGGATCTAGAAGAGACGTACTCAAATTGTTTTGCAGATGGGTGTGAGGATTCACCCATGTTCCTATCTTTGTATAATGACCAGGAGGGTCGAGGGAAGACAAAGAATTATGATCAGAGGGATCACTCGGGGAACAGAAGCAGCAAGAACAGTAGGGAAGATTTACATGTCAAAGTGGAAGGATTCAACATCGATTCAAAGTATCGATCAATGGCAGAATGTAGGAAGGCCGCTCAAATCGAATTCGACTCGCAGATCAAGAACAAAGGGATAATATCGGGTTATCCAAGAAGTATGGTGTGTAGTTACTGCAAACAACCGTTCCATTTCAGACGAGATTGCCCCGAGAAAATCAAGAACACTGAATTCTTGATTAAGGATACCGACAACAAAACATGGGGTAAAATATGGTATGCAAGTCTTACCCGCAAGCAACACGCAACAGGGAACAAAACGGTGCTCAAAAGGTTATCAAATTCATTCGGGATAGAGGCACGTTCAAATGGATATAGTAAAGAATTTTTTAGAGGAAGAGGAGACGTTGAAATATGCAGCGATGGGCGGAGACACTTGGTAGAATCCGTCTACTATGTGCCGACTTTAAGGAGGAATATACTTAGCATAGACAAATTGGTAGAACAAGATTTCGAAATTGTTTTTGATGGAAACACATGTCGTGTAAAAAAGACGAAGAATGATACCAAGAAAAATGTAAACATTTCAAACTGTTGGAAGTGTAAAGTGGCAAATCATCCTCCATATATGTGCCCAGAAGGATCATTGAAGAAGCCAATTGTTAACATAAGGGATGCAAGAGATGATCGAGAAAAGAGTACATTGGAAAACCATTTCGAAGCAATATCAAATGAAGCCGACAAGACCGAAACACGTAAGAATAAGGGAAAATGACCAATCTTGTATCCAACACAAGTATCCTCGTTACAATACTGCATCACTTTTATGGATTTAATTCATGTTGCTGTTAAGGTACAACAACATAAAGAGAAGTTTGAAGCAGAATTTGAAAGAATTATCGAATGGTTTATGAAAGATTTTATGAAGATCAGAGTGCTTGCACCTATACCACCGAGGGATGTTTTGGTCATCGTATCAATCTCTTAAGGTTGTATATGATAGTACAAACTTTGGGTGTTTATAGCCAAGTTAACAAAGAAGGATTATGGAAGGAAGTAATGTTACAGTTGGACTACAAGTTAAATTAATGAAGTTAGAGGACAAAGATAACATGGAGAAGACTATTAAATAGTCTATTTAAAATACCTTGAAATGATCGAATGGTATAACCTCAAGTGCAAGAGGAGAAAATTACAAATTGAAGTTGGGGGATTAAGCAACACCCCTTATGAAAGAGTCCAGAAGATTACAAAGGATGCAGAATCCACCAAAGAAAAGATTCAAGACATGAAGATAATGCAATACGGAGCTAAACTTAAGGGGGAGCTTGTTGGAATAAGTTTAGCACACAATTAAGTTAGTATTAATGTATATAATATGTAATAATATCCCGAGTAATAATGTAACAGTAGTATGGGTCGACTTGGGTAAGTCCGGGTCTAGAACAATATATGGCGGGAAATTAACTGCCTTTAACCGCTAGTGTAACCACCAACCGAATGGGGTATAAATACCTCATCTATGTGTATTAGTATGAATGCATATTTGGTAAATACGTTTGTGTTCTTTCTCATTCATAGATATAAAGTGCAGTGTATAGATTGTGTTTATTGTGTGTTTTCATCAATCAACACATAAGGGGGTCAGGATGGGTTAAAACCATTTTTGAAAAAAAAACATAGGTCAAGATGAGTTTTTTAAATTAGATCTACAATGCTAAGTCAATGTTTCTTTCGCTCAAATTGATCACCCCCATCGCACAAGACACAACCGCACCACCACCACACCACCACCGCATCACCACCGGTCCACCACATCACTACCGCATCACCACCGCATCACCACCGCATCACCACTGGTCCACCACACCACCACACATATACAGCCTCCCACCTCTGTCGAGTTTCATCGCGCATCAACGTCGGTCCGCCGCGTCGTCACCGGTCCGCCGCGTCGCCACCGGTCCGCCGCCGCGCCACCGGTCCATCGCCTCGCCACCGGTCCGCTGCCTCGCCACAGGTCCATCGCATGACCACAGCAACTACAGCCTCCTACCTATGTCAAGTTTCATCGTGCACCACCACTGCACCTACAGTTGAGCTCCATATCAGTCTCCACCTTTGTTGAGTTTCATCGCTCACCACCACCACACCTACAGTCGGGCCTCTGCTTCACCACCGCATCATCAACATTGATTTATTGAAGGTACCGACCCTTTATAGATGAAGTATTATATGTATCTCTTTGAGCCGTATATGCATCTATCTATATGTGTTATTGGATTGTAGAAAACTAGTAAATAGTATTGGTTTTTTTAAAAATGGTCCATCCTGATCCGAACCCATACTGACCCAAACCCATCCTGACCTTTTTTTTTTAAATGACTCATCCTAACCCAAACCATCTTGACCTAAATCCATCCTAACCTAACAACCAACCCAATTCAGCCCGCTCATTTTTCCACCTCTGCTTAAAATGTTAAAACATTGTGCATTAGAAACATTGCAAAAACGAATTAAAGCATGTGATATTGGATGTTTGTATAGAGTTAGAGACACTCTTTTATGCATATCCATCCAAACTAATTACAACAAGTCCACATGCAAAGTTGTACACAATATATAATGGGTCAATGATTTGAATCGGTTTTTACAACTTGTAAGTTTATGCCTCAATAATTTATATATTATGACACAAAATTATGTTTTAAATAAAATATATACTGAAACGTAAATAAAAATAAGTAATTTACAAAGGTATTTTTGGAATTTTGTAAACTACTAAATTTGAAACTTACAAAAGATTAACAAATATAAGAGAATTATGATAGTGTAAAAAAATGGATAGATGAGTATTGGATTAAAAATGTAGATATAGTTAAACACGATGAGTAAAATATAACTTTTCAATGCAAAAATTAAAACTAATTAAAATTTAAGATGCCCCAATTAAATGTAATCACATTTGATTATATTTATGATAATGTAAGTAGGCATAAACACTTGTGCCAAAAGCAATAAACACTTTGTTATCTGGATTATATGTATAGTTAATAATTAGATAATTATACCAATACTTAAAAGCAAAGGTGATGATAAATGGGAATGGACCACACGATTTTTGCTTTAGTATTTAGTCTAATTAGTTTCATAATCAAGGGCATACTATGATTCAAATAAAATATAAAATGCTTTTGTGCTCATTTTATATACATTTCGAGTTATTCTACATTTTGAGTCAAATATAAAACTTTGTTTCGACGTAAACTTTCATTGACATTTTAAATCTATAAAAAAATTATTTGCGGTATAAATCCGAGTTACTTTACCTTCGTAAATGAGTCGGGGTGATTGTAATTTATACTTAATCACACCGCATCCATTGCCATTGCATGTGTTTTTGGTGTATGTCTTGAGTCGATCTATGTTTCGACACAAAATTTTTGAAAAAATATTGAATCAAATATAGTACGTTTTCATTCACGGGTATATATTCGAGATACATTACGTTTTGACGTAAATATAGTTCGGAAAAGAGTCAGTTCAATTATAGTCTATACCTTATCATATGATGTCACCCCAATACGCGACAGGTATAACTCGTGGGTTTAACTTAGTACTAGGCCCACCTAACCAGCCAATTTCTTGAATATTAAATCCCCTGGTGGCATTTAAACCTAGTTGTTACTTGTTAATATGAAAAAAATGCTCCAAAGTCCAAAGTCGAAACCTAAACTAAAGACAAGTCTGGTGACTGTTATCCCCAGGCCCAACTTAAAAGGCCTAATGGATGAACCATAATAGCCATTTCCAATACACTCTCGGCCTCTTGGGTCTCGATGCTTTGGGTGGTAGGTCCCTTTTTGGCCCATAGCTTTCAAAATCATATGAAAAACCCAATTCCTTGAAATCTTGAAGACAAGTTAAACTTTGAATACCATCATGTTAATTTTTAACTACTATAATATACCTATAATATACCGCGTTTTGCTATGGATCATCTTCAAATACCAAACTAAATAAAACAACATGTTGTATATTCAGTAATTACGAAAATGCTATGTCGTAAACCTGATATTTATCCAGATTTAAACAATTTACATTGTTAAATATCATAATCAGATTAAAATTTTAAAAGATTTAAAAAATTATATAATTAGTTAGTAAAAATAGTTTACTTAAGTAATGAAATAATAAAAAATAAAAGGAAAGTTAAAAAATAAAATAGAAAATAGAAAGAAAAGCTATATAATTAATGTTAAATGCTAATTCACCAAAGTTTAGATGGCAAAAAACAAAAAAACGACCTTTTGTGACCAAAACACAAAACTATACCGTAATACTTCGCTTGGGTTTTAACATATATAATAATAATTAGTGTTACACACATATCTATATATAGCGTATTAAATCAATTAAAACTTCTAATTCATATAGAAAATGCATTTAGTATGAATTTTTATATAATCAAGTAGATACGTTAAAAATATAAATGGGGTTGTTTCAATTTTCAAAGTAGATGTTGAAGATTTAACTTCTACTATTTTTATGCATTTAGTTTGTTTTATGTGTTGTCGAATCTGTATTTTAGACTTGTTTTTTTATACTTTCGCATATATAATTTACAGGAATCATGTTCGGATAAGATATTTGAAATTTTGAATACATGTTTCGCCTAGTCTTTCAACTTATAAGATCGTAAACACCGAAATTAAAATACAGATTTGAAAAATATGATACACTTTTCTATACAGAACCAATTATCAACCATTTACTTATTCAAAGTTTCATGAACTTTTATTTCTTATTTGTTTTATGACTTGAAGTAAAATAACATGAGAAAATGATAGAAACATGAGAAAGAGACTTATGGTTGTTGGTTTCTAGGATATTGGAGGTGATGGTTACATGTCAATTTGTACCCTTTAACGTATTTTATTCTACTGGCATGTACCGTACCAAAGAGTTCTAATTTGTTATAAATATATATAATAAAAAAGAACATTTAAGAAATTGTCGAAGAAAAAAAGCCGAAGTTTAATTAGGATTTTTAAAATTAACACGGAGTACAATATAGTTTGTGATTTTTTTCTATTAAAAAGTTACTTCATAAGCTGTTTAACAGTTTAAGTACACCAAATTCTATTAAAACTTAATTAGTTCAGAACACATGAAGCAAATATATAGATATTTAAAAAAATTATCTTTTAACATCAAAGTGTTGCTTAATGATAGCTCGATACACTAATTTTGTAGTTTTTCCGGACGCTTTAAAGACATTCTCATTGTTAGGCATGTTTTTTGTCGGACTTAAAATACATAAAAGTAGATATATATATTTAGATAAAAGTATAATATAGTTTCAATAGCAGTGCTAGTAAAAAAAAAATGCGAGTATAAAGGTGGTCTAATGTAGTTTATCGAAACATACATGTATACGAGTGAGATGAACGAGAAATTCAAATAGATTATTCAAATAAAAGTATCAAAAAAATTATTATACGTTTGAATTAATGTTATTTCTTCCAACCATAAGAATAACATGTATAAAAATGTAATAAAATTAACAAAAAAATATTTACTAAATAGTATTTTAGATAATTATATTAGCGTAGACTAATTTAGAATGGGATTAACTCAATCAATCATACTATAATAGCATGAGTCAAAAGAGAGTGTGATGATGTGATTTTTATTGAAATAGTTGATATTTGCTAAAGAACGAAAGGGAAAGGACATAAAAAGACAAATATGGGGGAGGTTGTTGATGTAATATCCCCCATCTTACTTACTCCTCCATGCCTATTTTTGTCCACACAACATTTCTTCCCTTTCTAAAATTAGAGATTCAAATATCATCCTATTTTAATAAAAAGTTATCTGTGATGACACATATTAACATCATAATTATTCTCATCAAATTTTTTTCGCCTCTCTCTCCTATTAAATAATTACCTTAATTACTAATAATACTATTTAACACTTCTTTAGATTTAATAAATTAATAAAGAGATCTATTTATTAATGTTATTTCTATATAAACAATTTTTTATAAAATAATAAAATTGTTTAAAGCATAAGACTTTTTTTTAAAATATGAAATATTTAAAATTGGTATATTTAAAAAGTTATTTTTTTAAAACCAAAAATAATTAAATTTAGGAGTTTATAAGAAAAATTTTTAAAAATGTCATTTTTATACGGTTTGTTTTAGAACAAACGTTTATTTATTTTTTTTGAAAAAAATAAAATTTTAACAAGTTGATATCACTATTTTATAACTTACAGTCATTTTTATATATAATTTCAGTGATATTATATCTTAAAATATTATTTTATAATTAATAAATTTTGTTATATTAATTTTTTATTTATTCAATCCGTGTAACACACGGGTTACTATAGCTAGTATATTATATAACTAGTTTTAGAAAACCCGTGTATTACATGAGTTGAATAAATAAAATATTAATATATAAAACTTATAGAAAATAAAATGATATTTTAAAATATGATATGACTGAAATTACTATAAGTAATAAAACAGTGATATCAACATTTTATAACTTTATTTTTAATTTTTTTAAAAAAAATATTTTATTCTAAAACACACCGTATAAAAATATCATTTTTTAAAATATTTTATTATCATAACTCCTAAATTAAATTATTTTTAGTTTTTAAATAATTTACTTTTTAAAAATAGTAATTTTATAATATATCATATTTTTAACAAAGTTTGATATTTTAGAAAAAATATTACTTATAAAAATTTATTTATTTGAAATAACATTAATAACAAATATTTTTCTTAATTTATAAAAAAATATTTTAATCTTAAAAATGTTTAATAATATTATTAGTAATTAAGGTAATTATTTAATAGGAGAGCGAGACGGGAAAATTTTGGTGAGGAGAATTGTGGTGGTGACACGTGTCATATCAAGTTACTCTTTTATTAGAATAGATATTATACATAGGTTAGATGTAAACATGTTGTTTTTATAATAAAAAAATTTATGATGTTAAATAAAAAAATTATTATAAATTATATAATTACTATATATGGAGTGGAGCTTAAGTGTAATGATAAAAGTTATAAGAGTTAGAGTGATTATATCATCTCAACTAAAAGTTTTGGGTTCAAGTTTTAATGGTGACAATTTATCTTGTATTATTTGGGGTTGCTCCATTTTATTATACATAATCTAGGTGTTACTGCTAAAATTAGATATATTTATTTGACATTTTCAGATTTTATATATAGAAAAGGATTCAAATACAAAGTGTATTTTTGCTACAAAGTGTGAGAAGACACAATGAGTCAAAAAAAGACACAAAAAATCATATCTCACAATCTAAATCGAATTTCAAAAAGTAATTCAGAGCTTTTGTTCCCCTAGTCGTCCTCAATAAGAAAAAAAATAAACGGAAAAAAAAAATTAATGGTTTTTTTTTTGTGTCATTTATGAAAGACACCATGACTTCATTGTGTCATTATGAAAGACACAATGACGTCATTGTGTCAATATAAAAGACACAATGACGTTATATTGACACAATGACGTCATTGTGTCATATAAAGACACAATGAATTTTTTTTTATTTTTTTTATTTTTTTCTGAAAGAGGACATCGAGAGTAATAGAGGCTCCGAAGTACTTTTTTAAAATTCGATTTTGATTGTAAGATATTAATTTTTTTATGATTTTTTAGCTTCATTGTGTTTTCTCACACTTTATAACAAAAATAGAATAACCTCACCCTTATATATATCACAAACATAATATATAAGATGCATGTAATGTTTCAAGTAATATAAGGTAAGAAAACATAAAAGGCACATAAGACACTATAAGAGTAAAAAAAAGGCATATATAGACACTATAAGAGTAAAAAAAAGGCATATTATATAACATTTTTCTAGGGGCTTTAAAGAACAAAAAGTGATACTTAGCTTTACTATCATTCAATCTCAT
The DNA here is from genome assembly GCA_024085815.1 of Flaveria linearis. Taxonomy (NCBI): domain Eukaryota; kingdom Viridiplantae; phylum Streptophyta; class Magnoliopsida; order Asterales; family Asteraceae; genus Flaveria; species Flaveria linearis. Next base: position 18,090,418 of record CM044002.1, read on the forward strand.
ATGACATAAACTCGTTTAAAAAAGTGGCGGTGGCCGATGGAGGCCCACAGAGGCGGCGGTGGCCGGTGGAGGCCCCCGGAGACGGCGATGGCCGGTCGTGTTGCCCGGTGGTGATTGTTGTCGTAGGTGAGGGGTGGTGTTGGTGACAAGAAGGGATGGAATAAAAAAAAGGGGTAACTTTATAAAATAGTAATTAAATTTGAAAACTGTTTTAATTAGTTCACTCATAAACTTTTTTATTCCAATCAGGTCACTAAACTTTGTTTGATGTTCCAATCATGTGTATTTAACCTGAATAATATGTAATAAACTTAAAATGTTTAAAAAATTAAAAATAATTAATAAATAGTTGAATATTTTAAAAAACTGAAAAAAATGTTTAAAAAAATGCATAAACATTGTCCAAATTTTTGTAAAAATTGAAAAATAAAATTAAAAATTACAAATTTCAGTAAGAATAAAAAAAAATACATTGTGTATGATTCCAAACGGGTCAACATACCAAATTATACCAACATACATCTATATATCCATACGGTCAACATACATCATAATATACCCAAACGGGTAAAAATTATATAAATGCGTCCAAAAAAAGTCAAAATTACATCATAATACGCCCAAATAGGTCAAAAACTACCAACATACATTCAAACGGGTTAACATACACCAAAATGTTCTAAAAGAAACAAAATTAACTCAAATACGCCTAAACGAGTCACATTTTTTTATTTCTACCTTTAGGTCTTGCTTCATTTGGTTGTGGGTCTTTTTTCTCGTTTTTGCAAGACCTTGTATTACGCCCACTTCCTTGACAATTTTGACAAGTCATTTTTCTTCCAACTCCAACCTTCGTTGTTTTCTTCTCTTTTCTGAAGGGTCTCTTTTTCTTTTTACTGTTGGTCTACCAGCGAAGGGGAGGCCGGCGAAGGGGAGGCCGACGAAGGGGAGGCCGGCGAATGGGGACGACGGCGGAGTCCGGCGAAGGGGGGCGGCGAAGGGGAGGCAGGCGAAGAATAGGCCTGCGAGAGAAGAAGAAACTGTAGAATTTCTTTAGGTGGTGCGATGGTTGTGCTTGAAGATAGTTTAGGGTTTTTAATATTATTTTTGTAATCTTTAATGTGTTTATATTTGTTTAATTTGTTTTAAATATAAAATAAAAAATTACCTGCTAAGCAGGTTAATTATATAGGATTAAACACCACTTCAAAGTTTAATGATGTAATTGAAACAGTTTCAAATATAAGTGACCTGATTGGAACACATAGTAAACCTGGTTACTATTTCGTGAAGTTTTCACTAAAAAAAGAAAGGGGACTAGATGGAATGAATTTGAAAGAATGGAATCAATTATGTAATGGTTTATTCCATTACCTTACCACCCAAACATGTCTTTTTCATTAACTCTCAATGATTCATTTCATTACGTTCTTCATTACTCCATACCAAACGCTACCTAATAGTTCAGTTGGATTGTAATAAATCGTAGCACATGAAAACCAAAAATAATCGAAATTCCTTAGATGGTTTTTAGTGTTGGTAACTTTTTAAAGCAGCCAAGAGAATCCTCCTTCAATCACCTAACCTAAATTCAGTCTGATATACAGACGAAAGGTAGTGATACTGAGTAATTTTAGTTTGAAAATGAAAACATTTATAAATAAATGGTTTGTAAGAAACATCTCATATCATAAACATCATATAGTCGAAGCACATGGTCATAATGAATCTATATACGCCCCAAGGACAATCCAAACACTAAGTCATGGTACTGTTAGAGGGTTGTCTTTATGCCACATGCATAAGAAACTCCTCTAGCGACCCTCTCTATGCTTGATCGTTAAAATCATAAACATACACTTTTTAAGCATCATAAAATCATATGTACATCATACGTAAATCATTTATAAAATCATACATTCATATCATAACTATAATATTTGTTTTTTATCAAATCATTAAATAATCATGCATGTATTCCTTAAAACGGTTAAAAGAGGGCGTTAGATCGAACCCAAATTGGTTGCTATAGAACTTGTAGTTAGTTAGCTATTTATAACAAACACAATGATATCTCCTACCAAACATTATCTTTGCATCCAATCATTCGGGTCATAATACAGATTAAACCACCACGATATGTTCATCATCTATTCGAAATCATGATCTTGACAACACATTTAACAATAGGTAACTAAAAGACATAAGTGTATAAGTGCGAATGTACATTCATGCATGTAAACTGGTTCGCGTATAGCAAACTCGTCGTGTCACATCACAGAATGGGACCCAAACATTTCCTCTCACCCTCTTAAACCCTTTAACACTTCCCTATTCTTGAGATAGAACTTACCATTCTTATATAAATGGTTTTGAATAGTCTCGACTATATAATATGTCTTTAACTCTTTGTCTGACGTTTTTTTTTTCAGTAGAAGGTTGTATTTAGGGTTTAAAGAAAAAAAGTATTTGTTTTGACTTAAATGGAAAAAGGAATTGCTATCGGAAGAAGATGGACCCCTTGGCCCTTGGGGCCCGTTGCAAAGTCAAAATCAAATAAAGCATGAATTATTAAAAAATGGAAATAAAATTTGTAACGAATAAAATGCTATTGCTTTTGGGTGTATATCTAATGGTAAGTAATATTTTGATGGGTTTTGTAGAACCTGTTTTTAAACACACGAGCTAGAACAAAAATATATCTATTACTTTTTTAATCAAATCATAAACTTAAGATAAAAGAAATACAAAATTATATTGTAATTGGTATTTCACAAACATTATAGATTTGTAGCAATATGTAGATATTCAGTCTAAATATAATGTGCGCCTATGCATATTTTAAAGTGAAATTTAAATAGTAGAATATCCATAAACATCAAACGGTGTATTTTCAAATCCGTATATCGACAATTTAAGGATAAATATCACAAACATATTAAATCATATACTCATTAATATTAGTAACTCTTTTATGCAATTTTAACCTTTAAAACATCATAGTTACAAAAGGCTCACAAGCAGGGGCGGAGCTTGAATATTTTTATAAGGGGCGAAGTCGAGTTTTATATAAAAATTTACACTACCGGGCTAAAAATTTACACTACGGTGTCACACCCCAACCTTGACGGCGGAATCGTCGAGGCGTGAGAGTTACGATTGTTCACAGCCACATACGCTATTATTAGTTCAAATATATTAATCAAGATTCAATTGTAACAATACAAGTAATTGTTCAAACAAAGATACATCCAGAATACAAGTATAAAAAGTATCCAGATCATTCGTTTATTTCTCTAAGTCCAATCCTAAATGTGATAAGCTTCAAAGAGTAACCTGAAACATGTAAAAATAAAGGTCAACTAAAAATAGTTGGTGAGCATTCTACAGTTTTGGATACATAAGTATATAAAAGATGGCAATTCAAGTTGTAAATTAGTGAATAAAGTGACTAGGATGTTATGAACAATGCACAATCAAACCTCGACAATGTTTTACAAGTATCAAACGACGTTAATATTCTATTAACGTTAAAGTATATACGATCAGCTAAGTGTACTTGAATCACCAAGTAGGCTTGTTATCCATAGATCTATGACTTCGCTGGGCTAGCAATAGTTAATGATTGTACATATGCCATAACATGGTAACCACAAAAGTTCAACTAACCACAACTCCCAAGTAAATTGCCATAAGTTTACAAGTCTCGAATAAGTTTATAAGTGCAATGATATAAGTTAACATGTTTCACCCCAAGTGTGAAAATAAGAAAAAAGGGGTATAGAAATACTCACTTGACGTATAGGTGTATAAGGTGATAATAAGGATTAAACGACGATCCAAAGTATCCATCACAAGTACCTAAATATATATTACAAGTGTAAGGTTAAGGTTAATAATATGATTAACGCTCAATAAGAGTTAGGGTTTCATTAGTTTAAGGTTAATAAGTAATAAGTTTATAAAGTAATTATTATGTTTTGATTCAATTAAAAGATTATACATTTAAGCATAATAATGATAGGTTTAAAATACATCTTTATAATTGTTTAAACATAATTAGAATAACTTATTGATTAATAACAAATTATTAATCTAACCTTTAGTTAGTATATTTTATAAGAATAATATTTTAGAATAATTTATGAAATTATGAAAAATATATATTTTTACATATCATGATAAAACTTTATTATTTATTATTTGAGACAAATAATTATTTATATTTGAAACAAATAATAATTAGTAAACTAAAACAAGAAAATAATCCAATTGTAATGTTTGTTAAAATAAACAACTTTAAAGTCTATCTTATAAATTATTTAACTAGTTTATTATTTGTTTAATAACATAAAATAAATTTAGATATTATATAATAAAATTTCAGAAATTTGTTTGATGTGAAAAAAATATTTAAAGTTTATAACTTATTTTTATAATTTTTAGAATTTTTATATATTTTTTTAAAGGCTAAAAAGCCCTAAAAAAATAAAGTGGGGTTGCCCGGGTTCGAACCCGGGACCTCGATTGTGCCATGGGGATCGCGAGAACCAGTAAACCAAGGCCGTGGTCGCGGTTTAAACTCGGTTCTAAATTCTTAAAAGCAATCCATACAGACTGCCCCGACCCATGAGCCCTAGATTTCGATTGATCCCAAATTAAACACCAATTCGTTTTGTTAACGTTGATAACATGGGGCTTTTGTTCCCCATGTAAAATCGAATGTATAGGTAGGTTTATTTACCCGTATGATGATGGATTGAAGGTGTTCGATACGAAGAACAGGTCGCGGTTGTCTTGAGTCCAATCGATGAGCAATCCTCAATGGTAATTAAATCAACCTCTTGGGTAGCTTCTTAGAGAGTAAATGGTGATTTACCCTCAATCAATTTGGGGTTTTGAAGTCCCGAAGGTGGTCTTCGACCAAGTTGCAGGTCGACAATGAAGATGATGATCGTGGAGTGATTTCGAGTGTTTCCGATCGAATTAAACTCGTGGGGGAGGTTATAAATGATTAAAAGATTGTGTGTGCGGATTAATTTGATTATTACAGTGTTAGTGCGATCGATTGGGTTGTAAAAGGTGCCGACAGCGCGGGTGGAAGTGGATCGCACTGAACAATTCAAAATTTGAATTGTTTTTGGGGCATGAGTTCGAATTATCCACGTGGGTGTGTCGGGGGTGGTTGATTGGGTTAAAATCGACTGGTTTTTGGTGTCGTAGGCTCGCCGGAGATCGGTGGCTGGCGGCAAGAGATCGACGGGGAGAGTGGGGGGCGTTTGGGTAATTTACATAATTGGTCCCTATGGTTTTTAGTTTAACATTTTATGTGTAAACTTTCTTTTAAAGTTTCCAAGATTAACAAAACAACCCCTTGACTTGTATAAACCCTTGTAAATCATTATTATTATTATTATATTATTATTATTATTATTATTATTATTATTATTATTAATTATATTATTATGATTATTATTTATATTATTATTATTATTATATTATATTATTATCATTAATATTATCATTATTATTATTATTATTATTATTATCTTTTTTTTATCATTATTTTTTTTTTATTTCATTATTATTATTATTATTATTACTATTATTATAAAATACACATCTTGAAATACGAGATGTTACAGTCTCCCCTACTTTAGGAATTTCGTCCCGAAATTTGTTTACGAGGAGGCTGTGACGACAAGATGAGGCCGCTTGGATTATATTTGATCCTCACGTTCTCAAGTGAATCAGAAAGTGAGCATGAAGCCTCAGATATAGTGATTCTCTTTTTCTTTCTTGATGCAGTTTGTGTTCTCATTTTCTGAGGTACACTTTGAAGAACTTTCAGGTTTGATAAGGTATCAAAACAAGAAAGTTCATCATTGATTAAGCTGACCGCTTTTAGTGTTTACTTTATGTGCAATGGCAGAGCCATTAGGGGTAAAATGAGAGCTAAAGTGTGTGGCTTCTAGTTAACATTATTAAGCTTTCACGTGGATTACGAATGATCGTTAATACAGGATGTTACGTCTCCCCTACTTTAAAGAATTTCGTTCCGAAATTTAGAATGAACCAAGCGAACAAATACGGGTAGGTGTACGAACGGACAGTGATAGACGTTTGATTACAGATGAGATGTTTCACTTTATGGAATCCTTCAAGTCTCATAATAATGCCAACTTGACTCTTCCAGTGAAATACGAGACGTTTTTTGAGAGATGTCATGGCAATTTACTTATTCCAATGTTTCTTCTTGATTAAAAGACCAATCAATGATAAGAAGGCTAACCGTCAGAATTTAAGAATCCCAAACGTCATCATATGAAAGAATCTTAACGCATATCTGTGAATATGTATTTCTCCTTTGACCAACCATCGGTCTAAGAATAATACACTATGCGAAGATCTTGGAATGAGTTCACGACGATGGTTAAGAATATTATTAAAAACAGAAAAAATGAATCAATCGTTCAAAATAACGATCGATGTTTTAACGCCATACCACGGTATACGAATATTGAAACAGATACAAGTCAATTCTCGACGTTGTGAGATATAATGGGTCGAATTGAATTTTTTATCCAATCGGTCTATAATGCACCAATTGTCATCATGACATTTAAAATAAGAGGCACCTAGTGGATGAAAAGTTAAACAGAGATTTACGGGAACACGGAGATTAGGTTTTGTCATATGTAAAGGTAAGACACTTGGACACATGCCAAGTTACGCCTTTTCCTTTATGCCAAACCCATGGCTACAAGTTACGAAGGTTTATGAACCATTATATCCACATCGTAATGAGGATAATAATAGGTCTTGTTGTTCAAAACCAAGTTGGAATTTCATGATTTTCAGGTTAAAGATTCAAAAACGATTCAAGAAGTGGTACAAACAATAAGAAAGGTATTGTAACCATGTTTTGCAAGGTAACAAATTTCCAAATGCAGTTTTGCATACGTAATTCGTCTCAAAATTAAAGTTGATAAGTAAGGAATAAATGGTTCGATGTAGCTAGATCGAGTCATACAGGAAGGTAAGGGAAAGAAAATCGATTTAAGAATTTAAATGCTCCAAGCTTGGAATCAAAATCAACCTAAAACGATCGGGTCTTCTTTTAAGTTCAGAGATCATGCTTTGGCTTAATAGGTCAAAACACTAACATTGTTTCACCCGTTAAGTTACTACATGCTTCTCGTCACTTGATTACAACCATGGTAAGTTGAAGATCAAGAAATAAGAATAGTCATCAAGGTGTGGTTTTCACTCCTAACTTGATGGTGTATTCCCAAGATATGACCATTAACTTACCAATCAAAAAGTTCGATCCCAACTCATTGTTGAGGATCTACAGAAATAAGACGAGATAACTCACCATTAAGGTAAGGGACATCACTTCTATCTTAACGATGAAGTTTTACAAAAACAAAAGATAACAGGATGAAATTCTTCATCAAAATCTAGAATTCACTCCTACTTTGACGAGATAATTTTATTTGAGAGAATACAATCCATAAAAATGAAATTATCATCAAGGTATGGGATTCACGCCTATCTTGATGATTGAATTTCATAATAACAAGAAAGCAATCGAGAGATTGACATTTGTCACCAAAGTACGGGTTTTCAATCCTATTTTGGTGAGATCATGTCACTTGCGAAATGCCATTCCAAAGAAAATACTTGAAGTCAATCCTCAAGATAGGTAATCACCCTGATCCAGAGGATGAAATTTCATTAAACACACAATTGGAAACCATTTTCGAAACGAATAGAGATTCATCAAAGTAAGGGAATCACCCTGTTTTGATGAGATAGAATCATTTAGGAGATACGAGTGTTCTTAGTCATAGGCTGACTTGCAAACCCTTGCATTTCCCACGGTGCAGACGGTTCAAAGTTTGACTTAACAACGAAAGGAAAAGGATATCATTTAGAATTTCAGAAAATTTCAAGTTACATCAATGTAACAAAAGGAAATCATGCTTACAAAATTAAGGTCAATGTTCGAGGTAACAGGATTTGTTATGATGTTCAAATCTTGGATGTCTTAAATCAGGAAGAAGAAATCAAGGACAAGAATGATTCAACACCATGATGCGATGTGAACATTCGATTCACAATCGAAAGGAAAATACAAGGACTTCTCAAGATATGAGGTCAACCATAGCCTTATTAAAGACACGCGTACTTATAAGTGGTAACAAAGTTATAATTAGTTTATTCGATCATTGAGGTGAGTGACCACTTATAATATTTAAATTAACAAAGTTAACATTCAATTAGCAAAGTATTTCGAGATGTAAGAATTCCACCTACAGCATTGCATGTTCTTAGTTGTAGGACACATCCTTAGGAGGATTTTGAGAACCATAAGTAACGATTTAAAGTTTTAAAGACCATACGGTTTAGATTCTCAATATCTTTTGGTATATTGAAATCCATGTTCACATGGTCAAGATAAGAAGATAGTTACATGAAATGCCGAGTTCAATACTGTTACACGTTACACGTTGTGTTTAAACGTTTAAGTTGAATTGGTTGAATTGGAGGATAAGGGTTAGGAGGAATATTAGGTAGGTTAAGAATGAGAAAGTATTTAAACTTTGATGATAAACCAGTTTAAGGATTCAAGGATTTTTAAGATACAAAAGGATGGTTCCATTTGGTAACGCATTACCATTTGGAATAGTTGACACGTCAAGGTAAATGACTCATTTGCCTTAGAGATTTGTGTATTTTGACCATAGTTTATCACTCATCCCAGAAATCCCCAGGTAAGCATAACAGGTCTCACAATGAGATTTATACGATATGCTTGCCTTAGCCCAAAGGCCTTTTGCCAGGAAATCCAAGAATACAGGTGTCTATGTGCCACACAAATTTCTTTGGTTTATGAAATCAAAACCTTGATGAGATTTTCACAGATTAGACATAGAGTCTAAGGAATTAAACCCACGATGATAAGTGTAGATTCCACATGTCGTTGAGAGTAGGTTTAGGAAGTTCATTTGTCGGAGAGAGTCAAAAGTCAAAGTTAAGTTTAAGGAGTCAAGTAACTAAGTTTTAAGCATACATAAGACATTCCTATGCTAAGGCATCAAGTTGCACAAAAGGCATAGCATTATGTAGCATTTAAACAATATGTAAGCATAAAAGTATAAGGATCTTTCTATGAGGTTCATGCAACTATAGTCTAGGTCACCATTTCTAATAACCTAAATCCCTATAGTTATGGGCTCTGATACCAATCTGTCCACCCCAACCTTGACGGCGGAATCGTCGAGGCGTGAGAGTTACGATTGTTCACAGCCACATAACGCTATTATTAGTTCCAAATATATTAATCAAGATTCAATTGTAACAATACAAGTAATTGTTCAAACAAAGATACATCCAGAATACAAGTATAAAAGTATCCAGATCATTCGTTTATTTCTCTAAGTCCAATCCTAAATGTGATAAGCTTCAAAGAGTAACCTGAAACATGTTAAAATAAAAGGTCAACTAAAAATAGTTGGTGAGCATTCTACAGTTTTGGATACATAAGTATAAAAGATGGCAATTCAAGTTGTAAATTAGTGAATAAAGTGACTAGGGATGTTATGAACAATGCACAATCAAACCTCGACAATATTTTACAAGTATCAAACAACGTTAATATTCTATTAACGTTAAAAGTATATACGATCAGCTAAGTGTACTTGAATCAACCAAGTAGGCTTGTCTTACCCATAGATCTATGACTTCGCTGGGCTAGTAATAGTTAATGATTGTACATATAATGCCATAACATGGTAACCACAAAAGTTCAACTAACCACAACTCACAAGTAAATTGCCATAAGTTTACAAGTCTCGAATAAGTTTATAAGTGCAATGATATAAGTTAACATGTTTCACCCCAAAGTGTGAAAATAAGAAAAAAGGGTATAGAAATACTCACTTGACGTATAGGTGTATAAGATGATAATAAGGATTAAACGACGATCCAAAGTATCCATTACAAGTACCTAAATATATATTACAAGTTTAAGGTTAAGGTTAATAATATGATTAACGCTCAATTAAGAGTTAGGGTTTCATTAGTTTTAAGGTTAATAAGTAATAAGTTTATAAAGTAATTATTTATGTTTTGATTCAATTAAAAGAATTGTACATTTAAGCATAAATAATGATAGGTTTTAAAATACATCTTTATAATTGTTTAAACATAATTAGAATAACTTATTGATTAATAACAAATTATTAATCTAACCTTTAGTAGTATATTTTATAAGAGAATAATATTTTAGAATAATTATGAAATTATGAAAATATATAATTTTTACAAATATCATGATAAAACTTTTATTATTTATTATTTGAGACAAATAATTATTTATTATTTGAAACAAATAATAATTAGTAAACTAAAACAAGAAAATAATCCAATTGTAATGTTTTGTTAAAATAAACAACTTTTAAAGTCTATCTTATAAATTATTTAACTAGTTTTATTATTTGTTTTAATAACATAAAATAAAATATTAAGATATTATAAGAAATAAATTTTCAGAAATTGTTTGATGTGAAAAAAAATATTTAAAGTTTATAAAACTTATTTTTATAATTTTAGAAATTTTTATATATTTTTTAAAGGCTAAAAAGCCCTAAAAAAATAAAGTGGGGTTGCCCGGGTTCGAACCCGGGACCTCGATTGTGCAATGGGGATCGCAGAACCAGTAAACCAAGGCCGTGGTCGCGGTTTAAACTCGGTTCTAAATTCTTAAAAGCAATCCATACAGACTGCCCCCGACCCATGAGCCCTAGATTTCGATTGATCCCAAATTGAACACCAATTCGTTTTTGTTAACGTTGATAAACATGGGGCTTTTGTTCCCCATGTAAATCGAATGTATAGGTAGGTTTATTTACCCGTATGATGATGGATTGAAGGTGTTCGATACGAAGAACAGGTCGCGGTTGTCTTGAGTCCAATCGATGAGCAATCCTCAATGGTAATTAAATCAACCTCTTGGGTAGCTTCTTAGAGAGTAAATGGTGATTTACCCTCAATCAATTTGGGGTTTTGAAGTCCCGAAGGTGGTCTTCAACCAAGTTGCAGGTCGACAATGAAGATGATGATCGGTGGAGTGATTTCGAGTGTTTCCGATCGAATTAAACTCGGTGGGAGGTTATAAATGATTAAAAGATTGTGTGTGCGGATTAATTTGATTATTACAGTGTTAGTGCGATCGATTGGGTTGTAAAAGGTGCCGACAGCGCGGGTGGAAGTGGATCGCACTGAACAATTCAAAATTTGAATTGTTTTTGGGGCATGAGTTCGAATTATCCACGTGGGTGTGTCGGGGGTGGTTGATGGGTTAAAATCGACTGGTTTTGGTGTCGTAGGCTCGCCGGAGATCGGTGGCCGGCGGCAAGAGATCGACGGGGAGAGTGGGGGGCGGTTTGGGTAATTTACATAATTGGTCCCTATGGTTTTTAGTTTAACATTTATGTGTAAACTTTTCTTTTAAAGTTTCCAAGATTAACAAAACAACCCTTGACTTGTATAAACCCTTGTAAATCATCATTATTATTATTATTATATATTATTATTATTATTATTATTATTATATTATTATTATTATTATTATATTATTATTATTATTATTATGATTTATATTATTATCATTATTATTATTATTATTATCATTAATATTATCATTTTTATTATTATTATTTTATTATTATCTTTTTTTATCATTATTATTATTTTTTTATTATTATCATTATTATTATTATTATTACTATTATTATAAAAATACACATCGTGAAATACGAGATGTTACAACCGGTTTAAAATTTAACACTACCGACGAAAAAAATAGGGCCCCCGACCCCTTAAAACCTCCGCCGTTGGTCCCAGTTAACCATTATATTTAGAAAATCTTTGAGCATTTATGTCCTCAGTTTTTTTTACTGGAAACTCACAAACCCATCAAACCAATTTATAAATCTATTTTATTTGTCAATAAAACTCAAACTCTTAACTCTTTAAAAAGACATCTTTCTGGCACTTTAATACCATTTAGTTATATGCCATTTGGTATCACTATTTATGTCCTTGTTTTTATGTATATTACAATCTTTATTTTGAAAATGAAAGCATGACATAATGGAAATGAATGTCATTATACTTATACTCAATCATCAATGTCGGAGATAAAACTTAGAACTTGAAACCTTCAAAAAAATTATTTTTCCAAGTTTACTCCTTATAGTACATATTATACATATTTCTTGACCAATTAGTTTTTACTAATTTGATTTTTTAATAACTTTTGTTTGTTAAATTAAACTAATTTGCGGTTATGTTGATTTTTTTCTCGACTTTCCGACATGAATTTATTTAAAAAGAGAGTTGTGTTCAAAATTGGTATTTTACGTACTGGTACCGTTAAGAATAAAACCGATATCAATCGAAGAACATTAGTATCATTATATAATTACTTTCTATCTATATTTTGATCTCCATAACCAAATCATAAATCTATATGTTTTTTTATGTATCTAACCACGCTAATAAAATTGCCGAAACATGCGTGACGAAGTTTAAAAGAGCCGCATCACGATGGCTTATTTTCTAGTTTTCCTATATGTTTAAAATATAGTTGGAATGAACAGTAATTGGGGTGTTTTTGGTATTTCATCTCGCCTCGGGTTTCATGCATTGCTCTTTTATGTAATCCTACACGACTCATTCATGTTTCTCTGGTTTCCTTCTACTTGTATACCACCGGTAATGGCCGTCTGGTGGGTACGGCGGTGACCGACTGATGGTCTCGCCAGGCTTACAACCTATAGTATAGAAAGGATATCAGAGATGAGGTGGGTTGGTTGTTGAGGGGGAGTCGTTGGTGGGTTGGCGTTGCGATGACGGTTGCCGCCTCACACCGCCCAGTTTACGACTGGCAGATATGGTATTTCACTATGCGTTGGGTTTCGTTTTGTTTCCTTTTATGTGATTTTCAGTTGTTTACACCTCATTAGAGAGAGGGATTTGGGGTTTGAAAGTTCCGGTGGGTGCTCACGGTGGACGTCCGTCGTGTTATGCGTCGGGTGCAATCGGTGAGTGCAGGCGCCTACCCCATCACTTTTAGGGCCACCTTTGTGTTCTTCGGTAACTCGCCGCCACCATTGCTACCGGAGTTGCGTCCGATCATCTTTGCTCTATTTTGCAAGCTCTTGGCGGCGATGGTTGGCCGGCGGTGATGCTATGTTGGGTGCGCTCGGTGACGTGGTTGTTCTATTTGATAGTGCTGTTACTGCTCCTGTTGCCCTGCATGCACAGTAATCACCGATCTATCAGTGGCGATGATCTGGGGGTAAATTGGTGATTCGGTTTGTGTCTATGATTGGGATTGTGATTATAATGTGCCTATGATTATGATCCTCTGGCATATGATACTGTTTTGGGTTTTTGATTTGTTCTTAAATGTGATACTGATTTGGGTGTTTGTGGTTGTTCTATTTTGTCTTGGCTTCCATTCGTTGGATCGCACGTTAGGTTTATGTCAGGCTGTTCTTTGGCTGTGATGATCCGAGGATGAACAAGTTGTTGTCCTGGCGTGGCAACCGTGTGTGAATGGTTTGCAGCTAGAGGCGGCGGTCAGGTCTGAGCCAAATTCATATCCATGGTTGTCATGTTTAGCATTGGTATCAATTTGTTCCTCTATATGTTTAAAATGTAGTTGAATGAACGGTAATTGGGGTGTTCTAGGTATTTCAATGCGTCATGGCTTTACATTTTTTAGATTTTGATGTGATTCTATGGTGCTACTGCGCTTAAATGTTTGCACTGATGGTTTGTCATTGCTCATCTGAGACATGTCGTGTTTCTGAGATTATGTCCTGATGAGACGCTGTTGGTTCTGTTGGGTTCCTTTCGTTCGAGTAATACCGTATACTATAGTCGAATGTTGATCTACATTATATCATGGCTATGATGATAAAAAAAAGGTATCCGTTGTTTGGCGTGTCACCATTTATCGGCTGCAACCACTGTGGATAACCAACTCTGAGCCTAATTACACTGTTAAAAAAATACGTTGATAAGTCGCGCAACGTAGTACAACTAGTGTTTATTAAAAACTCAACTGCTTTCATCTATCTATTTACGTAGCTATAAATGTTCTCCTGCATAATGGTTTTCTTAAGGTTGCAGTGGCATGCTTACGCCAACTCTATTTTAATTTTTTTAATTACAAATATTCAATCTTTACCTTATCGTGTTTTTTGTTTTTTATATATTATTATGTTGTAGCATTATAACATATAACCGATGTATTTGATCTAGTAGTCAATGAGGATGTAAAAAGTTTTTACTCTTTTGAAAGTACAAGGTTTAAACTTTGACATAGATAAATTATTACTGATCTCAAACATTATATCATACAACATAACACTAATAATTAATATATTCAAAAAACAAGACAACAGATTATGATCCTGCGTCGATTGTTAATATAATCTAGTTCTAAAATGACATATTGGAGGACTTGAGGTCTCTCATTTGTGAAGGCCTTCTACTAGACCATTGATAAGGTATTCCTCTAATCCTGACAAAGTGTGTAGAAAAGATTTCATTCTCAACTATTAAAGTGTTCTAAGTCGTATGATGAACAAATATATAAAATTTGGAGTAAGATTTAAAGAGAATGTGAGTTGGCCGTTCTAAAAAAACTAGCTCTAGTTTTAGCTAGGTACCTTTGTAACTTCTTGTATCGTTTAAATTTACATATTATCTTTTCTAAGCATAAGTCAAGGTTTTATCCTAAATATAGTGTTCCTACCAATAAATGTTATAAAACTATTACTAGATCTCCGCAACTTCTTTATAAAAACTTAAAAGGGAAAATAATAACTTCTAGTTGTGACAATTTTTAACAGTTTTCAGCTCAAAATATTTCTTTATTCAAAAGAAACCGAATGGAAAGTGTGATTAGAAAGGTTAAAAAGCATGAAAAAAGTGGAATAGGAAATAGTAAAAGTTATTCACCTAATCCCCAGGAGATCTAATGACTTGCAAGACAAGCAAACAAAAACCACCCTAATCCCTATGAAACAAAGGTATAAGGTAACATCACAAATAATAGTGATCATATCTTTTGTTTTTTTGAATCATGTTTAATGTCTAAATTCCATATAAGTTGAATTAGATAAATGGTAACAAAAGAGCTACAAGAAAATGTCTAATGAATATTTATATTTAATGTGTTACTGTTCTTTAATAATTACTTAATTATGTAAACATATAAAGACGACGGACTTTTGTGGGTAAAGAAGAGATCGGAGACTCGTACGTTAAATTGGAACAAATGATGTAATTTCAGTTTTGTGAACCTCTATTCACCATAAGGACTCTTGTACTGTTTTATTCATTACTCTAGCTTCACGCTTGATATCTTTCGATAAAAGTCTACCAGCGTCACACGGAACAATTTTTTTTTCTTTTTTGAGTTTAAACAAAGGTAACAAATAAATGTTTTATTTTGTTAAAAGGGATATGAATGTGTTTATGTTAAAGGAAATTGTAATATAAATTAATAATTAAGAAGACCATTAAAATAATCATTTTTAAGTGTCGACATATCTATATAATAATGTCGTCCTCAGTTGAGTATCTACGTTTACTCACCGTCAAACGTTACCATATCAATAATGACTTAAACTAACTAAATTAAGTCATACACAAAACAATATTGCATAAAGTTTCACAATGTATTATCATTTACGTATAAAAACCATATAGAATTTTAACAAGCAAAACAGATCTCTAGCAAAAATTCATTTATCTTATAACTATATGAATAAAACAGCTACACCATAATTATAAAGATATGATGTCTTTAGTTATTTTTATAGCACTACAGATCTTTTTACGATAAAAACACACATTTCTTTACAGTATAGCTACTCTATTTTTAAAATGAACGTAGCTGTATTATAAAAGTATTGAAGTATTAAACCCAAAATCAATAAGTACACCATTTATCATTATGATGATTCTTTAGAGAAGTACTATAGATGTATACATTTTAGCTATTTTCTCTAAATAATACGAATAAACGTAATCTATAAAAAAAAGTCTCTAAATAAAAATAGGAAAAAGTTATTTGTAGTGACCACACACCACAGATGTAACGGTGTGATACATCACCATTCCTATTCTTACACGCTACCCTCTCTTATTATATTAACATGTTACGCTCTTTTAATTTACCACCAACTCTTCACCCAACCCTTTCTTTTTCGTTTGGAATCAAATATAAAATATTTTACAGTTAACAAAATAGATATATAGTTAAGTTATGGCAGCAAGATAACATGATACGATGAAAATGAGCACATTTAGAAGTCAACTTATTCATTCCTAAAAAAAGAGACCAAAATACTATCACAATCAACACCCATAACTATAAGTTGATAATATTTGAAATCTTGTTAATCTAAAAATATTTAACATAACACCAAATTAGTCATTTAATGTTGTAATACAAGTAGAAAAAAAATAGAAATTCACAATTGGTATAGTAATATATAACTCGCTGTCTAGCTGCTTGGTAATGGGTATATCTAGCAAAAAAGAAAAAAAAAACCCTTATAATAAAACTATTAAACTATTTAAAATATGTATTTGCATTTTCCAAAACTAGTAACCATTTTTAATTTTTTATTCTCGTGGAGACAGGATAATGTTTTATCAGCAAACAACATTAAAAACCAAATCCTTTTAGTCATCAACTATTAATGAAAATTAATAAATTATATATTAATTCAGAATAATAAAAAAAACAGTACAAAAATAAACCAGCCCCTCAAGTAAAACTGTAAAAGGCAGGACTCACAACATAAAAAGCAAAGAAGCTCCAAAACGACGATCATGAAAAACCAGTCTTAAATCTTAATCACTCCTATATGTACACTTAGTAACTAACCATAACAATCAATTAACTAATGTAGAATTATTAATCAATCATAATAATTCATGGGTTAAAGATAAAGCTCCCACATTTGCACTTCCAACTCATGGGCTTATAGTTTGAGCTATAATCACCTCTTGCATATTCAATCGTTGCTCCAACTGTCGGATTCTTGACTCCATTGATAGCATTCTTGATTTGAGGTGTCGTCGGCACTTGAATCGCTTCACAATGCCCACAAGACCCACATCTTCGTTCACATCTCGGTGGTCTTGAGCCTATTTGTCCTCTGAGTATCGTCTTCTCCACCTCCACCTGCAAAAAACACCTAAATCCTCATCAAATTTGAACTAAAAAGATTCATAAAACGGTGAAAGGTAAGGAGATAGAGATGGGTTTGAAGGGAAACCTGAGGATTAGGGGTTGGTTTTGCCAGCATTTTACCTGTAAGAAATGGGAAAAACAGAGTGAAATGATGTTAGAAATGGTGAATCTTGAATGAAAAAGATGGGATTTTGATGGGGTTTGAGGGTGAGTGAGTGAGACCCTTTTACCTTGAGCAGAAGATCTGAGTTGGGGTGAGATTGGAATGAGGAGAAACAGAAGAGAAATGGTTAAATGGTGGAGTAATTTAGGGGTGTGACCACAACCCATTTGTGGATAGAGTAATGGAGACTAGTGATGGTGCTCTGTGTTAACTGAAGGGTTTAATGAGTGAAGTGTGGGTGGAACTTGATCTTGAAAAGGGTGTGTATGAGTGTGTGTGTGTGTGTGTGTGTGTGTGTGTTTGATGATTTTATGAATGTGTGAGATCAAAAATGTGTTGAGAAAGAGCAGGGGAGCAGATCAGAGCTCAGAGGGGTCAATTATTACGGAATCCAACACGTGTGGGTGTTTGATTAGTGGAAGATGTAAATACTCGCATTCCAAATAATATTAAGACCTACACCTTTGGTTCTAAGTGTAGCATTAATGCAAACATGATGTCATTTTGTTGTTCACAATATATTCATAGGTAGAGTGGTATTAGCAATTTCAATGGTAGAGATACTTTTAATTTGACAAGTAGATTAGAGTTTAATTCATGTCATCTCCTACATTAAGATTGTTTCTAGTTTAATAGTAGAAGTATGTTAGTGTGATTTTTCGTTAGAAGAAAAGTTAGAGGTGGTATATTGGTATTAAAGTGGCTTTATGAATTTATAAATGTTATGATAAACTTTTGATAATGTGGTTTCGTTGGATTACAATATTTCAATGGTATTATTTAAATGTTTCATTGGATAATTTAAAGAATTAAGAGTGAGTATATGTGTTTCATTGTTAGATTACAATATTTCAATGGTATTATTTAAATGTTTCATTGGATAATTTAAAGAATTAAGAGTGAGTATATGTGTTTTTCATTGTACAAAACGTAAATTGCATTCCAAAGTTCACGTTTATAGGTTGTGAACCATTACAAATAATGCTTTGATGAGATGCAACAATGTTATATGTGTTTATGCAGTTTGTTTACGTAATGGGTTTAAAGTTTCATGTTGTATCCACATAGAATAAACACCAAACTTTCCTCGCATGTCATGCATATGACTATATTTAACGCCTCGTTCTAACGTAAGTCTATTAAAAAAGCAATATTTGTAACAACCGTTGAATGTAAAGGATGATAGGACTAAAACGACATGATCACCACGAGCAACACACATGGTCTGCGTAGCCCCGTGACCACTCGTGACACACCGGCCTCTCGTCAACCACGAGCATGGCTCTTTCGTGTGGGTGAGGCAGGAGTCCCCCAACAACTATTTTCAATACAAAAATAAGTTTAAAAAATTTCAATCATTGAGGTGATATTAAAAAAGTTATATTTAAAACCAATTTAATTATCTACAAATACACATTCAATATTTTTAAAAATACACCATTTTTACCTCTCAAATCTTATATTCACACAAACGAAGGTTTAAAACCCAAGTTTAGAGACACATTAAAATGAAGGTTTTAAAGTTTTTAACATTTACACAAACAAATAAACAAATCACAAAAGTGATCTGAATGATGACACTGTTATAAATAACACCCTTGAAAGATATCGTCAGGAGCAAATGAGATATTTTACCCTTATATCATCTTGGAATCTAATAAAAAGTCCTAAATCATGGTTGGTCCCCAAAATGATTCAACAATCTAGCAAGTTGAAATAAAAATCATCGGATGCACCCGATAAGTTGGCTATTCGCAGTTCGACTGCATATACTTTCGTCAATGCAAATGACAAAGATTCGGATGACATACCTTATGAACCAAAGCCCTGATGGGAAGCGACATGGCAAAACATGCCAAACCATCTTTGGCAACCAACCAAAGTTTGGATCATATTTTTGAAATAGTTACAAAATTTTAATATCACATACAAAAGAGGACAAAAATTAAAAATAATCCTGTTAAAAGGTCAAAGAGAATGAGAAAAAGCTCTAAATTGTATCGATAAAACACGATCACCTTGATAATAAGACAAGTAAGGAGATCAATAAGAAGAGAGAAAAAAATTCTCCGCGAGCTCAAAGGTGAAGGTTAATTTTTTTTTGACATTAATGTTGTCTAGGCTTTTATTTTTTAGTATTTGAGTTTTCTTCTATTATTTTTAATGTTTTAATTTCTTTTTGTAAAATGTTTTAATATTAATATTATTCTTATTTAAAGAAAGAAAATAATAAAATGTGTGAAATGTAGAGAATGTGAAAATCGTTTCGAAGGTGAAGTGAATGAAATGCAAATATTGATTTGACGTTGATATGACAATATGTGAAACGCGGAACCGGTTACCAACTATCAGGGTTGTTTTAAATAGACACATTGTTTTAAATAGACCCCATTATTTTAAATTAACACCCCAAAATTTCTATACGGGTCGTATAGCCCCATACGCGTCGTATAGGGGGGTCGTATAGCCCTATACGGGGCGTATAACCCCCTGACAGCCCCTGAATTTTTCCTCGTAGTTAGTGTCGAAATTAGCTATACGCGTCGTATAGCCCTATATGTGTCGTATAGGGGGTCGTATAGGGCTATATGAGGCGTATAGCTCTCTGACACCCCCTGAATTTTCCTCGTTTTCAGTGCAATCGACCCTATACGCCGCGTATGGACCCATACGCGGCGTATAGGGGGGTGTCGATTTAAAAAGGTGGGTGTCTATTTATTAGGACCCAATTTTAATACACATAAAGAAGTAGTGTGTAATTTTATAAAACCAAAATCCTGTATTTCGTAGGAACAATAGATGTAGCAAAAGTACAAAACAAAAGAATAATTAAGATTGTATATTCATTTACGTTGTGTCTAATTTATCGTACTACCAAATATATAAAAACAAACATCCATTATTTATTTTTCTCTCACCATTTACTCTATTTTAATTTTCATCATCATATTGTTATAAAGATACTTACACAACAAAATATTTTTATAAGAGAAAAATATGCTATATTTTCCGCATAACTAATCTTTTTAAGTGTTTTTAGGCATTTTTCATTCTTTTCCAAGAGGACGACAAACATGATTTAAAAGAGAAGGTTTCTATATTGAACTTAAAAAATAAATGGTATTCGGTTTCGTTTTCTTGTTATGTTAAATAAATATAAATATTTTAAAAAATAAAACGACAAAAATATTAAATTAAGGATAAATAAACTTTAAAGATAAAAATAATACATATCACTTATATGAAAGAGTTGAGTTCAACATCTTTATACAATATAGGAGTTTCTTTAAAACCTATCTATTAAATCCAATATTAATTTTACTATCTTTACTAAACTCGTGTATTACAGGGGTTTAATAAATAAAATATTAAATATACTAAAAAATTATAAATTATAAAACTAAATTTTAAAATATGATATAATTAAAATTACATATTAGTAAAGACTATAACTAAAAACAATGTTATCAACTTCTTACCTTTTGTTTTTAAATATATTTTTCCTAAAAATATAAAAAATATTGTTTCAAAAAAAGCATTTAAAAAAAATATCACTTTAAAAGGATTCCTTATTATAATTTCTAATTTTAATTAATTTTGTTCTATAAAAAACAACTATTTAAAAAAACTAATTTTAAAATACTTTGTATTTTTTAAAAAGTTTAATGTTTTAGAAAAAACTCTTATTTAATTAAAAATTGTTTATCTAGAAATAACATTAATAAATATATCTCTTCCGTAATTATTAAAAAACTATTTTTATTTTATAAAAAAATAATATTAGTAACTAAAGTAATTATTTTATAGAAAAAATAAACAAAAAAATTTTGGTGAAAAGAAATATAATGTTGACACTTGTCATTTTTATTATTTTTTTACTAAAGTAGATAAATTTTCAAATTACATAAAATAAAATTATAAAAGTGAAAGTGATGCTAATTAAAGAGTATTCGTAAATGAACTGAATTAGAATAAAAGGGAGGTAAGTAGCAAGTCCCAAGAGAAAATGCATGGATAGAGGGATAGTACATATATAGACGTGAGGTCATTCATAGGGTGTGTAGTCTCTTCCATAAAAGAAAAAGGAAGAAAAGAGTGATGATGGAAGCTATGAAGGACAAAAAGATAGACATGAAAAGAATCCATGACAACAATCACTTGCATTTAACACTAATTCATGCAAATACTACTACAGTTGCTCCTGCTTCAATCTCATTGCATCCATGCAAATAACATCACCTACATACATACAAAACCTATCAAATCCATTTAAAAGTTGTATATATTTTATTCGGAACAAATATTGTAAAAAACACATGCACATACTACTTTAATGATTAAATGAAGGGGGGAGAAAGATAGCTGATTATGTAACCATCTTACTATACCTAAAACAAAATGTTCAAGTACATTAATGATTAAAATGTTGATTTCTGTTAACCTATTTACGCTTTTCATTTATTACAAAAGATAGAGGGATGATTAATGATTTTTAATTTTTTTAATTTATGAAATTTCTTGAGCGATTTGTTTTGCAAGCAAAAGTAGGAGAGATGATTATTTAGTTAAGAGCATGTGTGTGATTTTTAATAGTATATATAGAGCATTTAGCGTGTGTGTTCCCTGGTCAAAAGGCATGATATATATCATGCCTTTTATGCGTTTTAGGTATGAGACCAAGTACGAGAATGTCTAAACAAATTCTTGGTCCGGATATGAATATGTTATACTTATTAGGGTGATACCCAACACGATTATTGAAAACATACAAATTCATTTACCCAAAAAATTCCTGAAAATGTTTTATTTTTGAGTTTATTTTCCTCTGTGTGATAGAATAATCCATATATGTACTAACTTTTTAGCCTTTATATTTATAAATTTTTGGTTGTAAAAAATTAAATGAAAAATTGAATGAAAAGAAACGTAATTTCAAATCCTAATATTTGACGTTTATCAAAGTATGACGCTTTTTGATGTGTAATTACTAATCAGGTACCAAGTACCTGAGGCCCAATGGAGGATTTGGCGTGCTAGGAATGAAAAGATTTTTTCTGGCAAGGACACGAAGATCATGGAGATGGTTACGGATATAAAATCTCTGGGTTTTCTGTGGTATAAATATAGATCTAAGCTAGGGGTAGTGGATTGGAATAGATGGTGTCGTTTTGATGTAACGTGATTGTGTAGCTTGTTTTTGGCTTTCGGCGTCTTTCTCCATCTTGGTGATAGTCGTCGATGATGTTTGTTTTTAATGAAAGTCAATTTTCAAAAAAAAAAGTACCTGAGGCCCAAAGGGTATGGGAACATATATAAGTTAAATTTTTATAATTAGATATGAGAGTGACTTGTCCCATATTATTATTCATCATCAATTGATGTAAAGGATAACCTTGTAATAAGTGTCATTTCGTCCTAATATATACATCACTTGTATTCAAAAGGAAACATTATTACCATTTAATAGTAAAGAAAAAATCAAAACCCATCGCATCTTTAACCGCCAACAAGCACCTCGATCCATTGCGGCACCACCAACACCAATATTGGTACGTACCTGTGTGGTTGGGACGAGGTCTTTATCGGCTTCACCTAAATTTTTCAAGACGAAATATTTGTGGTTGTCGGTCTCCCTTCTTACCACCAGGCCCCAAACCCCGACCTAAAGACGAGATGTTTTTCAATGATATACATGTCATTAAATTAATACCGCTTCTCTAGTCCTTTAAAATAAACTCAAAGATCATGAGTTTTTTTCTAGATATGTTTGTTTGCTATTTAAAATTTAAATGAATTAAAAAACAATTAAGTCAGTTTAAAAATGTTACTATTCTTGTAAAACATCTACGTGATGAACCAGTCTCATGACATCAACAAGCAATTCAAGTTTAAAACTAAACTTTAAATTACACATAATAACAATTTACTTCGATCCATTTCCGGTATTTAAAAAATGTTTTGATAAACATAATAAACTAAACTAATATTGTCCAAATGAAGGGGCAAAATGGATTTACAAAATTATGTTATCTAAAGAATATAATAATAAATATGCACAAATTTGAACATAAAATTAATATCCCGAAAAAACGACGGAAAAAACAGCAATAAGACAAATAATGAAACAGGAACATGGAAGTTGGAAGGAACAGTAGAAGACTGCCAACGGGCAACTCATTTATGTGGTTTGATTCTTTCTCTTTCGCTATTTTCATTGTATTGGATTACAAAATCCAATGAACCAAAATTATAAACATATAAATTTACTAGCTATATTAGCTTCGTAAATAAACTATTTTTTATATGTTCTCATAGGATAGCTTAGTAGTAAAAGATGTGTTTCTTAACCAAGTGTCGAAGTTGTGGGTTTATATCTTGTGATGTGCATATTTGGTGCATATTTTTCTATTAATAGGAATGGCTGTGAAAAAAAAAACTATTTTTTGTGTGATTAAACAAGAAACACAAGCATTCAACATTTATGTTTATCAAATGGTTATTTCATCAGTTTATAACAAAGATATTTATAAATTGAAAAGTAGAAAAATCTCCCCCCCCCCCCCCCCCCCCCCACAATTTTCACTGAAATTGTCCCTTCAAAAAACAATCCTCAAAATGTTCCTACCGTACAAGACGATAACGTGTATCTGACATTATATCATAGTCACATTCCACCCTTATATTATTTTTTTTAATTTTTTATTTATATTTACATGGTTGGACGCCTATATAGTAGAGTTGGACGCTTATACAAAAGGGTCGGACACCTTATAATAAAATCGAACACCTATATAAATAGTTAGGTGCCTTTATAGTTGGTCGGACGCCTCTATGGTACGTACGCATATATTGTACGGTTGGGTGCCTCTAAACTACAATCGGCGCCTCTACAATATAGTTGTACGCCTCTATAGTAGGGTCAATGCATATATAGTAGGTTATATAGTAGGTTCTGATGCCTTGTAGTTGGCTCAAACGTCTTGTCCAGCAAAAACATTTTAAAAGATAGTTTTCTGGAATGAACGTTGTAAGAGAATTTTATAAAAAAAAGTAAAGGATTTTTAAAATACTTATATTACACTAAAAATATTTATTAGTGATTGTTGTGATCCAAACTTCCAAAGTCACTTTTGATCTTGTAACCAGACTTTTTACTTGACAACCGTAAAATAAATTCGGTCAGGTGTGCAGGAAAAGGTTTTGTTATTACATTACACTGTGGTACTGGATTCCATTTTCAGTCAAAAGTTGCATTAAATGATGTAAAACTTCTTGTGCGAATTGATATGTAAATTGTGAAGATTGATATCAACCCCTAAAATAATCAAATAGTGTAACAATTCATGGACCTAAACTATCAGCCCACTTTGCAGCCCATAGAAAAATAAAAGTATCAAAAATGCCTCCGTTTGTTTGGTCTCAAAAACTGCCGCACAGAAAGTGATTCCTTCATCTGAGGAGATGTTTGAATTTCAATTTTTGTGTTAGTGCTAAAAATTATAACCAATCCAAACGTCCAAACCGGAACAATTGGGCTGTTTTGACCGGTTCGATATTCAAATTGTTTGGTTTCAACTTTCATGATTCACTTTCACGGTTAAACACTTTAAACGCTGCATCTGGTTTGAAACGTCTAAAATTAGTCGTGTAAATTAAACTAGCAATTTAACATTTACTTTAAACGCTACATTGGGTATGTTTGTTTGTTTGTTTTGTTTGGAATGTATTATGTATTATAGTCATAATTCATTTATACCATTTTAAAACTTAAATACAAATTAACAATTTTGAGGGGAAAAAAATTAAAAGTTCCGTTCAATCACATAATCTCACTATTATTTCAGTTTTAGGCAACACTGGATTCCATCTGTCCAACATTAATAGACATGTGAGTATCATTGGCAACATTAATACACATGTGTTTAGGAAGTAGGAGGCATAACTCTAACTACCATAGACTACCTTGATACTCCATCAATCTCACACATCCACGTCATTGTTACCCTGAACTACCCTAAAATACTTAAAACACTAGAAATGTAACCCTACACTACCCTGAAACTTTTATTTTCACCCAAAACCATCAAAAACACCCGTTTGAACACAACCCTGCTCGGCAACATCCTCGGGTTCTACTACCCGGCCAACACAACCCTATTAGATACCTGCAAGCACTAGTACAGATTTGAGTTTTTGAGGCGGTCAAAAATATTTTTTAAAGCGGTTTAAAGAAGAACCGCCTCAAACAACCTATTTAGAAACAATATTCGCCTCAAAAATTCAAACCGCCTTAAAAATGATTTTTTGAAGCATTTTTATACAACCGCTCTAAAAAAAAGCACACTATTTTATGTTGTCTTCTTCCTTTCCTTTTTTTCTTAGAACCACACTACGTTTCATTTCCCTTAAAATATAAATCCTTTCAATCAAAGATTACACAAACAGTTGATTTTAGGGATCAGTATCATCTTCACCCTTGAAGCTATTCGGCTATTGCCGACCTACGACGCCGCTAATCAAAACATAGACGACCACACCGTCGTCTTGACGTAACCCTACCCCTGCCTTAACGCCCATGCCGGTAACTTTAAATCCATTTTCCTGCTTTGATTTGATTCTAGATCTCATCTTAATCTGTCTTTGTTTTCAGACAGAAATTGCAAGAATTGACTTACGAGTAAGACGAGAGTGAGGTTACTTCGGTTGAATATCCCGCATCTACTGCAAGAGTACTAGGAGGTGGATGCAGAGACTAGTGTGTTTGTACCGGTGAATGAACAAGACTCAGACGAGTTGGCGATGACTTGCACCACAGAGGAGAGGTGGTGCATGAAAAGGCGTTTTTCCGACCGCTGGAGGATCCACGCGAGCCTCTCCACCGGAATCATTTTCTCTTCTGTAGATCTATTTGTTGTATAGTTACAATAGAATTGGTTGTGTATTCAGTGTTTTGGAGGTCATCTTGTATCATGCTATAGATTAGATCTTGGATTTTAACTTCTTGAAACTTCAAGAAACACCATTAATTATATGATTATTATTTAATGTCAAACAGATTTACATGAAAAATTATAAAAATCAAATTAATCAGTGAAACTCCGGATGCCAATACCTCTTATCCTAATTTTTTGGGGGGCGGTCATTGTTCATTTATTAGAGCGGTTAATCAACCGCCTCGAAAAATTAGTTGATTTTTGAAGCGCTATTTCTTAGGGCGGTTAAAAACCGCCTCGAAAAATTAAAATCACCGCCTCAAAATTTGATGTTTGTACTAGTGAAGGGTGGCGGCGGTGTACCCGAGCAGGTACACCCCTACCCGAGCCGGTACCCGAGGGTGCCCCCTCCTCCCTAAACATCAATATGTTTTAATGACATATGACGACTCTATGTGTTGCATCGGCTAAGGCTTACAACTATATGTGACGACTCTATGACACCAATATGTTTTAATAACATATGCCAATCTTATAATCCTTGTCTTTAGCACCTAACTTGTTAAGAGTTGTTGCATCGGCTAAGGCTTACAACTCAAAAGTCTAAGCTAATTAAACTTAAGATAACTTTCCATTAGTCAATTTGAGAATTTTGAAACCGTGATGAACAGTTTAACTTATGTTTATTGGGGAAATAGATTGGAATAACTGATTCAGACCATAAGATGTCATGCTACGTGACTTTCTTTATTTTGCTTGGGCTTTAATTTATCTTTTGCTATAAACATGTTGTGAATTTTGCTTAACTGCTAAGTGTTGGAACTTAAAGGTGTCGCACTATCGTGTACGCCTCTTATTACCCCAGACGACAATGGAAGCAAACATTAGACACTCTTTTAACTGTTGAACTTGTGGCTCCCTCATCCGCCTCTAGCATCTGCCTCATCTGCAAATCCCTAATATGCTAGTTTGACATTTTTAAGCTCTAGATCTCCCCCTACGTTTCGTCTGTTCGACCACATTAGAGTTTCCAATTTCACAAACGATGTTCTAGCTCTAATGTAACTTGTTTCATTTCAGTTAAGTAGTCATTAGAAATTGAGTTGTGATATTAGTGTTCCTGTTTTGTGTTTCTGGATCATCATTAATCTTTATTATAAATGTAGTTTTTGTCCCATAAATCATTGGCTACTGAAGTAAATTTGATATGTGAATTTGTGTTTAGTGAATTTGTCAGATGTAATTTTCAAATCGTGAAACCAAATGAAGGCAAACCATTACTAGTATGTTGGCTCACAGTATGGTTTAACTTGAAAACTCTCAAAACCAAACCATGAATACTCTTTAGGAATCATAATTAGTCATTGTATCAATAATCAAAATATTATTATAGACCACTTTCCTTGTCAAAATACGTAAGCAGTTACCTTCATTGTAACATCTCGTATTTCAGCGTTTAACCTTTTATAATAATAATAATAATAATAATAATAATAATAATAATTATAATAATGGTTATAATAATAAAAATAATAATGATAAAAACAATAATAATAATAATAATAAAAATGATGATAATAATAATAATACTAAAAAATAATAATAATAATAGTAATAATAATAATAATAATAATATAATAATAATAATAATAATAATAATAATAAAGTTTCAGGGGCCAATTTTGTCAATTTTGAAACTTCAAAAAGAAGTTTATAACATGAAATGTCAACACTAAAACCGCAGGGACCATTTCTGTAAAATTTTTAAAAACCCAACCCCCTTCCCCGATTTTCCGGCCGGTCACCGGCGATACTCCGGCCGAACTCCGGCGAGTTAAAAACACCCAATTTCACGCGGTTTTAACTCGAAATAAAGGTCCCGACACCTTCGTGACTGAGATTCGAATCCAAAGCACCTTTAAACACACGTTAATCATCGATTTACAGCATAACATTGGATCCAAATTCTTTCCCGACCGTTCAAAGTTAATTGACCCATTCAAAGACCACTTTAGACAAATTGATTCAATCAAATTGAACTTTATCTCCATATAAATTGGATACAACTTGCAATTCTAATAAAAAACACATAAACAATCGAATTCGATTCTCATTCTCTGTCGAACCTGCAACTCTCTAAAAACCCAACTCCCGATCATTTTTAATCAAATTGGATAAGGGGCTATTGTTCCAGATCACCATTCGAAGCTAACATCAAGTTTAATTTGAATATAATCACTGATTGCTCATCCATTGATCCTCACATCGACCGCGAACTGTTCTTAATCTGTTCTCTATCGATTTAACATCAAAACAGGTAATTTAACACATCATTGTACTCAATTTTACATGGGGATCAAAAGCCCCATGAATTTAGACATTATCAAACTCGAATTGAGCTTCAATTTTGAACCTGTTCGAGTTAGGATTCGTGGGATTTGGGATTGAATCGCAGGTTTGTATAAAACAATTGGGAACCATTCATAACCACAGCTTAGGCCTTGGTTCACTGGTCCCCGACTCACCATGACACGCAGGAGGTCCCGGGTTCGACCCCGGGCACCCCCCTTATTTTTTTAAATTAGCTTTTAAGCCTTAAATTAAATACATAAAAATTCTTAAAAATTATAAAATAAATTTTATAAACTTTTTCTATTTTTAATATTACAAAATGATTTTCTGTAAATTTATTTGGGTTAAAAACATTTAAAAAATCTTTATAAAATATTATTTATAAATATTATAAATAATTATTTTATAAAAATGGACATTATATCACGTTTAATTACGAAATAGTCCTGTAAATTATAGAAATTATATACCTTATAATTACACAATTATTTACAAACGTAATTTATTATAAAATATACTTTCACAATTAATTTAGATTAATAAATTTTTATCGTATAATACATTATTGTAACGATATTTATTACAAAGAATATATACAAAATATATTCAAACATTATCCGATATTAAGCCTAATTTAATTTCTAGAGTAAAACAATTAAAAGATATATTCTATCGAATAAATATAATATACAAAACTCCAAAATTTTAAAACTTTAGTTCACGTCTAAATGTTAAACTTATTATTGAACTTAACCTTGTAATAAATACGTTTTAGGTACCTTGTAAAGGAATTCGTTGAAACGACGCTGGTTATTATTTCTTATTAATCATCCAATATATACTTAATCGCCAAGTGAGTATTTCTATACCCATTCTATTATTTCACACACTTTTGGGTGAAACATGTTACCGTATAAACGTTACACTTGTAAACACGTTTGATTCTTGTAAACTTATGGCAATTTGCTTGTGTGTTGTGATTAGTTGAATCTTGTAGCTACCATGTAATGTCGAATATATGTACAATCATTAACTATTGCTAGCCTGGCGACGTCATAGATCTATGGGCCTGACAAGCCTGCTTGGTTGATCCAAGTACACTTAGCTAATCGTATATACTTGTAAACGTTTGAGACTTGTAAAACTTTGTCAAGGTTTGATTGTGCATTCTGCCTTACATCCCTAGTTACCTTGTTCTCTAATTTACAACATGAATTGCCATCTTTTATATACTTATGTATGAAAAACTATAGAATGCTCACCAACAATATGTTGACCTGTTATTTTTAACATGTTTCAAGCAATAGCGTTATGTGGCTGTGAACAATCGTAACTCTCACGCCTCGACGATTCCGCCGCCAAGATTGAGGTGTGACATTCATGTTATATCTTTAGAGCATGCAAAATGGATTTTTCATAACCATCCAAATCTCTAATTTTAAGTCAAATTTAACGGTTAAAGAAAATAATGATTAAACAGACATCATTCTCAACAATGAAAGCGTCTAATTAATTTCCTTTTTATGTTGTTTTCATTTCACTGTCAATATTTATCAGAAAAACTATTCAGAAATATGTTTAGGTGAAAGAATGATTGGCGTAAAGTACATACGCACAGATTAACTTTGGTGTAACGTTCGAGATTATTCAATAACTTTTC
Source organism: Flaveria linearis (assembly GCA_024085815.1). Classification (NCBI taxonomy): domain Eukaryota; kingdom Viridiplantae; phylum Streptophyta; class Magnoliopsida; order Asterales; family Asteraceae; genus Flaveria; species Flaveria linearis. Next base: position 18,120,819 of record CM044002.1, read on the forward strand.
CTAATTTATAAAACATGGTTTATTAGACTTTAATATTTTAGAGTAAATTACCGTTTCATCCTTGTGGTTTGGTGATTTTGAACATTTGCATCCCTACAGTTTAAAAATCCTCATATACACCCTAACGTTTTATTTTTATTCTCATTTGCATCCAAATGACTAACGACGTTAAATAATTCAGTTAACTTTTTATAAAATGACCAAATTACCCTTTGACCACCACAAACTCTTTTTCTCTCTCTCTTTCTTTCTCAAATAAACACACACACACACACACATTCTCTCTCTCTCATCCCGATCTCGCACGCGCAATGAGGACTTGCTTCAAGTCCGGCGTCGGAAACCCAACAATCATCTCCTTCCACAGTTCAACTTCCGGCGAGTCAACAACACCTCCGACGAACAATTTCCCATTTCCGGCGACATCGAAATCGGAATCTCCGAGCATTACAGTCTCCAATTGCCTCAATTTGTTCTTGAAATCACTGTCATAAGGAGAATGAGGTTCTATCTGTGATGAAGATAGAGTGGAAGGTGAGTAGTACATGGTGGTACAACTGCCGTTAGCAGAGGATGATTCGAGGGTGCAGTAGGGTTCCGATTTGGGGAAATTGGGAAGAAATTGCTCCCATGGTGTAAATTATCTAGAAATTGAAATTGGGGGTTACATTATTCATCGATTTCTTGCAGCGATTGATGGTAAAACGCGTTGGATATGATGGATCTAGTGTCTCCAGATGCTTGCATTGAAGAATTCGTCACGAATTACAGTTGCATGCACCTTCAATTTCTTCAAACTGAACACAAAATCATGTTCAAATTGTTCAAAATCAAGATCAAAATCGGTATAAAATTGAGAAAAGACTCATACCCAGATGGTGAATTTGGTTTTAAAACAGGTTGAGATGCATGAACATAGAGGAAATTACCTTGTGAAACACCATTAAAGATGAAATCTTGAGGTCAAAGGTCTGCAAACAGATGAAGAAGAAGGCATTGTGAGTGGTTGAAGTGGTGATTGCTGTGAGTCGACATGAAATTAGTGGATTTGTTGGGTCTCCGGCGGTGATTGGTGGTGGTGGGATATTTGGGGGTAGAAGTTGAGGGATTTGAGGCGGTGGCGCCACCACGTACCTCCTCCGCTGGAAATGGTGGTGGTGATAGAGTGATGAGAGAGAGAGAATATGTGTGTGTTTATGTTTGAGAAAGAATGAGAGAGAGAAAGAGAGTTTGCGGTGGCGGCGGTGGCGGTGGCGGTGGACGGGTGGTGGGTGGGTGGACGGGTGGTGGACGGGTGGTGGGTGGGTGATGGAGGTGTTGACTCCAGCGAGAGAGAAAAAAAGGGTAGTGGGTTAGGGGTTTTAAGGGCATTTTCGTCATTTTATAAAAATTAACTGAATTATTTAACGTCGTTAGTAATTTGGATGCAAATGGGAACAAAAATGAAACGTTAGGGTGTATATGAGGATTTTTAAACTGTAGGGATGCAAATGGTCAAAATCACCAAACCACAAGGATGCAAATGGTAATTTACTCAAAATTTTATTAGCACACGTTTATAGTTTTATAAAATAACATAATTAAGTTGACGATGGTCGTGCAATTTTTGAAATTTTACCATCTTAACAAAATATATTGCGTTTCAAATTATTTTTTGTGTTTTTACTCTTTTGCTTTTTTAATAAATTAAGCATGATTTGAGTCTATCTTTCTTTTTATCTTTTATTTTACTTTTGTCTCAACTATGGTCGTCTCGTAGTGGTGAGATCGAATGTTGGCAAGGGCAAGCGTAATAATAAACACTTTCTATTTAGTTCAAGTTCATCGTAAATAAGAAGTAAGGTAAGATGTGTATCTATCATTAAGATTATTATATATTTTTATCATATTATAAAAACACTTATATTACAATAGTTTCATACGAGTACTGATGGTGTATCTTCAGAATACATATTAAATTTTAAAGCAATATTTTAATAAATTTATATTTTCACTGACAGGACACTTTAAACCAAGTCTTAAATTTATAAATACAGGTAATGATTTAATAACCAATTAGTTGGATTTCGTTCGCCCAAATTCCTAACCGGGACGGGTTTGGCTTACCAATGGATCTATTATCGTACTATTGTTGGCTTAAATATAAGTTAATGGTTGTGTATGATAAAACAAGAGGGCTTTAATTTGATGATTGTTGTGGAAAAATGGATTCTTAACATGATTATGATATTATGTTGACGTTATTCTGGAGTTCATTTTGCTAAACTTACAATGTGGGGTTAGCCCCTTTAATAGAGGTTTTGCCTCTTAGAGAAGATGTTATGGGTTCAAATTTAGACAATTATGTAATGTGAAGTAATTTTATATATACTAATTATCAACTCAAGTTTGCATATAGTGTGTATTCTAAGCATTAAAAGTTGTACATGTCTTTTTTTTCTTTTACTATTTTATTTTAAACCGAATATTTTTACATATTTTACAACTTAACCCATATAATATTTCACTTTTGTCACACCCCAACCTAGACGGCGGAATCGTCGAGGTGAGAGAATTACGATTGTTCACAGCACATAACGCTATTATTGGTTCCAAATATATTAATCAGGATTCAATTGTAACAATACAAGTAAATGTTCAAATAAATATACATCCAGATTACAAGTATAAAAGTATCCAGATCATTCGTTTATTTCTCTAAGTCCAATCCTAAGTGAGATAAGCTTTAAAGAGTAACCTGAAACATGTTGAAAATAAAAGGTCAACATAAAAATGTTGGGGAGCATTCCACAGTTTTCAATACATAAGTATATAAAAGACGGCAATTCAAGTCATAAGTTAGTGAATAAAGTGATTAAGGATGTTATGAACAATGCAACAATCAAACCTCGACAAAGTTTTACAAATCTTATACGTTAAAAGTATATACGATCAGCTAAGTGTATTTGGTTCCCTAGTGCACAAGCATACGGCTCCTAGGAGTCGGCAATACATCGACTTTAGCACCAAATAGGTTGTCTGTCCCATAGATCTATGACTTCGCTGGGCTAGCAATAGTTAATGATTGTACATATAACGTCATAACATGGTAACCGCAAAAGTTCAACTAACCACAACTTTACATGTTGAATTGCCATAAGTTTACAAGTCTCAAATAAGTTTACAAGTGTAATGATATAAGTTAACATGTTTCACCCCAAAGTGTGAAAATAAGAAAAGGGGTATAGAAATACTCACATTGATGTAGGCATTATAAGATGATATAAAAGATCAAAAGATATTCCCAAAGTATCCATTACAAAGCACCTAAATTTATATTACGAGTTTTAAGGTTAATAATAAGATTAACGTTCAAACAAGGATTAGGGTTTTGATAGTATTATGGGATTTTTAATAAATAAATACATCTTTATAATTATTAAAAGTGATTAGAATAACTTATTGATTGATATCAACTTATTATTCTAAACCATTAATCGAAGTATATTTTATAAGGACTAATATTTGTAATCATTTTGTGAAATCATAAAATATATAATTTCTACAATTATCATGATAAGGTTTTAATTAATAATGTCAATTAATATTATAAATTTATTGTTTCAAGTCCAATGATTATTTAATTATTTTAAAAAAACCATTTAAAATATAAAAGTTAAATAATAATTGAAAATAATTATGTCTTTAAAAGTAACATTTGAACCAAATGATTTATTATTTATTATTTGAAACATATAATAATAAATAAGCTAAAGAAAAGAAAAAAATAATCTAAATGTGTTATTGACATGTAATGTTTTAACAAGAAACATGATTTAAAATATATCTTTAAGATTTTTAACTAGTTATATAAAATAAAATGTTAGATTATTATAAGAAATATATTTTCAGAAAATCATTAGTTATCCTTTAAATTAAACAAAATTTATAAACTGCTTTTTATAATTTTTAAGAATTTTTTCTGAATTTATTTAAAGGCCAAAAAGTCCAAAAACAAAAATGTGGGGTTTCCGGGGACCTCCGGCTTGTGAGGCGTGTGTGTTACCAGTGAGCTAAGGGCCGTGGCCGCGGCGTAACACGGCTTTTAAATCTTAAAAACAGAGTTTCAAAACAATCCCCAAACCGTATAAGAACCCTAGGATGGATTTGGACCAAATTGAACCTCAAATCGATACGGTTCATGATCATGTTCATGGGGCTTTTGCTCCCCATGTTGAGACGAGTCTAAGTGAGTGTTTAATTACACGTATGCCGATAGATTGAAGATGAATGAGTCGAAGATCAGGCCGCGACAGGGAAGGACACGGTTCGAGGTGCAAACGATCACAAAACTCAAATTAAATTTACAGGAAGCTTCGAATGAACTCAAAGATGAAAAGACATCTGTTTAATTCGAGTTAGGAAGGTCGGAGGGTGGTGTTCGACCCAGTTGCAGGTCGACGAGGAAGATGATGATCGATGGAGTGTTTTGTGCGTTTTTAGATATAATTGAACTCAATGAAAGCTTAATAATGATTAAAAGTTCGATAGTGCGGTATTACTTGATTATTATATGGTTAGTGCGATGAATTGAGCTGGAAAGGTGGCCGAGAACATGGAACGAAATCGGGGTCGAAGGTGGAGAAGAAAGTGGAGTTGGGTTTTCAAGTGTTACACAAATGGTCCTCAACTTTCAGTCCCTTATTATTTTATGCAGAAACTTTAAATTATAGTTTATAAAATGACAATTAGACCCCTGAATTGAATTAAGTTTTATCTTGTTAATTTTATAACCTATTACTATCTTGTTATTATTATTATTATCATTATTATTATTATCTTTATTATTATTATTATTATTATATTATTATTATTATTATTATTTTATTATTTATTATATTATATTATATATTATTATTATTATTATTATTATTATTTATTATCTTTATTATTATTATCATTATTATATTATTTATTATTATTATCTTTATCTTTATTATTATTATTATCTTTTTATTATTTTATTATTATATTATTATTATTATTATCTTTATTATTATTATATTATTATTATTATTATTATTATTATCTTTATTATTATTATTATTATCATTATTTTTAATTATCATAAAATACGAGATGTTACAACTTTTAGCTTTGGCCCCGTATACATTTAGGTTTTATAAATTTTTCGTTTTACATTTCCGTTTAAATTGTGTGAGTGAACAAATTGGTAACATATGCGTGTTGTTCAACGTTGTTACACTTTTTTCTCCCGTTTAACGAACTCATCGTAATGTGTGGGTCCTAGATCGTCTAAGTTATTGTTTTTATTGTTTTACGTTTCTATGTTCATTTCTTTTCAATTTATTTTTTTCTTTTTTAATTTTTATACGAGTTTTTTCAATGTTAGTGGTCACTGATAATATTGTAACATTTGTACTATTATTCATGATTTTACGCCCAACCGTAACGCAAGGGCTTAATACTAGGTCAGTAATATAAATAGAATAGATTTGCTATTAAAAAAATTAAAGTATCAACTAGTGAATAAAGTACTAGAATAAATCACTCCTACTATTTTTATTCACATGATCCAAAAAATGGTCATATAATATTTTATTTTACATAATAAATATATTATAAATATATTTTTTTCAGTTTCAATTTGAAGTCGATTATGGTATACCAATGATCCTTAGTCTAACTGCTTAAGGTGATGTATCCATGACATGTAAATAAGGGGAGGACATGGGTTCAAGTCTCACTCTGAGTAAAATACTCAGAGTTTAGCAATTGGTTTTCTCCTGGAGGGTTGGGGATGTTGTCAAACGGATAGGTGGACCCGATTAAAATAACACTTATCATTCGAAGCAGGGTCGTACATTGTCGTTAAAAAAAAAGTCGATTATGGTATGGCTGGCTATTATTAAAATGAAATAACTATTATTATTGTTAGATTAAGTACAGTTAGTATTATTAGTCAAAAGCTAAAACAGAGCATAAAATCTTCTCAAATAATAAGATTTAGTTAACAAATCATTCAACTTTACTATTAGAAGACAAATAAAACACCATATTACTAACTCGGTACCTACTCCATGCACCCAGAAATAAGGGATTTTTATACTTTTAAAGAAAGTGATATTATTAATTTATTGTTATCTTTTTAGTTCCATCACAAGCATTTTTTTTCTTTATTATTAATTTTAGTGTATTGTAATTTGTAAACACTAGCCTTAGTGAGCTTTTAGACTTGACTTATCGTTCATATAATTCTTATCTTTTAAAATAGTGATAATTTTACAAAATAGTAAACAAACTTTTTAATTATTTCTTTAAAGTCACTTAAGTTTTTTATAACTATTATTATGTGTAAGAGCATTCACATTAGCTTCTTTTTTGATCTGAGTGTGTGCACTATAATGTGGGATGGTTGTAAGTTGTTGTGATTGAAATATAGAAAAAATTTATGATGATTGTATTATGATTTCTCATATTTAGGGAAACACGGTACAACCTCATAAATTTTTTAATATTTTTAAAAGTGGTTGTTAGTGGAGTAGAGAGAAAAAACTAGTAATAATAAAGATATAAAAAAATATTATTTAATTGAAAGAGAGTGGGAAAAAAAATAATGTTTTTAGTGTAAATATGGGAATGAGGATAAGAAAGCTAGTGTGAATGTTCTAATATTTGTATAAATGTTTAATTTTATTAAAATTAAGTTAGGCAAGTGAAACATATATCAAATTTAGTTACTATTTAGTGATTACTTTTGTCTAATTTACGTAAATTTAACACTGTTGGAAATTGTTATCTAAGTTATGGCCTTTTCGTGACTACGACCTCCTAATTCAAATTAATTTAAAAACGTTTTCACTTATTAGTAACCAAAATTTATATATCTTCATTTGCCTAACTTAAGTTCAAAAAGATTAAATATTTGTAAAATATTATATAAGATTGGAACACCGGTGAAAATTGAGTGACTTTGGAGGAAAAAAAAAACTTTAAATGATTGTAATGAAACACTTAAAACACTACTAATGTGTGAAATATCCTTTCTTAAATATCACATCTAATATTGCCCACAGTTTTTTCTTTAGTTTTGTCCTTGCTTTTAAAAATACCCAAATCACCTGCTTTTGAATTCCTATTATTAGCAAATACCCCGAGGACAAAATTTTTGGATGTCTTACAGCATTCAAAGTCCGTTCGTCATATATATGTGAGTGGTATCTTATATTATGAGGGATGATTGTGAGTTATTGTTAGTGAAAGAGCTAGAAAATTATGAGGATTGTACCGTTTTTCTTGTGACACATACAAGCCACATAATTTTTTTAATTTTTTTAATGTGATTATGAGTGGATGAGAGAGAATATATAATAATAAAGGTATGAAAAAAATATTATTTAATTAAAAAGTAGAAAAAAGTATAATAATATTTAGTTAATTATGAAGATGAAAATGATGAACGGGAGGTAGGACTATGAATGTTGTTATCAGTCGTGAATAATTTACACACCTCAATTACGGGTGTCATCTAAGACCCCACTTGGACTTATGGCTACTTCTCAAACTTTTAAGTTGCATGTCGTAACCAATGGCTGACACTCGTACCCACGTCAAATCTATTTGTGTCTTGGACCCCTCGTTTACAAGGGTCACCGGCCATAAATTATATCAACCGACAACTGAGTATACATGACTAATGCATGAACAATTCTTATAAATCACCAATGTAAAATAAGTTAATTGGTTTCTTTGGTCAATGTGGTAATCTCACACTCTGATGTGAACATCAAATATAATTTAATTGATAGCATGTTAGAAAATCTATTTAGTGTTAAGTGTCTAGATTTATAATTCAAGAGATAATTAGATTTTTTTGAAATATTAATTTCTTAATTTGTGAAATCCTTTACCAAGTTAGTTGTTAGTGGGGTTCGAACCCCTGACCTTGATGTTAGAAACCCATGTTAGCACCACCACACCACAAGGGGTGGGGTATTCAAAAGATAATTAGATACATTAACTAGAAGGATTTGCCCCCCCCTAAGTGGTGTGGTGGTAGTGGTTTCGGTTTTAACAGGGAGGTCAGGGTTCGAACCCCACTAACAACTAATTTGGTATTGGTATCGAATGAAATTCACATTTAAAAAAAACTAGAAGGATTTGTAATAATATTTTATTAAAAAGAATTGTTGCTTTTTGGTTATGACAATAAAGAAAAAGAGCATGTGGATAAATAAAATAGTTAGGGATGATTAAGATTTAAGACCATGGTCCACTTGTAATTTTTTTTAAAAGATTACTTTTTTAATTGTGAAATTGTTTACCAAGTTAGTAGTTAGTGGGGTTCGAACCCCAACCTCCATGTTAATTGTTAAATGTCTTTGCCACCAATGGTCCACTTGTAATTAACACAGGCTCGAACCAAATATATCAGTACCACACGCAGGGCTGGCCCAATAGTATAGTTGGCCAATAGTATAGTTGGCCCAAGCTAGGGCTTGGGCCTCCCAATTTTATAGGGCCTCCAATTTTGATCCAAAACCCAAAAGTAGAATTCTAAAGCCCAGAGATTCATAGCCCTAAAGCAGTAAAGCGGGCTGCGGGCATTCAATCGTTCATCCTCGATCCTCAATCCCCCAATCGGCCAAGGTCTATCTGAGATCCGACTATTGAGCCAATCGACCTTCACGGCTTTACAATCATTCCCCTGCGAGGTTGTGACTTTTCAGTTTCACTCTCGAGATCATCAAGCGACAAGTATTCTCGGTAATCATCACGCATTCATGCATGACGCATCAGCCTTCAAGCATGGCTGCGAGTAGCAGTCGACCCCTTCAACATCTGCCACTTTTCGAGATCAATAACGGTAAGATTAGGTTCAAATCGTTGAATAAATCCGCACTCGCCCCTTTCGATTCAACCTACGATTCTACGAATCAAGTCATCATTTATCAAGTATTCAACCTGCGATTTACGAATTACTCCTTGTCACTTGATTTGCAACTTTGGTCTTTGGATATTGTGATAAGAAGGCTGAAGGCTTGGGATTAAGATGGGGCAAAATTGCAGAACTTAAAAGCTAGAATAGAAGAAGGGTTGTCGGTTGTGGATCGATTTGTATTTTGTAGAAGCCTAGAAGATAAGAAGGGTTGTCGGTGATCGATCTGTGGACCGCGGAGTGTTCTAGCTTATCGAATCAGGTTAGTTTTTGGTTTTTAAATAAGTGATTTATTGATTTGTTATTTTGTTTATAAATTGATTAATTGTTTTTTGTCTAAATTTGTTATTAGTTTTCTATTTTTTGATAGTTTATTCGATTAGTTTGATTAGTTTTATTTGTTGTTTATCTGAATTGATTAATTGTTGTTTCTCTAAATTGCTTGAATCTGATTAGTTTGATTACTTCATTAGACATTAGTTCATTAAAATTTCTTGAATCTTATTAGTGTATACTACATATTTAAAGTAGGAATTATAACTTGGTCTCTTAGAATTTATAACAGTGTCAATCGAATCCGTAAGTTTGAATGTGGTGCATCAAAAAGGGATAAAAAGGCTAAACGATAAGCTTTAAATGAATCACTAAAATGATCAATGTTAAAATTGTAACCACCATAACGTCTAATAATGATGAAAAGCTTGATGAAAACCTTAATGAACCGATGAATAATTTATAATTTATATCTATATTCTTTTGAGGGCCTCACATTTTTTGTTCGTTTTGGGCCTCCGAAAACGTTAAGACGGCCCTGACCACACGTTTACTCATGTCCTCTTTTAACATTGTTTTCTGCTTCATTTATTTGTATATTTAAAGACAAACTTTTATGGCATAACTTTTCACCACCACCACCACCGAAACAGTTCAACTTTTCTGATTTTAGGGTAACCACTACTACTTCTATTCGTAACCACCACCCTAGTTCGAATCAATCCTCTCTCCGTCAATTTTTCAAACAGTTTCAGAGTTTTGGAGATAAAAAAAAAAATAATAGAACCAATCACAATTTGACACAGGCAAACAAAAGAGAGCATTAAAATGTTATACCTTGGGCATAACAACATGTACGGTAACAATGGTAGCAGTGTTGGTGAAGGGCATCAGTGGTGTTGGTGGAGCTCTCCGGAGCGACTTGAATCGTTGACATGAGAAATATGAGGGGAGGGGTGGGGTGGGTGGGTGGGTCGCAATATAATGTCGAGCGTGAGGCGATGAGAGAATGTGGTAAGTTGTAGACTTATGAAACTTTTGTGGTTATATTGGAAAGTCAAAATCTATATCATATATCAGCCTTCTTAGTTCGTACAGATATATTTAAGTAACATTTCGTAAATGCATATAACGAGTCATTGGCCGCGTTTTGTAGCGGATTTTTACTCTCTAACTGATATTTAAAGTAAAACCGCAGCCTGCATGTCACAATATGGCCACACGTAGCGGCACATTGCGAACTTCATTTTACGTGTTATAGTGGAGACATGTGACGTAGATATATAAAATACACCTTCATGTCATTGTAGAATCAAAAAATATATATAGATGGAAATCCAGAAAAAGAAAAAGAATATTTGATAGGTAAAATGATTTTATGACGGGTGGCAAGAGCTCCGACACTTCTAATTAAGTAATATATATATGTATATATATAGAGAGAATGGATCAAATGTTAACCCTCAAATATTGCGATAATCCATTAACCCAACCAGTGATCCACAGCAAGCCACGTCACCATTGTAACTTAGAGTTACAGTGGTAAAATAGTGGTCCAAACGAACGTTAAAATTTTTTTAAAAAAATATAGCAAGACTATTGTAGGAGATAAACAAGGCTCGGCAAAACAGATCTGTGCGAAAAGAAGCATCCACGCGAGAAGCCTACTGTGCGAAAGACCAGATCATACGCGAGTCGCAGACCACGCGAGAAAGGTTCCACGCGATAGACAGCAGCCGCGCGAAATCTTGATCCACGCGAAAGTGATCTCGCGCGAGAACTCTATGTTTTAGTATAAATAGCTAGTTTTCGTTTTGTAATTAAGCTTTTCATTGATTATCACTGTATCTGTGCGAAATCGCACAAGACCTCTTGTAGGTTTCTGTTTATCAATCTAAGATCTTCTGTTGTGATTCAATTCATTCTTCTTCTACTCCAATCTTGTTTATATTCCGCGTTCACAAGATTGAGATCGTGTGTGTTTGATTTCTGGGAGAATTTCAAGGATTTACAATTGGTATCAGAGCATTAGGCTCTTGAACCACGATTTGGAGAAGAATTGGATTGAGTTCTACCTGATTTTGAAGAATTCATCATCGATTACCTTAGATTCTGAGATGGAAACGTTATGCTGCTCAATTGTGGAAGATTTGGACTGATCTGGACCTAATTGAACATAATTAGTGGACTTTAAGCTTAATTTTGATTAAAATTTACTTAAAATTCATTAAAATTGGATTAAAATGGGTTTGATCAAACTTAATCAGTGAATTGGAGGTGAAATTCGCAAGAACAAACAGTTGGTAATCTGTTTCAGCACAAAATCGACATTTTCGCTTGATCTGCAGGTTCTCGCACGCGAAAACAGGGTGTTTTCGCAGTTAGGTATTTCACTTTTTGTGCGATTCGCATAAAAGGTATCTTTGGATTTTCGCACGAAGCACACTTCGCACGCGAAAACTCTTTCCACGCGAACTGATTTCGCCCAAGTTTGTATTTCACACGCGAATTCTGATTTTCAACTTTCTGCTCATCATGGCTTCAACTACACCGAATCTGAAGATTTACTGCTTCACTTCATCTAGACACTGAGATTGGAACTGGTAACAAGCCACCGAGGCTATTATGTGAAGATGATTATACCGATTGGGCGTTTCGATTGAAAGATATGTCATTTACACGGAACCTAAAATGTGGAGGTCTATTCAATATGGTCCTACATTCCGTTGTAAAAAATGACAAAGGAGAAATGGTTCAGAAACCTGAACATTTGTGGGATGAGGACGATATCAAGAGACTGGAATTGGATGATAAGGCATATGCTGCAATTACTATGGCTCTTACTACTGAGATCTCACAAAAGTTTCAAGAGTTCAGGGGTGCAAAAGTGCTATGGGATGCTCTGGAATCTCAGATAATGGGCAACAAAGACATGAGAGAGAGCAAGAAGGATATGTTGAATCAAGAATTCAATATGTTCAACCATGTTGTTGGTGAGGAATTGGAAGCTCAAATGGCCAGGTTTGTTAGACTGGTCACAAAAATGAAGAGTGCTGGTATTACTATGGAACCAATTACTGTGAACAAGAAGTTACTCAATTCACTTCCTTACAGTTGGAATAACAACTGTACTCTGATAAAGAGAACTAAAGACTTGTATACTCTTCAGTTGACCGATCTCATCTCAACAATCAAGTCTTATGCTATGGATGATAAGCAGCGAGCTGCTAATCATCTCAGTTCTCTAGGTGCTGAAGGAACTGCTCTCTACGCAAAGATGGCTAGTAATCCAAATTACTATGTCAGTTATACACAAATGTGTCAGCAACAACAATCGGGAAGTGCAGCTTCTTCATATATGCAACCAGCAGTAACTCATCAAGTTCATGTTCCAGCAGCTCAACATTATTCCCCATCATCCACCAACAAGTCTCTCAACCTCAAGAGTCTCATAGTGGTCAACATGCTTATGTTGCTACCACTACTCCATCCAAACAGACTGTCCAGATCGCTGAGGAGCATCTTGCTCTTTTCACCACATTTATGTCAAGTTATGAAGCTTTTATGGCCGGACGACTTTCTGCTCCAATATTCTTGTTGATGATCTCCAACAAGTAAATCCGGATGATGTTGAAGAAAACGACATCAAATATCAGATGGCCATGGTGTCTACAGAGCGAAGAATTTTGCTAGAAGAACTGGGAGGAAAATGTTTGGTGTTAATAATTCTAGCAAAATCGGTTTCGACAAATCCAACCTGAGGTGTTACAACTGTAACAAACCAGGTCATTTCGCCAGAGAGTGTACTGAACCAAAAACAGCTCAAACTGAAGCCCCAAAGAAGATGGTGACTGTTGAGATAGAGCAGAAGAAAGATAAAGCTGGTACTTCTAGTGGCAATAAAGCATTAGTTTCTCAAACAAATGCTGAATACGATTGGTCTGATCAAATGGAGGCCCTTGATCTGACTTTGTCTCATGCTCTCATTGCAAAGATTGTGCCAGAACCAGAAGAGGAAGAAAACTTGTTTGCTGAATTCGTATCTGATGACTTGTTGGAGGGCTTGTTTGCTACAGAAGAAGAAGAGAAGGAGAGAATTGAAGAGGAGAAAGAGAAAGCTGAGAAGAAAGAACAGGTTGAGAAGGATGATAAAGAAAAGATTGTGTTTGAAGATGACACTGTTGAGCTCACAGTCAAAAGTCCATGTAGTAATCCAAGACTGTTGTTAGTGCTCCAGTGGAAGAATCAAATGGTGAAGAGAAAGCATTCATGGTGAAGAAGGTCAAAGAAGCAGAAGGAGAAACTTCAGAACCAAAGGTATATGATGATTTATGTCAAAATGCATGTGTTGAGAAAGTTCAAAGATACAGAGTTCACAATGAAAGCCTGATAATGGAAGTTGAAAAACTTCAGTATCAAGCGAGTAAACACAAGTCAAATGAAAGGATTTTAAAGAAAAACTTGAAGGTTTAAATAAAACAATTTATAATTTGAAATTAAATCTTCATGATAAAGAATGTACTAATAATGACTTGACAAATAGAAATAATGAACTCGCTCTAGAAATTAACAGACTCAACAGTGAAATTAACAGACTCAACAGTGAATTAGCCACGGTTAAATTGACTGTTGAGAAATTTGAACTTTCATCAACGATGGTTGAAAGCATAATCAAGTCACAAATGACTCAGAAAATCAAAGGAGGAAAATGTGGTGTTGGGTTTTCTAACATTGCTCCTCCAATTAACCATGATTATTCATGTTTACCTTCATCTGAGAACATCTGTGATTCTGATATGGTCTATGGGATTGGATTTTCTCCATCTCAAAACATAAAACCTTCTGTTAAAATAAACTTATCAGTTGATCCTATCATAGCACCCAAAACTAAACAATCACCTGAAAATCTTTTGCAGATAAAATGAAGGTGGATGGGTGGTTGAAGATTGGAAAAGTGATAGTGAGGATGAAAATGAGAATGAGTGTTTAAATAATAAGAATGTAAAAGTTTCACAATCTGCTTGTACTCAAAATTTGTCTGGAAATGAAAAGAAGGTGATTTGAATGAGTTGCAATCTAATAATAAAAATCATTTGAATGCAAATCAAAGGGCTAATCAAAAGGATAGAATTGAAAATGATTTTAAGAGTCGATTCATTTCTAAGGGTATATTGAAAATGAAGAAATATTTTTAAAGAAACGAATTCTCGATTCTTAAAAATAAACTTCATTATAATGTTAACCTTGTGAATCAAGATGTTTGTAGCCCAGATTTGCAAGTGAATAATTCTTCTGCATGCAATATCACAATTCAAAAGCCTGGTCCTTCTCCAGCACCAATCCGTATTTCTAAGCCTGGTCCTTCTCCAGCACATTCAAAGTCTGGTCCTACTCCAGCAAAGACAAAGACAGTTCATATTCCAACACCGACAATTTCACAAGTCAAAATACCAAATCTCCGAATCAAAGTGGTCATAATTTATTTCCTCGAATCTGCAAAAGATGAATTTGCAATTGTCAAACGAGACAAAGATTCGAGAGATTGTGGAGAAAGTTAAACCTAGTCAATCTGACTTTGGTTTTTATGACAATTTCATAATTGTCATCCACAGTTTGTTTTCCACACACAACTGAAGAGATGCTTCAGTGTGGAAACACAAATCACTTGGCAAATAATTGTCCTTTTAGATACAAATCATTAAGTAAACAAAGATTTCATAATTTATTTCTCATAATAGAAAATTATTTTTCACTCGTGGAAAATTTCAAATAATATGAAATCAAAGGTTGCTAATGAGTTTAATGTCAAACGGGATAAGAATTTGACCAATGACATAAAAGAAAATGTCAAGCCTACAATCATAAATGAAAAGATTGATGTGCAAACAAAATATAATAATCTCAAATCATTTTGTCTTACTGCAACTCAGAAAGTGCTCAAGTCATGTTTGACTTGGGTACCAAAATCTAAGTAATTTGTTACTAATGCAGGGACAACCGCAAAAGGCTACTGACAGTCTATGGCATGTTGATAGCGGTTGTTCAAGACATATGACTGGTAATTTATCACTACTACAAGATGTGCAATCATACAACGGAGGAAGAGTGATATTTGCAGGAGATAGAGGAGGACGAATTACTAAACAGGGTACAGTTACAAATGGCGTCCTGAGTTTTGAGAACGTTAATTTTGTTGAAGAACTAAAACATAACCTGCTAAGTGTGTCTCAAATCTGTGACAAACAATATTCAACACACTTTACTAATAACGAATGCTTAATATTAAAACCAGGTTTTGTTGTTCCAGAAGAATGGGTTTTGATGAGGACTCCGAGAGACAATGACACATATCTTCTTGATATGCATTGTTCTAATTCTTTGGTAACAGCCTCTTGCTTATTATCCAAAGCCTCGGAGAATGATTCCATGTTATGGCATCGTCGATTAGGACATGTCAATCTTAAAAACATGAATAAACTTGTACGTGGAAATCATGTAATTGGTTTACCTGAAAAAGAATATCATTTAACTGAACATTGTTTGTCATGTTCAAAAGGTAAACAACATAAACTTCCTCACAAACCAGTTGCACACAACTCAGTCGAATCAATCTTACAACTCTTACACATGGATCTTTTTGGTCCAGTAAGTGTTCTAAGTTTGGGTCGAAGATCTTATTGTTGGGTTGTTACTGATGACTTTTCTAGATTTACTTGGGTGTTTTTCTTAGCATCTAAGGATGAGACTCCACAACTTTTGATCAAATTCATTACTTTGGTGGAGAATCAGATGAGAAAAAGGTAAAATGCATCAGAAGTGACAATGGGACAGAGTTTTGCAATCAAACTCTGAATGAGTTCTGTGAATCCAAGGGAATTGCCAGACAATTCAGTGCTGCTGGCACTCCACAACAGAATGGAGTTGCAGAAAGAAGAAATAGGACATTAATTGAAGCTGCTAGAACAATGATCTCTGCCGCCAAATTACCTTTATTCTTTTGGGCAGAAGCAGTAAATACTGCATGTTATGTTCAGAATCGTGTGTTAATCAACAAAAGATTAAATAAGACTCCTTATGAAATCTTTTATAATCACAAACCCAAAGTTAAATATTTTAAAGCCTTTGGTTGTTGTTGCACTTTGTTAATACAACCGAATCATCATCAAAATTTTCTGAAAAGGCTGATGAATGTTATTTTGTGGGATATGCTGCTAATAAGGTTGCATATCGTGTTATAATAAAAGAACTAGACAAATAATCGAGTCATTTAACATTGATTGGCACGAACTTAACATAACTGATGCAGGTTCAGCTCCTTCATGGGTTTATGATTATGAATCTTTGTTCATAAATTTTAATATTTCTAAATCTTCCTCTACAGATTCTAATTCTCAATCACTCACCTTGGATAACCAAATAATTGAGGAACTTCCTTCTTTGATATCTGATGATTCTGCTATGCTTCATCATCCAAAGATATTCCGATAGCTTCTGTGCCAGTATCTGCTTGTTCTGAGTCTTTAGATATTTCTTCAGAACAAATTCCTACTCAGGAGCAGGAAGAATCGTTGAGTTCTCCATATCTTCATCTTCTTCAGACACTATACACACACCGATAGAGATCATTCAGGTTCCATTTGATGAGTCTCCAATGTGTCAACTGCTTCTGAAACTCCTATTCAGATGACACAATTGATGAAACTTATGTGCCTCTATCTCAACATACTGAAGAAGTTCTTGATAATGTTGAACATATTACAAATTTGAAGATGGAATGGTTGCAGATGAGATCCTCAACTGAGAATACATAAAAATCATCCAACTGACGCATCATGGCCGTTGCACGAAGGTGTAGTCACCAGAAGTCGATCAGGAGCAATCAATACATGTCTGTATGCTTGCTTTATATCCCAAACAGTGCCCAGAATGTGGAGATGGCACTTAAAGAAAACAGCTGGATAGAAGCAATGCAGGATGAGTTGATGCAATTCAAGAAGCTCAACGTTTGGCATCTTGTTGAACTACCAAAAGATAAGCTTCCGATTGGAACAAAGTGGATTTTAGGAATAAGACGGATGAAAAGGGTGTTATAGTTAGAAATAAAGCACGCCTTGTGGTGCAGGGGATTTTATCAAGTTGAAGGCTTAGATTATGAAGAAGTGTATGCTCCAGTTGCAAGACTAGAAGCAATACGCATTTTCTTACTTTGCCTCATTCATGAACATCAAGGTGTACCAGATGGATGTTAAGACTGCGTTTTTATACGGAGAAATGAAGGAGGAAACTTATGTTTGTCAGCCTCCTGGATTTGAAGACCAGATCATCATGATTATGTTTACAAGTTGGATAAGGCTTTATATGGTTTACATCAAGCACTCGTGCTTGGTATGCAACTCTGACTGAACATTTGCTTGCAAATGGTTATTCAAGAGGTGCAATTGATCAAACCTTATTCATTCGAAAATCAGGCGATGATATCATTTTGGTTCAAATCTACGTCGATGATATATTTTTGGTTCCACAAATGATAGTATGTGCACGGAGTTCGAAGAGGTGATGAAGAAGAATTTGAAATAGAGTCACTTGGAGAAATTCATTTTTCTTGGGTATTCAGGTTACTCAATCTGAGACTGGTATTCTCATCATCAAGAAAAGTATGTTCAGACAATTCTTGAGAAATACAAGTTTCTAGACTCCAAAGTAGCTCCAACTCCAATGGCTTCTCGTCCTACTCTTACTCCGGATCATTAGGCGAACTCGTGATCAACATCTTTACAGATCGATGATTGGTTCCCTTATGTATCTCACTGCAAGCAGGCCGGATGTTATGTTCCCTGTTTGTCAGTGTCCCGCTATCAAAGTGATCCAAAGGAATCACACATGAAAGCTGTCAAGAGGATTTTCAAGTATCTCCAAGGGGTCAACCAAACTTGGTCTTTGGTATCCCGAAATTCGATTTCAATTTATTTGCTTACACTGACAGTGATTATGGTGGTTGTAATTTAGACAGGAAATCGACCACAGGAGGATGTCAATTTCTGGGCAACCGACTCATTTCTTGGCAGTGTAAAAAGCAGAACACTGTCTCACATCCACTGCCGAAGCTGAATATGTGGCTGCTTCGAGTTGTTGTTCCCAGCTTGTCTGGATTCAGCAACAAACTTCTCGATTATGGCCTTAACATTTATGACACCAATTTGGTGTGATAAACACGGCAGTTTTAAACATCGTGAAAAATCCCATCCAACACTCAAAAACTAAACACATAGACATCCGCATACATTTTATCCGCGATTGGTTTGATCGTAAACTTATTCACCTAAAACAAGTGCCGTCAACTGAAAACATTGCTGATTTATTTACCAAGGCGTTTGATCATTCTCGATTTGATTTCCTAGTGCAATCATTGGGAATGATAACTTTGGATAAATTGGTTTAATGAATCTTCACAAAAAGATTTTTTCGGTTTTTAATAATGAATAAAATTGTAATTGTTTATTTTTCTTAAAAGGACAATCACAATTTTAGGGGGAGAAAAAATAGAAAAGCAAGTTCTGAAAAAATATTTTTGGTCTTAGGGGAGTTAAGATCAAAGGATTGCCAATACAAAAGAAAAGAAACAAAATTTCATGCTTAAATGAGAAATGATATTACAAAGTCAAAACGAGTATAAGTACTTTCAAAGGCTTAAATACAAATACACTTGGATTATGTTTGATATGTTGATAGGCTTTGCTTTCAGAAATGAAAAGATCATAATTGAGTGATTACACTTGAATTAAAGAAATATGAATCAGTGGGGAACATATCAGGATTATGTGTCAAAAATGTTCTAACACAGACTGAGAGATATAATCTTGTCATACTCAAGCCTGTATGATTGATTCAGTGATTATCATAACTCTATATATATATATAAACAAAAAGAGAAAATACAAAAAGAAAATAATTGAGCAAAAAGATGCCAACAACAAAGGCCATATAGGATATAAAGATGCAAAAAAGCACAAACAAATCAAAAGATATGTCTAAAAGACATACATACTATTGGTATCTATTTCCATTTTGAGAATAGTTTTTGTCTTTGGAAGGCAAAATCGAAAGATGGGGCATGTAAGTCCGATGGCTTGTAAGTCCTAAACATCTTGAGAGGGCAGACGTAAGTCCGAATGGCTGTCAATAAGTCCTTAAACGTGTTAATATTCCGGGTTAAAATATTTCTCAGGCTAGTTATGCTCAAATAGTTATATTTAGGATTACAATAAATGGTATCACTGATCATCAATGCAGGGTTTAAGTAAATTGGGGTGACTTGAAAAATCTCAATAGTGTCTTGAAGGATAATAATAATTCTACAGAAGTTCTGATTGTGGGATCCACTGACTTATATTAAATCAACACAAACATGATATATTATATCACTCATTATGTGTCTGAGTAAAACCTGAAGTATAAGTTTAAAAGGACAAAATATATTGACAATCAACTTAACCAGTTATTTAAATAAAGCTGGACAGAGTCTTAACTTGACAAAAGAACTATATGATCTCATTATAAAAATTTATACAAACAGGCAAATCCGATCTGATTCTTTAATTGTTTTTATTATTTTATTATTTTGTTTGTTTGTAAGTGTTTGTTTTTTATTTTCACTTTTATAGTGTTTTAAGTTTTAGGACAATTACATAACAAGAAAATGTTTGATAATTGAAGATTCATTAAAATAATGGTCACTTGGTAAATAACATTATGTTGACAAAATTCATTGAAAATAAAAGGATTGAAAAGTTAGAAATTTTTGAAAAATTTTGAAAAATAATTGATTCGCGTGACAGGGAAACTCACGCGAAAATGGATGTTTCGCGAAACTGACTTTTCGCGTGACTACTCAGGGGTATAAAAGGTCACAGTGAAAAGATCAAAATCACTTTTCGCTCAATCTCACACCCGAAAACCCTATCGCACATCATCCGAAACCCATTTTCGCATATATCAAAATCGATCATCTTCTCATTCTTTTGTGATGTGTGTCTTAGTTAGTCATCACTACGCTCAGATTGTTCTGTAAAGGTATCTCTCGGTTGATAAGGTTACTGTAGATCTGAAAAACTAAAGGGGAACTTAACATCCTTGTCTTAAAATCCGAATAAATGGACTTAATGATGAAATTAATGAATGAGATTAACCTAATAGACCTAGGCGACAGCTATGATATGCATTTCATGGCTTAAAATCGATTTTTGAAAGGTTAATTTGAAGTGGGGGTTGTGCGAATCGCACCAGGAACTGAAAAAGTCGCGAAAACGAATTCTCGCGTGAATTGGGTTATCGCATGAGCTTGTTTTCGCATGAGAACATAAGCGTTTTCGCTTGAACTAAATGTCGCGTGAAAAGGCTTATTGCGTGTGAAACTAATGTCGCGTGATAAGGCTTATCGCATAAAATTAGTTTTCGCAAGAATTGTTGAATTTCGCATGTTGGTCATTCGCATGAGTTTTTCGCGTGACAGAAAACTTCTAAATGTTTCTAAGTGTTGATTCTGTAGTTGTCATACATTGATTTCTCACTTTTACTTTAGATAAAATCATAAGTGAATTAATGAATACACATGTGACTAAGTCTGAAATGAAAAATTCTCTAAGTAAAAATTTTCAAATAATAAGACCTTACAAGCTAAAATGTTTTAAGTGTTAAAATTCTATATGCATATTAAGTTATTTTAAGAGTGTTCTAACTTTGATCTTTGGACAATGCAGATGGCACAAATGATCTTTAAAGAATCATAATTGTGTTGCTTATCTGGACGAGGTTCCGGAAGGAAAGGAACTTTTTCATTCTATGATCGAAGGCTTGAAGAACTCTCGTATTGTTTACTCTATTTCTGCTGATCAGCCATCTATGCTGAACTAATAGACTCTTTCTGGAGCACTGCTGCTCTAGAAAAAGACGAAAATGGAAACCAGATCATTACGCAACTGTGAGGAGAAAAGGGTGATTGTTTCTCAAGCTATACTAACAGAGTTCTTCTGTTTAATGACCAGAGGGAGCACCTACAGACTAGATGATGATGTGGTTATGGATTGTCTATCTCGGATGGGTTATGAGTATAGATATCCAAGTTTGGAAAAGAAGTGGTTACCACCGTATTGGAAGTATTTATTCATGTGGTAATTCACTGTTTGAGTAATTGAAGGCTGGCATGGATAGCCTAAGTGCTGTATTTGGCTCATTACTAGTTTCACTGGTTGATGACATTCCTTTTAGCATTTCTGGGGTTATATTTCAGGAGATGGTAAAGAATGCTACAGCAAATCCTGGAAGAAAGTTCATTATGTACCCGAGATTTATCCAATTGGTGATAATGATGCATATCCTGAGCTCTACTCAGAGATCTCCTAAGTATGTTGTACAGACTGTGAAGAAGGAGATTTTCTCTCATCTAACTGGAGCCAGAGGCAACAAATGCTCTGGTGAAAGTTTTGCCAAGATTGGAAGATTTTCTGAGATGATGAACATGATGATGAGCTTGGGAAGGTGGTGATCATACTGATGAGGCACAAGCTGGTGCTTCTACTTCCTCTACCAGAGAAGCTATTGATGAAGAGATTGAAAAGCAGTGTTGAAGATGAACCTACACATGAAGGAGAAACGAAGAAGTTGTTCATTCTGCTTCTAGTTCCGATACTGTTAGTGATCAGATAGGAAATGTTCCTTATGTGATTCAGACTGATCCTACTCTCTCTCCAACATCATCTAGACCACACTCATGACAAGTGAGGAAGAGAGGGACACTGATTATGTCCCGGAAGAGTCTCCAAGAACATCATCGAGACGAGACGAAAAAAGAAATGGCTAAAAGAAAAGACTTCCCATCAAGAAAGAGAGGTCGTGGTGGTTTATTCCCAGGAGGAAACCACGTACACAAGTGGTTATTACAGAGGCTGATCAGACAACTTCTTCTGAAGTTCAGAGATCACCTGCAAATGTGATCACAAGGGAAGAATCTCATGTTGAGACGACTACTGTTACTCCTGAAACAGAAACAGTCCCTGTTTCTGGAGCTTCTAATGTTCCTGTTTCTGGTTTCTCTACACCTCCTCATCAGGAGAGAGAATTTGGAGTTGATGTAGATACTCTGTTGAATACTCCTCCTGATTTTCGATGGAGAGAAGAATCAACCAGCACTCCAGGTTCTATCACGCTTGAAGAAAGAATTAAGAATCTGTGGAGAAAGAAAAATTTTGAAAATATGAAATTGATTGCTGAGTTGAAGAAAAGTAATGAAGAAAAGTCTAATCAGATAACCATGATTCATCTTGATGCAGCCATCAAAGATACCACAGATTAGTCTCTTGAGCAACAAATGAAAAAATGTTTGAGTACTCATCTGGGTTTGGAGAGACAACTAAACAAAGCTTAGAGAATTTATCTCTCAGACCTACTTTCATCAGCCACAGAACATAAAATCTACTACTGGTGTTGGTGAATCTAGCAGAACGATCTCAAAGCCAAGCCCACCTCTACTGAGACAGTTCATGAAAAAAAAGAAACGGTCAACGAAGCCCAAACATCTAATGTACAGCAAAGTGGTAGCACTACTGAAGATGTTCCAGTTCACCTGAAGTACCTATCACTGGGCTTACACTCTACTGCTTTTGTTGAGCCAGAAACACATGGTTACTCTACCCATTATTCATGAACAGGAGGATGAAGAGCTAATTGATTATGCTGATTCTGATGATGAAGAGGATGATGATGATGAGAATGACGATGATGATGATAATGATGGTGGGAGATGATGATGGAAATGGGTGATGACATGACAAGATGATGGAAATGATGGTGGAGTGATGGTGGAGAGATGGTGGAAATGTTACAGGTTCTTCTTCAATCCTACTGGAGAAACTGACACTGACAATGTCGATAGACCAAGTGTTAGTAATCCAGAAGGATATGATCCAATAGACCCAGCAACACAGAAAGTGTGTATGAAAAGGAATTATATTCTTTTCAACAAACTTCATCTGAAACTGTGGAAGAAGAACTTGATATTTTTGAAGATCTGGAGGAACCAGAATGAATACACTGATATTTTTGGCAACAACAATCTTCAGGAATTATTCAAGGACATTAATCTGAAGAAGGAGAAATTCCTACAGAGACTGTGAGTGGTGAAACTCCTACTGGTACTACAAAGACTGATAATACTGGTCAGATTGCATTATACACTAGAGGAGGTTTGCAATTCAAAGCACCACCACCACCTACTGAAGCTCACTTTTTGTTTATATCTAAGCCAAAACAAAAGTATGGTGAGATGTCTCACGTAATCAGCTGGGCTTATGATGGTGAGAAGAAAAGATGTTGGATAAAGAGAAGAAATGGAGAGATTGATTATTTAAAGAGCACACAAGACTTCATACATTACGTGCTGCTGATTTATATTCTATGGGCAAAGCTCCATTCTTCATGAAAGTAATCACAGTGAAGTGAGCTCATAAGATCCATGATTAGAAGGGAGATGCGCACAAATTTCAAAGACTTTAGGACTCCCAAATCGAAGTTGATAGATGACACAACACGAATTGATGAAAATACAAAAGCTCCATGAAAATACGTGTCTATCAACATCCTAAATTCATCAGAAAAGTCCCTGTGCATGCTCCAGTTCCTCCAAACTCTTTGAAGCAACTTCTATCCTGGAGATGTGGAAAAGGATTCCGGTCACACGTGTGATCAAATGCATAGACAAGTCTTATCGAATCATTGATCCAGCAGACTTAATGAAGTTTGGCAAAGACGACTTATCCAAGCTTTTACACTGCCCTATCTCAGCTGATGAGTCTGTTTACTTTCTATCTTGCCAATACGTATGGATGATTGACCGGATCCTGAGGAATAAATGGTATGCTTATGCTGGATCTTACAAGAAGGCCAACGTTGACTTTGATTGATCATGTTTCACCGAGCCTAGGGGGAGATTGTAGGAGAGATAAACAAGCTCGGCAAAACAGATCTGTGCGAAAAGAAGCATCCAGCGAGAAGCCTACTGTGCGAAAGACCAGATCATACGCGAGTCGCAGACCACGCGAGAAAGGTTCCACGCGATAGACAGCAGCCGCGCGAAATCTTGATCACGCGAAAGTGATCTCGCGCGAGAACTCTATGGTTTAGTATAAATAGCTAGTTTTCGTTTTGTATTAAGCTTTCATTGATTATCACTGTATCTGTGCGAAATCGCACAAGACCTCTTGTAGGTTTCTGTTATCATCTAAAGATCTTCTGTTGTGATTCAATTCATTTCTTTCTACTCCAATCTTGTTTATATTCCGCGTTCACAAGATTGAGATCGTGTGGTGTTGATTTCTGGGAGAATTTCAAGGATTTACAACTATACTCAAATTAAAGATATTAAAATATCTATTTAATGATGTAATTATTTAAAAAAAAAATAAAAGTACAAAAAAGTTAAAAAAGTTTTAGAAAAGGGGTGGAGTTTTTAAAATGAACAAATGAACCTTATCATATATATATAATATATATAATATATATATAATATAACACCACATATATAGGATTGGGTTCAAGAGTACCCTCAATTAATGTGAGAACCCTTTAACTCTTTCAGCCATACTAGTCTGCCACGTCACCATCATTTTTCAAACTGGAAGGGTATTGTTGTCCTTACCTCTTACACCCTATTATTAGATGTACCATGTCAGTGTACTTTTATATTTTTTAAATAATTTTCTCTCTCTTATAGTTATATCAAGATTATCTTCATATTTCTCTCTCTTTCTCAAATCTATAAAAAATTTGATTAACATCCCATCTCTCTCATTCAGTGTGATAACCCCATGAATCAAAATCTAAAAAAGAATCAAAAGATAAAGAATGAAAACAAAAACGGAATCGTTAACCTTCCTACTCATGTGATGAAACGATGGTTGTAGATCCATGAGCACAAGCTTCGGTAAGCAATGGGTGTTGATTGCACCATTAAAACACTATGTTAGAACACCACCTTCCCTTTAGATATGGTTCAGATAAAGGTTCATACTATGGTCAGATCTGGATCATCAACCTCTAAGATTGTATGTAGGTTCAGTCTAGTAGGCCAAACCAACATCATGTATATGTATTTTCTTGTATTATATTGTGTTAATCTTGATGTTGTATTATATTGTATTTTAAATGGTGTTTTTTGTTACAGTGGTGTGTATATAGATATTTTGTTTAATTATTTTTATAATAGTATATCATGAGGTTTTTGTTACAATATTGCAATTAGTTAATATGACTTATTACAATGTTGAAATTCTTTGTGGTGGTATAGTTGTGGTTTAATGTTGTTTTGGTTGTTAGTTTTCTGAAATCATGGAGGCGTAGTTCCATGGTTTAATATCATTTGTTTACAGAATGTTTACATTAGTTAATATGGTTTACATCAATTACATTAGTTTACATGGTTTATATGGTGTAATGTCGTTTGGTTGTTGTAACTATATTATTACTGTTAGTTGGAGTGATGTAATATTGGGTATTTAACATTGTAATATTGGGTTTAATCAATTTACATTGTTTTACATACTGATTTATTGGTTAAATTGGTTTACATCAATTATATTGGTTTACATTAGTTTAATATTGGGTTTTCGTTGTGTAATTTGATGTTCATTACAACTTTGATAAATGTTGTATTATTATAGCAGTAATTCATTACAATTGTTTTACAATTGTAAAAAAATATTATTATATTAACGTCATAGTAAGTTGCATCAGCTTACAATGTTTTACAGATTAATTATATGGGTTTACATCAATTTACATTGATTTACATTGGTTTAAATTGGTTAATATGGGTTTTTCAAGTTACATGTTTAATGTCGTTCGGTTGTTAAATTGTTGACTGTTATTCATATGATATAATAACTGTTCTTCAATGTAATTCACTGTATTATGTATGATTTATTTTATGTTTAACTCAATGTTTTTTGTTGTTAATACAACATGTTTCTTTGATGTAAGTTCGTTATTCTCTTAATTCTAATATGTATTTCGTTTGGTGGTGTGTAGTTATATTGTTTAATGTCGTTCGGTGTTAAGTTATTGACTGCTATTCATATGTTATTGGGTATTTAATTGTAATATTGGGTTACATCAATTTACATTGTTTTACATATGATTTATATTGGTTAATATTGGTTTACATCAATTTACATTGATTTACATTGTTTTAATATTGGTTAATATTGGGTTTTCGTTGTGTAAATTGATGTTTCATTACAACTTTGATAAATGTTGCATTAGTAACAGTAATCATTACAATTGTTTTACAATTGTAAAACATTATTTATATTAACGTTATAGTAAGTTGCATCAGCTTACATTGTTTTACAGATTGATTATATTGGTTTACATCAATTTACATTGGTTTAATATTGGTTAATATTGGGTTTTTTGTAGTTACATTGTTTAATGTCGTTCGGTTGTTAGTTTTATGATTTTATGTTTAACTCAATATTTTTTGTTGTTAATACATCATGTTTCTTTAATGTAAGTCTCGTTATTCTCTTAGTTCTAATATGTATTCTTTTTTGTGGTGTAGTACATTGTTTAATGTCGTTCGGTTGTTAAGTTATTGACTGTTATTCATTTGATGTAATTAATGTTCTTCAATGTAACTCACTGTATTATGTATGATTTTATGTTTAACTCAATGTTTTTGTTGTTAATACAACATGTTTCTTGATGTAATTCATAGTAAAAACTTACAATATGATGTAATTCGATGTAATATGTAACGTTTCGAAAAAAATTTTAAAAAATTTCAAGACTATATTAGAATTAAAGAGAATAACGAGACGAGTTTAATGATGTAATTTTATAAAAAAGTAATAATGTATAAAAAAGTTTTAAAGGTTACAAAAACAAAGGGGGTAAATTTTTTTAAATAGAAAAAAAGAATTAGGGGAAAGTCAAAACCAATTTTCAAAAAAAGTGGTTGTGAGATTGATTGATTTGATGGTTACCTTTTGCATCTATGTGTTGATACGGTTAAAATCTGTGTTTGCAAAAAGAGGGGTTGGTAAGGTTTGACGGTTACTTTTGGAATCCATGGGTTGGTAAGGTTAGTACTTCACAGACCATATGAAATTACATAGATACCCATGAAAGGAGAAGTCAAACCTGCAACCCTTAATATTTTATACGAAATATTCTGGCCCTTAGATCAAAAAGTGCTTTCTACATCAATGGTTAACATGGGGGTTAAAGAGTTTCACAATAACAAGGGGTTTTCAATTTAACCTCATCCATATATATATACATATATATATACATATATATATATACATATATATATATATATATTATATAATATTAGACGGTTTCGTAAAAATTTTCTTTATAAAGACTCCATAGATGACAAGTGTGTATTTTGTTGAGATGAAATGCATTAGCCTAATTTTAATTAAGGTTTATAAAGACTTACTTGCATCTATAAAGACTTCGTATATAACTCTATTCTGTTTATGGTATGTTAGATAAAGGGAGACGGTGTTTTTGCTCTCTGGATCCCCTTATAAATCCGATCTCTTGTCCCACCCTTCACAAATTCCTCTTGATTGGTGACTACATTTCACTTCTTCTAGAGTCCCTTTAAAATTTGTTAACGTGGATTCACCTTCTCGCACCTTGGAAGGAAGGAAAGTGAACCCTTTAGGAAAATTGGTATTTTACTCGGTTTTGTCTAACACTTAGAAACTATAAAGTTGAACACACTGTTAAAATAACTTAGATGTACGCTTATGAATAAAACATTCTCTAATAAAATTCCAATTATATGTTGCTTCAAAAAACTCATTTCAATATATGTTTGCTTCAAAAACTCATTTCAATATATGTTTGCTTCAAAAATCATTTCAATATGATGATATATCAGTCATGTATACTAATAAATTTTCCAAATATGTCCGGCAAAAGTTTATATAAAACATGCAGGGTTAATATATTTCATAATTCAAGTAGCTTTTTTAGTATCAACTTAACTTTATGCTATCTTTGCAAACTAGTCAACCATCGGATATTATGGTCAAGTATAATAATAAATCAGTAACATACAAAGTTAAAAAAAAAAAAAACAAATAAGACGACGTTTAGTAAGAGAGTAGCGGGTACAATTGACGACTCAACATTAGCTGTGCAGAAAGCGATCATTATTAATTAAAATGGACCCCTCGTACTATTTAAATACACCAAAATAGTCCCTCATGATCTTAAATTCTCCTATCCCCTTATCTAAACTTTTCCTATATATAACCCCCTCCAAGTCCCACCATTATCATTTGTAAATTGAAAATGGCATATGTTTTCAATACAGATTGTAAAAATAGTGTTATCGTTTTCTCTAATCGTGTTCGTGACATTGTTGCCCGTGAGAAATGCAAAGCCCGCGGCGTTCCTTCAAGATTTTCCGTAACATGGTCCGATTTCATATCAAACAACTCGATGGCGGGAAGGGTATCCAGTTACTCCTTGACCAAAACTCTGGTATGTAACCCACTTTTCTATGTGTATAGTGAGACGTGTGTTAATAAAGGTTACATAGAGTCTCATAGGCTATATGTATAGACTATTCATAGCCTTTTATGTATGACATTTCACATGATAAATTAACTTGCTTATCAATTATTTAGCACATTGGAGCAAGCTCATCGTTTTTTCATGGTTCTTGTGGTTAGATGAATTCGGATACTGATAAAGTACGCGATGAGCTTGATTTTGAGTTTTTGGGGAACCGGACCAGACAACCCTACTCGGTCCAAACCAATGTGTATGCCCATGGAAAAGGTGATAGAGAACAAAGGATCAACCTATGGTTCGACCCGCTGCCGACTTCCACGTTTACTCCATCCTATGGAACCACCACCACGTCGTGTAAGCACAACTCGACCACGCGGTCGAACCACATGCTAGCTAAATTGAAAATAAATATAGCTAAACTTAGCATCATTTGTGCAGGTTTTTCGGTAGATGACGTGCCTATAAGAGTGTACAAGAACAACGAAGCTAAAGGAATCCCCTTTCCAAAATTGCAACCAATGGGAATTTACTCCACATTATGGGAAGCAGATGACTGGGCCACAAGGGGTGGGCTTGAAAAAATGACTGGACCAAAGCACCATTTTATGCATATTATAAAGACTTTGATATTGAGGGGTGCGTCGCACCGGTCCAACTGGCTGTGCATCTAACACAGCCAATTGGTGGGAGGGTACCAGCTACCAACAACTTGATTCGGTTGCAGCCCGCCGGTACCGATGGGTGCGTATGAACCATATGGTCTACGATTACTGCACTGATAAACAAGAAACCCGGTTACCCCACCAGAATGTATGGATGGAATTTAAAGAAATTTCTATCTTCTCCGTACATACTTGCCCGGGTTATAATTTATATTTTTGTATCAAGATGCCATTGAATTGTCCTTTTCTTTTATATATTATTACTCGTGTGAATCTTATTGTCAAAAAAAGGATAAATGTGAACGAACATTATGTATAACAATAATTGGAGGTGGTCCTACCAAGGGTGTGAAGACGTATAAGTGAGTGACAAGTATGGAATTAGGCAGTGGTCATTGCTCTATACACTTGCACATTAAGGTGCTTATATGTAGTACATAAATATTCATGTTTCATGAGTGTCGGTTGACACCTTAATTTCCCATCTTCAGTAATTACTCTAACAACATTCTAACATTTTTAAGTTTCTTGAGTTTGCTAAGTCAATATGGTTATGTGTACATGTACTAATAACATTCTAACAATTTAATTAGTTATGTATATTGTGGAAAACATATCGTAAAGTCAAGAACAGTTCCACATTATATTCTTAATACCCATAACTAGCTTATAAAGGTCCAAATCATGTGCATATACAAGAATGTGTAAATGTAAATGGGTGATGTTATTCTACAAAGTGTATTTTTGTTACAAAGTGTAAGAAGACACAACGAGGCTAAAAAAGTCACAAAAAAATTTATATCTCACAATCTAAATTGAATTTTAAAAAAACACTTCGGAGCCTTTGTTCATCTCGTTGTCCTCTTTCAGAAAAAAAATAAATTTTTTTTCATTGTGTCATTATATGACACAATGACGTCATTGTGTCTTTTATATTGACAAAATGACGTCATTGTGTCTTTCATAATGACATAATGAAAGTTATTGTGTCTTTCATAAATGACACAATAAAAAAACATTAATTTTTTTATTATTTTTTATTTTTTCGTTTATTTTTTTTTCTTATTGAGGACGACTAGGGGAACAAAAGCTCCGAATTACTTTTTTGAAATTCGATTTTGATTGTGACATATAAATTTTTTTGTGTATTTTTTTGACTCGTTGTGTATTTTTTGACTCATTGTGTCTTCTCACACTTTGTAGCAAAAATACGCTTTGTATTTGAACTTTTTTTTCAATGTAAATAACATGTTCGACGTAGAATTGTTGGTACTTGCTATATAGACAAAGTACAAATGAAATGTTCGTTGAAACTAGCTTAGATTAATGTCATTCATCGGCTTATAAAGATTAACATCGAAATACTATTTTGTTTATATTTTATAAACGTTAAAATTTTGGCTTTATATAAACAAGCCAACGAGCACACTTACTTTGCCTCAAGCTCCGCTTGTTTACACACTAACTCGGTTCCGCCCGTTTACAAACGAGTTGATTTCTAAAAAACTTCAGATCATGTGTTTTTTGACTACCTAGGACTCAATAAAAACTATGTATCTCCTAATCAATCTCAAAACCATTAAGGATGATACATAAGTTAAATCTACTATGATTAATCTTTTACTTACAGAGATAATTAGGAGATTCTTACTAAATGAAACTACATGTAAAGATCATGTTCTTGAAAAAGCTGGCATACTTCTGGTACCATGTTACGTCGAAACATTCTTATTCGTTTGACCCTTTGTCATTAGATAAATTTTCTAATATTTGGAATTATGACTGTAAAGTTGTTCCATCCAACACGTTCAGCAAAAGTGTGTGACAATTGCAATAATTCACCTTTGCAACTTGAACATAGAAAAAGGTGGTGGTGTTGGATTATTTAAATTTTGTCTCATTATTGGAAGTTAATGCATTACTTTGACTTGATGAAAGATTGAAGTTTGTCTCCATTGTAAGTTTGTGAATTTGAAGATATATAAAAACTTATTCTTGACTTACGACGATAAGTTGTTTAAAAGCCGCTCAATCATTTTAAGGTAAAAGTAAAGTAAATCCGTGGCCCTTATAAGTTTTTGTTTTCGATTTGCATTAAACATGAAACTATGAGGATAAACTTATATGGCACCTATGAATTTATGTAGAGGCGGTTTTTTTTTCTCCCATAAAATTGGTTATCTAAAATAAATCAAACTAAAGTTAGTTAAGGAAGTTTGACCTAGAGAGTCAGAACTGCACAGTTTTACAAATAAAGCAACAATCTCTGGAAAAAAAAAGTTCAATGTAGAGTTATCAACATGTGTTGAAATATATGCATAGTTCAATTCAATATCAAACAAATTTTTTTTATTTATATTTTATTAATGTTGGTTTATCTTTTTATGTCATTGCATGTTAATCTTGGCTCATGGGCTGATTTTATCTATTGAAGTAGAAGGATGGACGGAAGATGATGCTGTAATGTGATGGGCTTCTTTGATTTGGGCTAATGTTTTATGGACTAATCCGTTGGGCTACAAGAACTATGGACCACAATAAATTGAGTATATCACACCTATTGAGAAAAAAATTCTTTGATGAGCACATATTTTCATTATGATGGGGCTTCTTTAGGGTTCTAACTCCTGGGTCTGTGGTGGTCTTCATCCTCTGATCGATTTCGAGTCTCATTTGTGTCTCCTTCCTATTATCATATAATTTTGGAGTTGCTTAATATCGGATTGTCATGAAGGCCAAGCTTATTATCATATCTATCTGGTCATTGACAACACTCACGTCTACCATTTGATCATCTTTTTTTATCTCGAGTTTGTTGTCTCCGTCTTTAAGATTTCATCATCATACATCTCAGTGTCTATGATTGTCATTAATCATGTTGATGGTAATTCTCGATTCTATTTGCAATATTTCTTGAGTGTTGTGATAGTCATTAATCATGTGATTGTCATTAATCATTTGAAATCGCACGAGAGACAAACAGATGTCGCGAAAATACGAATGCTGAGGTGGATATATGGACACACAAGATTGGATCGGATAAGAAACGACGTGTTTCACCAGACCCTAAAGGTGGCTTCTATCACAGATAAAATACGAGAGGGAAGATTAAGATGGTTTGGGCACGTGAAAAGGAGACCGATGACAGCACCTGCTAGAGTAGTAGAGAACATCAACTTAGAGGTAGGAGGAGTAGAGGAAGACATAGTTGACTTGGACGAGAAAATTAGGCAAGATATGGTAGACTTGCACCTCTCTGAGCACATGATCGGAAGGAGTGCGTGGAGGCGTAGAATTAAAATTAAGGACTTTTAGTAGGTTCTGTGAGTAGGAAGGGTAAACGGAGACATGATGTGGGACCCTCGCGTGAGGTGTAGGTATTCCACATCTGTCATTTATAGGTGATACATGCCGCTCATTTGATGTACACACTATCTAAATCTTTATGTGATATATACCTATGTGTTGTATGCTATATACTATGATTGGTATTGTTATTGCCTTTGTTATCAAGTCGGGGGTCTCTTCGGAAGCGGTCTCTTTATCTCACAAGATAGAGAAAAACTCGTCACCATGTACCCCTCCTAGTCCCTGCTCTTGAGTGGGATCTAATGGGTATGTTTGTTTGTTGTTTGTTTATTTGTAATGTTTCTATATTTGATTGCTTTTGGTTTGTTTGAATTGAATCTGGGTTTGTTCAATTTTGGTTTGGGATATTAATAAAATGAGTTAACTCAGTTTCTTGACAACATGATTTAAACATACTAACTAGAATAACTCAAATTTTTATCTATTAAAAAAGCTAATTGTCTGTCAATAGAATCAATGGATAATAAATACTCCCAATATTATACATGTAAATTATTTATATGGGCCTAAATACAGCCCACAGCCCAACCTTATTATCTTATGAATTAGCGTTGGCCCTGCTGAGGTTGTATGCTTTGGTAACCATGGGCCCGGATGCCGGCATTGATGAACTTGCTGGAGCTAGAGGTAGAGGATGCAGGCATTGATTTACTAACCGTTCAAGCTTCCACGATAGCTTCGGAGTCTGCATTTTCTGTTAGTGGCAGGGTTTTATCGATTAGAAGAACAAGGTTAACTCCAACATCGTTAGAGATGTGTATTTGTTTAAAGGACCACTTAGATGCGGCCGAACGAAGACAACACATATCAAACCTTGAAGAAGAAACACCGATTGAAGAAGAAACACACGAGCACGAGGTACAAACCGGACGATCCTCACGCTATCCGACGAGAACTCGCTTATGATTTGTCTCAACGCATTGGCACACAAACCGACGAAGACGATTAAATTAGACAAACTTGTATTCGTAATATGGATATTTTGTTTTCTTTGGTTTAATTTTAATGTAATTTTTATTGTTTATTTTTCGTAATGAATAATTGTTTACTTTTATGAATTAATGTAATTTTTATTTGGTATTATGAATTTTATTATTACGTTTAATTAATTTTTATTTGTATTATGATTTATTAATTTTATTAAATTAATAAATCAAAATTTATAATTAATTTGTATATAATTTAAAGAGTTAAAAAAAATAAAAACCGGGTTTGGAAAACCGGTTCTGGAACCCGACCCGTTCAGTTCCAACCCGGACCGGTTCCAACCGGGTTGGGTTTTTCGGGCTTGAAAACCGGTTCCAACCCGAACCGGTTCTTGGTCAAAAACCGGGCCTGATCGCGTTGACCAAACCCGAACCGGTTCCAACCCGAACCCGTTCGGAAAAAAAACCGGTTTGTGCACCTCTAGCTAGAGGTGGCCAGGTGGGCATTTCAAGTTTTGGGTCGTGCCTGAAACCGGAAAACTAGGTATGAACCCAGGTCGGGTTCACCTACTTGAAACCCTACCCGCTATATCCTTCGGGTCGGATCCGACACCGGTCCAATATTTATTATTATTTTCTTCGTCTTCTTCTTCTTCTTTTTCCGTGTGTGTGTCCAATAGCGGGTTCAATGGGTCGTGTTCGCTAAAAACTCAAAAACTAAAACCGATTTCAGCCCTACGGGTTTAAACGGATCCACCCGGGTATACCTCCAATCGGGTACTTCCTGTACCGGTTCGGGTCGGGTCCGAACCCGATTTTTATGCCCACCTCTAGGTGGAGGCGTGGAGCTAGGTAAGTTGCTCCTAAATGGACCACAAAGCATGCTCAGACCTTAGTAGTAAGATGGTTATTAAGGTGCGGTCGTATAATTGTCGTTTTGATACCAATGGGTTTTTTGCATTCGGTTGATATTTGTATTAGTTAAGTGTGTTTACAGAATAATGGGTGGTTCAGACCCTTTGAGGAGGCACTAGCCACCAAGCTTGATCTTTTCAAATCCTCGTTGTCAGTTGACCTTAACATGACTTTTGAAACGAGACTTTCGATCAATTGACCTTTTATTTTGAGTCAGGAGACTTTTGTAACGAGACTTTCATCCTTCAACTTTATTTGACTTAGTAGTCAAAGAATAATATGACAATAGTCATAACAATGCTAGTATCATACATAATATATGCAAAGAACACACTTTTTCCTTGTGTCCTACCCATTCTTATGTTATAATCAATTAACAACATATTAGCACTATATAGCGAGCTCATAAACACGTACATAAACAAGAAACAAGAAACGTTGTAAAAACTACTTGAAAATTCATTTTTTAAATAAAATCAAGTTTAAGCATACACGTTATGTAATATAAGGTTTGTGAATTTTGAGATGTTACATTACCATGCACTATTGATTACAAGATGCATCTAAACCATTGTAACGTTA
This sequence comes from Flaveria linearis, assembly GCA_024085815.1. Classification (NCBI taxonomy): domain Eukaryota; kingdom Viridiplantae; phylum Streptophyta; class Magnoliopsida; order Asterales; family Asteraceae; genus Flaveria; species Flaveria linearis. The sequence continues at coordinate 18,156,068 of CM044002.1, forward strand.
GGGTTAAATTAATGTATCACAATTAACATATCAAATATAATTATATTTTCAACCAGATGTGTCACAAGTTCCAATTCTTTTAAGTTTCATTTTATTGACATGCTCGAGTATGAATGAAAAAAATCGTGAGCCAAACAACCTATAAGTCCATATTACTAATAAGTTATGTTTAATGAAACTATACAACAAGTAATGAGTAGGATATTATGTCAAATACGAAACACACAAATTGAAGCGACTTTTATGATTACTCATTTGTTAACATAATAATTGAAAGTTGAAAATTGAAAATTGTTAGAGGTCAAGAAATAGAAGTAAACACAATAATAAGGAAGAAGTGAGGTGGGTCGTCGATAATACGCACTCACCTTCCTACTGCTCTCTAAGTAGTTGACGTCGATATAATTAATGAGTAGGGAATTCCCTTTTATCAGCATTATCCCTTTTATTTTGTTTGGTCGATAACTTTCCATCAATATCACTTAGGAAAGTTTTGAAAAGCCATGTGTTTTTTAATGATAGGTTATTGTAATTTATTTCTATTTACTCTGATAACTAATTAAAGACACATGACAGCATCACAATATTTCTTCACATAATTTTTTCTTGATTCTTACTCCTATTTAATAATCACGTTAATTATGTAAATAGTATGTTGTTTCTTTATAGATGAGAATAGTTTTTTAATAAATTAGGAAAGAGATCTTTTATTAATGTTATTTCTAATGAATATTTTATAAAATAAAAATTTTAAAAAACATCAAACTTTTTTATAAATACAAAATATCTTAAAATTGATGTTTTTAAAAAAGCAAAACTTTTATAAACAAAATAATAATAATAAAGTTGTGAGTTATAATAAGAAAGTTTTTAAAATGATATTTTTTTTTCTAAAAACGTTTGTTTTGAAACAATTTTTTCATTCTATTTATAACAAAAAGTTTTCACTCATATAGTTTTATAATTAAAAATATTATTCTATTTAATATTTCATTTATTCAATGTAGAAAATTTATAGTTTTTGAACAAGAAATCAAATATAAACAAAACAAAGCGTACCAGATTCGGGTTCAATCTTCAAATAATAAAAGTCACTTGGATTGATCTCTGAATCGTGATTACTATTAGATAAACCTATTTCGCAAGATACAGGCGAATGATTTATCGGATTAGACAGAGAATACTTTTGATGGAGTCGGATTTGGTTGAATCTATGATGTTTTCCTGATAGTTCTCTTCGTAACCGTATGTCCCTGTTTCGTATCTCTTCTCATCAAGAAAAGGGTGTACCTTCTAAAAGATGCAGAAACTCTACTTTTATGTCCAAAACCCAATAACCATTTAATATATGGAGTATTAATTATAGGTAAATATCGACATTTGTGGCCCAGAAATAAATTCAACTAATTATATAATCTAAATATAATATTTGGTTAGCCAAATATTTAATAGCCCAATATTAATTGTGCCAAGTATTGATTTACTTAAGCGCACTTCTATTTAACATTTACAATTAAATCGAGCCCGCACACCCACAACACCCAGCTCGTTTTATCTCTAATGTTATTTTCTCGATCAGCAAGTTAATCCAATACATTAAATACGCGTTAATAACATTAAAATTACCAACATTCAACATATGTAATATACGAGTTCACTAAACCTGGTGTATTATTACGATGTATATTATTTAGAATCATTATGTTTAGTATATTGAATTTTTAAGTTTCTATCGTTTTCATTATAAGTGACGTGAACAAAATGTAATTGATTGTTTTTTTCATTTAATTCATAAAAACTAGATTCATGCGCAATACAGTATGTGTCAAGTACAGCAAATTCTGGTTCTAGGCCACATAAGCGATTTTCTACATTTTCACTGTAAGAAAAATGGTTTTTTACGGTTAAGTTTTTTGCGGCGATATCTCAATCGTCACAATAAAGACACTAAACGATAAAAAATTTTGCTTTTTGACTTTTTCAGTCAAATCTTTTTGGGAACGTGGCATCGGACCAATAAAGACACTAAGTTTTTTGGGAACGTGACATCGGACCAATACCGAGCGTGCCTTCACAACCCCCACCTCTGCGACAACCCGGAAAAAAATTTCGTTGACTAAAATATATATATATATATATATATATATATATATATAATATATATGTATATATTTGATATTATAATAATAATAATGATATTATTATCACAGATAATAATAATAATAATAATAATAATAATAATAACAATAATAATAAAGTTGGGAGGGGTGTTTTTGCCATTTTATAAACTTTAAAAGAAAGTTTATACATAAAATAATAACTATTCAAAGTATAAGGGGCCAAAGTGAAAATTAAAATTTATAACCCAAACCCCCGCCCAACCCCGTAATTCCGGCGGCTCTCCGGCCGGCCTCCGGCGGTCCTCCGGTGACCCCCAAACCGCCTCAATACTCGATTTTAACCCCAAAAACCGGTCCCGAACATTTCTAGAACAATAATCGAACTCGTGCCCCACAACAATTTGAAAATTGAAGTGCGATCTATTACCTAACCCACTCGTCCCGATTGTCGGCCGAACAACTCCACAATCGATCGCACTAAACACTTTAATAATCAAAAGAAAACGCACCCACACCATCATCTGAAGTTTATAAATCGAATACGAACTCCAATTGCAATAAACCACACACAAACACACTGTTCGATCATCATATTCATCATCGACCTGCAACTCTATTGAACACCACCCTCCGGCCTTTATAACTTGCAATAAACATAGGGCTTTCACTCATTAGCATCATTCGAAGCTATATATGCAATTAATTTGATTCCCAACAAAGTTTGTTCATCGTTTTGATTCAAGACAACCCGCGGCTTGTTCATCGAGTGTTCACCATCAATCTAACATCAAATCAGGTAATTGATTACACCAATACACTCGGTTTAACATGAGTAATCAAAGCCCTATGATTACTGTCGTTAACAACATCATTTACATGTTCAATTTGGATCCTAAAGAATCTAGGGTTCATCCGATTTAGGAAAACCTAATAATTTGTGTTTTAAATATTAAAACCGGGTGAATACAGCGGCTGAATGCCTTGGTTCACCGGTTCAGTACATGCATGCAAGTCCTTGAGGTCCCGGGTTCGACCCCGGGCAACCTCATTTATTTTTTAAAGCTTTTCTGACCTTTTTAAAAATATACAAAAATTCCCAAAAATTATAAAAATAACTTTTAAAAACTTCCTTTATTTTAAAAGTTATCTGAGTAATTTTTATAAAATTTATTTATTAAAAATACCTTAATAATATTTATAAAATATTATTTATAAATGTTATAAATAGCTAATAGACTTTAAATAAGGGGATAAATCACTAAATTATTATTTAGGGTCAAACATTATCTATATATCATTGTTTAAAGCATGAATATTAATATATATATATATATATATAAAGGTTATTTAAAACTTGTATTTAAACTTTAATGTTTCCTTTTTATTTCTCTAAATTAAAATGATCAAATAGTATATTTCACTTTCATGGGATCATAACATAATCGTTATATCATTTTATTTAAATTAGATATTAAAACCCCCAAATATCAAATGAAACCCTAATCCTCGATTTAACGTTAATCGTATTATTAAAATCTTGTAACATATACATATATCTATTTGTGTGCGTGTTGCGCGTCAAACCGAACCGACCCGAATCCGACCAAATGTATCCATTCGCGTTAAACACACTATAAAAACTTAATTACGATTAACAATAGGTGTTGATCTTGTTTGATCGTGCATTGCCATCATTCTTTGAAGCTCTTGTTCATTTCATTACATCAGTTCAAGGTGAGTTTCGTGGCCCATTTTTATGCTTATACAAGTTTTCAATGTTTTCAATCAATGGGGGAAAAGTATGCTCACCCGTTTTCAATGCTGTACAATCTTACATACAATTTTTCATACTTGGAATCAACGTGATACTGTTTTGCATACATACATGGTGTTATTCTATGGATCATCTTACAACCATTAATTCCACATCAAATTCTATACAGCATCAACTACATATTTTCAATTTAAACCTGCGGAACTCACCAACATTATTGTTGACATTTTGAGCATATCTTTTCAGGTGATCATAATCAAAGAGGATAGCTAGAGCCGATGCCTTAGCAAGAGACCTTCAGGATTCAATAGGCTTGCATTAGTATTATTTATCATTTGCTTTCATTTATGAATACTATGTTGAATACTCTGTATTTGGATTCTTGAATTAATAGACTATGTTAGTCGTGGTACTGACTAACCACGGCACAAGTCACCATTGTGTCAGGCGACGTCATGACACGAGGAACTTTGCATATATTATGTCTCTGTAAACAAACCAAGTGTTATGACGAACCAGTCCGTCACATCCTCGTGTTTACGCTATAAGGGGGTGTGACAGATTGGTATCAGAGCCTTGGTTATAGAGAAGTAGGTGGAGAACTCGACCTAGACTATAACCTAAGAACCTTCATATAGAATGCATGTTAGGGATTATGTGCATTTGATTTTACCTAAATGTCTTTCATGATTTGTGTGACACATAGACACCTGTATTCTGGATTTCCTGGCAAAAGGCCTACGGGCTAAGGCAAGCATATCGTATAAATCTTATTGCGAGACCAGTTATGCTTACCTGGGGATTTCTGGGATGAGTGATAAACTATGGTCAACATACACAAGTTTCTAAGGCGAATGGGTCAATTTACCTTGACATCTTTTAATACTAAATCCGACCCTAATATGGTTATGCCTGAAATCCTGAAAGGATGAAGGATAGGCAACCATCATTAAACATATAGTGCTTATATGCTTGGAGTTTACTTGTTACTATATACTACTATTGGAATACTAATGGACATAAGGACATTACACGAACCATGCTTGAAGAGTGGTTGACAATATTATGATGTTAACTTGGGGTAAGTGGAGCTAGGGTGACCATGCAAGGTAAATTACCATTACGGGTGCACACGTAATTGCAATTTGCACTGCATGAGATGCCTGGCAAATCTTACCATGAGGTAACAGTCAGGAGTATCACAAGTTCTCTATTCTATACCCTAGGGTACTAGGATCATAATTCTAGTAAGACCTTGTTAAGGGTAACAAAACATTACTAACACTTGCTATTACTTAAGTCATGTCCATTTCCAATCATGACATTGACCTTATCCTTTATGAGACATTCCTCCACTTAACATTTTAGTAACTAAGGAACTGATTGAATGCTTAGAATAAAAGTGGACTACAAGAAATGTATAGGAGTGATGATACTCTCTACACATATAGTACGTTACTCTTTGAAATGATGATAAGGAAAATTAGGATGTCGTGTAACTGGTTTAAGATTCATTCAAGGTATATCGTGGATGTGGTGGGAACGCTGCGGGAACCCTATATATAAGCATCACCGGTATACTAAGAATGTGCATAAACTAGGATACGTAAGGATCTTGATAGACCGAAGCATGGGTTATTGAAACTTGATGAGTGGAAATCATACGTATATCTTAAAGTGACCAGGTTTACACGTTTACTAAAGTTTACATGTTTACACTTTTCTATTAGAAGATGCCGCCTAGAAGAGTCACATGTAGTATGCATAATGGGATTAGGTGTACAACAATATACATGTGAATACTTTAAGTACCTTATTGGTTATGGTTACATAGCCTGTCTTACAAGCTATCTATGGTATACTTAAGAACGTTGTAGGCATTATATCACATATTAGTACTTTAAGATGAGTTCAAAACCTTGGTGATTGAGTACTATTACCTAAGGAATGAAATGCAAAAGTTAGAATTGTAATTCTAAAATCGTGCAATGGTAGGGTTAGGTCGTGCTCTTTATACTGACAAACTCCATGAATTGACAAAGCTGATGTCATACTTTATGACATTAGACCAAATAGAATTAAGACATTAGACCAAATAGAATTAAGGAGGACACTGGGAAAATCTAGTGAGTAGTAGAAAGAAGTTGGAGGGTCGAACAAGCAATCTAGCAGTAAGGTAGACAAGAATGTCAATGTTGTGAACCTAGCTATGTTGGTTGATATGATTAAGCTAATATGCGTTAAACGGGGGACATTATGAAGGTTGGAGTTCCAACCATTACCATCAGTGTGCCCTAGGTCGATTAGGACCCCAGGACAAGTTAGAAACAATCCGAATTAGGAAATGGCTATAACTAGAAAGTAAGAATAGGTAAATTATGGAAATAAAGGTAATACATCACGCGATCATACGTTTACAAATAAAGCATAGCAAGATTCCGGTTGTCAGAGTTCGGTGGAACTCCCGGCGTGGTCCTGAGTTCACTCGGGGACGAGAGGACGAAATGATGCGCAAGTATCCTAACCTGTTCAAGGTGTTGCCAGAACATCTTAATTTCCGGGACGAAAATTCCTCTAACAGGGGGATGATGTGACAACCCGGAAAAAATTTTCGTTGACTAAAAAAAAATATATATATATATATATATATATAAAATATATGTATATATTTGATATTATAATAATAATAATGATACTATTATCACAATTAATAATAATAATAATAATAATAATAATAATAATAATAATAACAATAATAATAAAGTTGGGAGGGGTGTTTTTGCCATTTTATAAACTTTAAAAGAAAGTTTATACATAAATAATAACTATTCAAAGTATAAGGGGCCAAACTGAAAAATTAAAATTTATAACCCACACCCCCGCCCAACCCCGTAATTCCGGCGGCTCTCCGGCCGGCCTCCGGCGGTCCTCCGGTGACCCCAAACCGCTTCAATACTCGATTTTAACCCCAAAAACCAATCCCGAACATTTCTAGAACAATAATCGAACTCGTGCCCCACAACAATTTGAAATTTTGAAGTGCGATCTATTACCTAACCCACTCGTCCCCATTGTCGGCCGAACAACTCCACAATCGATCGCACTAAACACTTTAATAATCTAAAGAAAACGCACCCACACCATCATCTGAAGTTTATAAATCGAATACGAACTCCAATTGCAAATAAACCACACACAAACACACTGTTCGATCATCATCTTCATCATCGACCTGCAACTCTATTGAACACCACCCTCCGGCCTTTATAACTTGCAATAAACATAGGGCTTTCACTCATTAGCATCATTTGAAGCTATATATGCAATTAATTTGATTCCCAACAAAGTTTGTTCATCGTTTTGATTATAGACAACCCGCGGCTTGTTCATCGAGTGTTCACCATCAATCTAACATCAAACCAGGTAATTGATTACACAATACACTCGGTTTAACATGAGTAATCAAAGCCCTATGATTACTGTCGTTAACAACATCATTTACATGTTCAATTTGGATCCTAAAGAATCTAGGGTTCATCCGATTTAGGGAAACCTAATAATTTGTGTTTTTAAATATTAAAACCGGGTGAATACCGCGGCTGAATGCCTTGGTTCATCGGTTCAGTACATGCATGCAAGTCCTTAAGGTCCTGGGTTCGACCCCAGGCAACTCATTTATTTTTTAAAGCTTTTCTGACCTTTTTAAAAATATACAAAAATTCCCAAAAATTATAAAAATAACTTTTAAAAACTTCCTTTATTTTAAAGTTATCTCACTAATTTTTATAAAATTTATTTATTAAAAATACCTTAATAATATTTATAAAATATTATTTATAAATGTTATAAATAGCCATTTTATAAAAATAGACTTTAAATAAGGGGATAAATCACTAAATTATTATTTAGGGTCAAACATTATCTATATATCATTGTTTAAAGCATGAATATTAATATATATATATATATATATATAAAGGTTATTTAAAACTTGTATTTAAACTTTAATGTTTCCTTTTTATTTCTCTAAATTAAAATGATCAAATAGTATATTTCACTTTCATGGGATCACAACATAATCATTTATATCATTTTATTTAAATTAGATATTAAAACCCCCAAATATCAAATGAAACCCTAATCCTCGATTTAACGTTAATCGTATTATTAAAATCTTGTAACATTACATATATCTATTTGTGTGCGTGTTGCGCGTAAAACCGAACCGACCCGAATCCGACCAAATGTATCTATTCGCGTTGAACACATTTTAAAAACTTAATTACGATTAATAATAGGTGTTGATATTGTTTGATCGTGCATTGCCATCATTCTTTGAAGCTCTTGTTCATTTCATTACATCAGTTCAAGGTGAGTTTCACGACCCTTTTTTACTTTCTTACCTTTTTGGGGGAGAAAACATGCAAACATATTTTATGAATGGTTTTGGTATTATTGATATCGCCTGTTACGTTAGTGCAAACATAAAAACAGTCCTGACACTCTTGAACCGTTAATAATGTGTAGCGAGGTAATACTGAGTAGTACTACTGGGTCTGACAAACCCCGCCCTGACTAGTCGCGCTAGCTTGATTGGAGGTCAAACGGGTATTATTGACCTAACATTTGTCACTGTCTTGCGAGACGTGACGGGGAAACAACAAACTATAGGACACGCAAACAGTCAGCTTCGGTTCGAAATGCTAAATAACATGATTATAGGCTAGCTACCTATCAATATGCTTTAATTACTATACCATTTCTTACAGTTACAAACATTTGAACAGTTGCAAACACTCGAACAGTTACAAACATTCGGACAGTCGAACAGTTACAAACAGTCGAACAGTTACAAACATTCGATCATTTACAAACATTTTATCTGTGATAAAACCTGTGAACTCACCAACTTTATGTTGACACACTTTAGCATGTTTTTTAGGACACAGGAACGCTTAAGCTCATGACGCACGATTAAGAACACACACAGGACATTCATTCATCAGATTCATTTAATTGCATTGAATTTTTGTTTTGGCATAACATTTTCAGACTTTCAGTATGGTTTATATTTCAGTTTTACGCTTCCGCACTGTTATTTATTTCTTTTATGTACTCTGATTTAAATCAAACGTTTATTTTTAAACTCATATAGTGTCGTTTAATATGACCGTGTCTGAGATCCTGGTATGTCACACGCCTAACGGTAAAATCCCGTTTGTGGAAATTGAGGGTGTGACAACCTCCAGTTCATAGAACGGGTCAGTGGATGTTCTCACAGGCTGAGGTTTAGGAGATGATAGCAGTGAGACTAGCGAGTAAGCAAGAACAATGTCAGTCTCAGATGATGACTAATATGATGACACAAATGCAGAGTCAAATCTAAACTCAAGTCCAGAGCGCCTTGAAGAGAAGTGATCACTCTCGACAAAGTGATGACGAAGATGATGAAGGTGGGTCGTCGAACGCATAGCTTTTTGATTTGATGTTTGTTATGAATATTTTAAAATATTTTTGACGTTTGTTTGTATGACTTGTTAACTCTAGACAATCGTTAGTTTTTATGTTATCGTTTGTAATTGCGATTGGTCTGATTGTTGTAATGGTAGTAGTGACTTTAAACAACAGGTTTGATACTCAGGAATACCTGGATGGATTGCTGCAAATGCAGCAAAATAATTAAAAAAAAGAAGCTTTTTGCGGCGACATTTCGTCGCAAATAAATTTTTGGTCAAAAACTTTGCGGCGACAAATCGCCGCAAAACAAGTTTTCAGGTTAAAAAATTTGGGGCGATAAATCGCCGCAAAAAAGCTTAATTATTTATTTAGAACCAATTGCGGCGACAACTTTCGTCGCAAAAACTTTTTTCAAGTAATTTCCCTTTTTTAAAAAAAGGTGGGACCCACATAAATTTCGTCGCAATAAATGTTTTACGACCAGTAATTTACGGTAAATATATAACGACGAAAAAATCGTCACAATAAACATATTGCGACGAGAAACTAACCTTTTGCGACGATAGGTTTATATCCAAGTTCAATACATTTATAGATATTGATGTTAATGAGTTGTATATAATTCAAATACATGCAATTTCAAATATGGGATTAACCTTTGTTAACTATAAGTTAATTATGTTCAAATCATTAGACATTCGATTCATGTCAACAATTATGAGATCATGTTAAAGGCTGTATATGTTAATATAATGCATACTTATTAAAAACTAATTGAACTAGACTATTCTTAGAAGTTAGAAGATTATAATATTTTATTGGTTGTGAAGAACGTATCTGTTAACATAGTAAATACAAACATATTAAGCTGAGAGTTAATATCAATTAATTCTGTAAAGTTCTTAAAATGCTTATACAAGCGGAAGTTGGTGATGGTTACTCTCAGTCGAGCGGTTGTATTTGGGGTGGCCGGGTTGGTGGTGGTTTTGCAAGGAGTATTCGGCGATTTTAAGAGGTGGGTTAGCTAGTGGGTGTAAGGGTAACTGTTGACTTATATCTATAAAAGAAGCCTATCTGGTTGATAAAAAAATCTAAGTTCTTCACTATTACATAAACTATCACTAAACCTATGTATGAAGATATGAATGTAAGTCACTATGATAAACTATTTGATTGTTTTTTATATTTATCATTTTAATGTTTCCCTTTGGTCTTTATAGTAAAAGCTCAATTTTATGGTTGTTCAGCACTTGTTTCTGACTTTTACGGTATGATAGTCATATTATAGTTCGTTATTTTTGTTGTTTAATTACGTTATGTATGTAGTTTGGCGTTAAACGAAAGATTGTTTTTTAGAATGCCTTCAGCATGTTTGTGTTATTTTCATATTGAAATACCCAGTACCAGATGAGTATACCCAGTCAAATTAAAGAAAACAAATACAATAGTATTTGTTATAAAAAAAAAAAAAGGAAAACTAATATTTAACACAAACTTTAACACGTAACTAAACAGAAAATCCCAAATTCATCCATCATCATCATTATCTTTCCACCGGCCTTATTTGAGTGCATTGCCTTCGTTTCTTCTTCTCACTCGTACCGTTGACTCTTCTGAGTTCAAGATTCCATTTTCACTTTGCTTAAAATCCAATTAAACTTTGATTAATCATGTATGTATATTAATCTGTTCTATAATCATTTACTACGTTTCAAAATCCAATTAAACTTTTATTAATTAATTATGTGATGTTTAATTGATTACTATCAGTGTGCTTCTTGTGTTTACTATATGTTGGTTGCCTTACTAAGCATTGTGTTTCTCTAATTATTGGATAATTTGATCCAATTGTGAGCGTAGCAGACTTTGTCCTCTGTATATAGAACGATTTGTCTACATCTCACTATTCCCACACCCCGTCAGAAGTTTTATTATGGGTGAGATGTGCTGGGTATGATTATTTTGATTAGAAATAGACATATATAATAATAAAAGATGTAAAAAGGGAAAACAACAATGCTAAAAATATATATATATTCCTTTCATTAATATATGATTCTTTATACAAGCAGACATTTATAAACTGATAAAAGAAAAGGTGGATCAGTAGATATCCATATAATTAACTAATTTTCAACATATATAACTTAACTAATACTAATAAACTAATCTCTCACTAATCATGACAAACCCCTGAACTCTAAAAAAGACAAAGGGTCGTGCATGGATGATTAATTTGAGTAGTAAATAACATGCGTGCTATTAAACAATTAAGTGAAAACAACTAATTAAATAATTAGTAATTAATTAACAGGCTGCAGATGGATTGGTGAATGGATTAAAGAAGTGTGGTTTTTGAGCTATGGTGAAAGGGCGAGCCGTGGCGGCGGAAGTGGAATCTCCGCCACGTTCGCATGACGGACACCTGGTGAGGGTGGCCGCCGGCAGCTGCATGTACAGTGGCGGAGTTGATAGTTTGAGTGCTTTCAGTTCTTGAAGCTCTTTGTGGAGTCTAGTGTTTTCTTCCTTTAATGCCTCACAACACTTCTTCAAGTATTCACAGTCCACTTCTGTTTGCTTTAACTTTGTCCTTTAAAAAACAAAATGAAAAAACGTTTAAACATATGTCTACAGATTCTACCAATAGTTATTGTTATTGGTGAGATTATGCTGGTTATGATTGTTTGTTTATTTTAAATGTGTCTTTAACCTAATGCATATATCTTAGTATTTTTATAAGTAATAGTAAAAGTAATTGCAACAATAATTAAGCAGATTATTATAGATATATATGAGAAGAGCCCACACGCATACTTTTTGTTTGTTGTTGCTACATCATTTGTCATTGCATCCTTTTTCTTTCTCTAAATGTTTTGTGGATTAACTTTCTTTTAATTACGTTATATAAGATAAGAAGCATATTACACTTTCAAGAACTTAATCTAGCTATATAATAAAAAGAAAAGTTATTTACCATTTAATAAAATTATATGGGTAGCTTGATGTAAAATATTAAAAGTAGCTGCAATAGTTGGTTTATAATAGAATTTAATTTAATATATCAATATAGTGGATGAATATATAATTAGAGACGTGTTTTGTAGGTAACTAAAGAAGATTTTATCCAACTTGTACGGACATAGGTTAAGAAACTTCTAATTTCTAACTTTCGGTTGGCATCAATTATTTTCTAAGAAAATCATATTTAGTTAAAAAAATGATAAAAGGAATGTGAGCTCAAACTTTTTCAAGATAGTTGGATAGTTTTTAGGAGTGAAAATAAAGTTGTCCATTAAAAAAATATATCAAGAGAGTGATAAGTAAATTAAAGAAAATTAGGAAATCATTGTATCGACTAGTAAATGATATCTTATGTTAAACTTTTTTTTCAACAGCGAAAAATTTTATACATTTATTTTAAATTATATAAAATAATATGATATTTAAATAAAAAAAGAGAATACAAACGATAAATTATGTGAGATCCAATCATGTAAATGGAAAATCATTTATGACGCCATATATCGTGACGCAACAAATATTTCCTTCATGGCAATTGAAGAGAACAGCCACACGCAAGCAATTAAATCATAAATTACAGCTTTTTATAAATAAAATAATTTCGTTAAAATATTCAGCAAATGATAGATTAGTCAAACGATTATATTAAATCTAATCTTTCTTAAATTATGTAGTGGAATACTCGATCTATCTTAATATGAGTTTTAATAGCATAATATTCAAATTCTAACATGAAAAATGATTAAACAAGAAGACCTTACTCAAAGAAAAAAATTTGATATTTTCATTAATTAGTGATAAAATATATTAAATGAAAGGATATTTGCAATTACAAACTAAAAAAAGTTCAAACCATGAATTATTTCGAAATTAAAAGTGATCGAACCTTCTATATATGTTATCATAGATCCAGTAATAATTTTCATATTATTTTTACAATATTTTGGTAGAGATCAAAGCTTTTCAATTTCTTTCTCAAACAGAAGATGATCTAAGAAAAACCATAAAAAACGGAATTTTTTCTAGAAGATATATAAGTGATTGATGTATATCTATGTATGTATGTAGCTATTTATGTATGTATGTATGTAGCTATTTATGTATGTATGTATGTATGCATGTATGTATGTATGTATGTATGTATGATGTATATATGTGTATACCTGGCTCTTCTGTTTTGGAACCAAACTTCAACTTGCCTAGGCCTCAACTTCAGCTCCCTTGCAAGCTCTTGCTTTTGTTTCTGCTAATATTCAACAATAACCATCATAAGTTCCAAATTAATAAACCTAAAAAACCTCTAAGTTACAAAAATAATATTATTAAGGATGTGTGTGTGTGAGAAAGATGATGCATACAGGGTTCAAAGTACTATGATGTTTGAAAGCTTCTTCAAGAAGTGCAGATTGAGCTTTAGTAAGCCTAAGTTTCTTCCTATCATTAGCACTATTATCATCATCTTCTTCAACTTCACCTTTTGTGCTAATCACTCTCCCTGATTCAGCACTCTTGACCTCTCTCTCCCTCTTAACACAAACACTAGCAACCGAGATCAACGATGAACCGACACTCACGCTATCTTGTCGGTACAAACCGCCATGATCGCGTGCATGTTTCTTCTTGCTTAGGCTATGATCATGATCATGATCATGATCATGATCGCCCGAGAGAGTCAACGATAAGGATGGATCGAAATTCAGGCTGCTACAAGGCTTTTTGGTGGTGTTGGTGGAGTTGTTATTATCCACCATGGATGAATTAAGACTTAATTCTAGCACAATACCCTTGTTGTTACAAGCACTATCATTTCCCATGTCTTTCAATGGTTTTATGCAGAAAGAATTTTGAGAGTAATATTATTATGATGAGGTAGCTAGGGAGGATGGAAATGAGATGAAAGAGGGGAAATATAACAAGGGAAATAATTGGTTGGGGTGGGGTGGGGTGGGGTGGGGTGGGGTGGGGTGGGGTGGGGTGGGTTTTGATGATTAATAATAAACGGGTAGAAAAATAGTATGTGGGGAATGAAATTATGATTGTTAAGAAAATTATAAACCAATAGGTATTTTTCTAATTTATTTAGTTTTTATATAGTTGGGAAAGTTTAATAATTATAGTTTGGTGGCTATTAAAAGTATATTACCTAATATGAAAAAAGCAACTATAATAATACTATTTATTCAACAGTGCACAACACATCTTCATCCATATCTCATCTTCATCCACATCTCATCTTCATCCTCCGCCAAATCGGAACCAGTAGCAGCATCTTCACCCACACCATCGGAAAATCTTCATCCACATCTCATCTTCATCCTCCACCATCGGAACCAGCAGCATACCAGCAGCAAATCGGAACCAGCAGCAGCATCTTCATCCACACCATCGGAACCAGCAGCATCGTGGCGGTGGCGGTCCGCGTCTTCTTCCACCAGCAGCAAATCGGAACCAGCAGCAGCATCTTCATCCACATCTTCATTCCACCAGATCGGAACCACCACCAACAAACCGTCAGACCCCTGTCGTCGCCGCCCTCCCGTTGCCGCCCTCCCGTTGCCTGCCACCTTCGCCCTCCCGACGGTCCATCCTCTGCTCTCGCCCTCCGACCGCTCACCGTCAGGCTCCTCCCGTCGCTGCCCTCCCGTTGCCGCCCTCCCGTTGCCTGCCACCTTCGCCCTCCCCACGGTCCATCCTCTGCTCTCCGCCCTCCGACCACCGGCCCTTCTTCGGTCCTTCGTCTTCTTCGTAAGTTTTCTTCATAGTTATACTCGATTAGGGTTTTTGATTTGGGTTTTCTTCATATTCATACTCGATTAGGGTTTTTTTTGATTTGGGGTTGTGATTTGGGTTTTGGTTGCTGATAACGGTTGATTTGATTTGGGGATTGTGTTCTGTATGACTGTATGCAAAATTTTGTTGCAAACTCAATTCGGGTTTTGCGTTTATTGATGATTTTAGCTGTTTTAGTTAACTTAATTGTGGCTTGATTTCCTAAGAGAGCCGATATCACGGACAATATAGGGACAGATTGAGGCATGGCTATGGTGTTTATAAATTTTACACAGGACATATGTATGCTGGAGAATGATTCAAGGGGCAGTGTCATGGATGTGGAGTTCATACATGTGAAGATGGTAGCAGGTATTCTGGTGAGTTCAAAGGAGGTATCAAACATGGGCTTGGCCACTATCATTTCAGGTAAAAATTCTGACCAAATCTCACAAATTTGGTAGAATTATATATTTATTTGATCACATATGCTTTACATTCATGTTTATCTTAGTTCATTTGAGATTTAATTTGCTAATGGTAGTTTAATTAAACAGTAAATGGCACTTGACCACAATTTTGAATTTTAAAGATTCAAGCGATTCAGTTGAACTTGATATGTAAACCTCTGTTGGTGTTAAGGTATGGTTTTCTTGACCTTATAAATCAATGTTTGCGAGTGCCTTAATTGAGATCATTCTTTTCGATTTTTGTATCTGATTTGTGTAATGTTTGGTTGTTTATGTAGTATATTGTGAGAGGAGGAAGAGATTTGTTTCATTTGTTACCTGAGGCTTTTAAAGGTATAAAGCAGATCGGTGTTATTGGATGGGGTTCTCAGGTTTGTAATCTCATTGATTTGATTGATTAGTTTTTTATTGGCTGTTTAGATGGTATGTTGATTCAATTGGTGATTCATTTGGGATTAAAGCACATGTAGATTAATTCTTTTAGTTCCGAATTAGGGTTCATGCATATGAACAATAGTTTATAATATTAGTGAGCAAATCTATAAAGATTGGCTTACGAAAGGGATCGAGTTCATTTACGAACAATAGTTTATAATATTGGTATGTAGATGGTATGTTGATTCATTTGCTTTTTCGTTTTATTAAACAGATTGGCTTACGAAAGGGATCGAGTTCATTTAACAAGGCTCGTTATCAATAAAAAACAAAAGTATTTGCAACCTAATAACTTGGTACAAGCAATTGAAAGCCCATGACAACAAAAATAGAAGGCAGTTAACGATGACCCAGGCAAACCTAGTTCTAATAAAAAAACAAAAGAATAAATCCCCATGAATCTTTTTTTTATAAACTACAGCATAAATAATTTTATTTTGTCATAATCAAATTAAATACTTGGAAAAAAACTTGTAGATTAATGGTAAAGTATATTACAAGAGTTATAAAAAACTTGTAGATTAATGGTACAGTATATTAAAAGAGTTATCATCATTTGAAAACTGATTAATGGTATCAACACAGAACCTTTTCTTAAGTTTATATAAGAAAACGATTAAAATCCTACTACTCTAATAAAAGAGTAACTATGGTTGTGACATTTTACTTTTTAGACTCACCTAATGCCACATGGCATCTTGACATTTAACAATAAATATTTTTCTCGCTCAAAAGAATTCAATCTACCATTTTCGTATTAATTTTTTTAAATACATATTTTGTTTCCAAATATAATTCAATTCAAAATTAACTGCATATAAATCAAAATCCTACCATTTTAAACTAAAAACATATATCTCTTACTTTACTCCTAGCAAACTCTATTGGTTAATTTTAAAATTATATTCTTATCAAATCTTTATTTTTTGAAAGACAAAATAAGTCATAATTTTAATATAAATGTTTACTTTAAGATTGTATAGTACCACTCACAGGCACGTCATCTATAATATTTTATATGTTTTTTCTATAGAAACTACTATTAGTAAAAATAAAGAATTACTTTTAGAAATTAAAATAAAATAGTATTAAAAATATATTTAAATTAGTCATCAGTATTTTCAATTGTCTTTTATTTCATTGCCATCTATTTTTCTTTTTTTATTTGTTACCATCAACAAAATCATTATTTTCTAAAATTTAATATGTTTTTAACTAATTTTGAAACGTCTTCTTATTTCGTTAGAAATATTTTATTTTATTTGATAAGTGATTTATTTAATTTATCAGATAATGTTTTTTTATAGTTTTCTTTTTATCCAGTTTATTATATTATTTTTTATTTAGGTAGAACTCTTTAATCAAGTCTATTAACATATAGAGTAGCCATTTTTAGTATGAAATTTAGAAAGTTTTTTCTAATTGATTTTCGTATTGTCCATGCTTAGTTATATTATCATGTGAGCGTAAGTTTAATAGTAACTCAACTAAATATGTGCATGATTATAGGTTATAATTAGTATCAAAATGCATCACAGACACTTATTTCTATGAGTCTGTTTTTAAAGTAAATTTCCATACAATTTTATTTACACTATCATATTTTACGTTTTTATCATTTACAATTGCTCGAGACGAGATTAGTCAATATTTTACTTTTTTTAATTGTCAAGTTAGGTTATTTAATTAAACTTTAAACTTGTGTACATTATCAATGGTTTTCTCATACGATACTTTGTTAAAAATTTGATATAATTGTTTATTACTTATAATTTTTACTCATATGTACTTTTAATCGTATATTTTAAAATATCGTTTTATAATTAATAAAATCTTATTTTATTAATATATTATTTATTAAACCCGTATAATACACGGGTTCACTAAAACTAGTATATTATATAGGAGTATCTCTTAAGGATTAAAAAGAAAACAATGAATGAATGTGTAATCTACACATGTGTAATCAAATATAACTTCTATTATTTATACATATTTAGCTAAACAAATAAAAAATTTAAATCATATGCAAAAATTAATTCTTGTGGTTCTTAAGATATTCACTAGTTTCAAATGATCATAACCCTATGTTGCAAATATGATATCTTTAATTTTAAGAGCATTCACAATACCATCTTCATCTACATCTTTATAATTTAACTTAATATCACATTTCATTCTTCATCTCTATCTTTATCTTACTCATAAATATTAGTTTTATTATTATTTCTTTTTTTGGACATGCAAAAAAATATAGAGATTGATGAATGATGGATTATATTTAAAGAATCACATTTCATACAACTATAAAACTTAAAGATAGAGATGAAGACGAAGATAAAGATCCTGATAAAAATACAAAACAAAAAAAATCTCCAAATAATGATTATGAAGATATATATATATATATATATATATATATATATATATATATATATATATATATTATTGTGAATGCTCTAAGGTGAGAATTTAAATCCATGTGCCTAAAATTGGTTTATAAAAAAGATTGTTGAATCTTCTTACTCTAATAAAAGAGTAACTTGAGATGACACGTGGCAACACCATAATCATCGAGATGCCACGTGGCAGCATCACAATCATCATCACCAAAATTTTTCCGCCTCTCTCTCCTCTTAAATAATTATCTTAATTACTAATAATATTATTTAACATTCTTTGACATTTAATAAATTAGAAAAAGAGATCTATTTATTAATATTACTTCTAAATAAACAAAATTTTATAAAATAATTAATTTTTCTAAAGCATAAAACTTTTTTAAAAATATTAAATATTTTAAAATTGGTATTTTAAAAATTCAATTTTTTAAAATAAAAAATAATTACATTTGGGAGTTATGATAAGAAAATTTTTAAAAATGACATTTTTATACGGTTTGTTTTAGAACAAAATGTTTATTTTTTGGAAAAAATTTAAAATTAAAATTTTAAAATGTTGATATCACTGTTTTATTAGTTATAGTCAGTCATATCGTATCTTATAATATCATTTATAAATAATAAATTTTATTACATTAATATCTTATTTATTAAATCCATATAATACACGGGTTTACTAAAACTAGTATTATTATAATACCCATAAATCTGGTTCAATAAAATTGTAATTGTATTTCAAGAATAGAAATTTTAATAATAATAATAATAATAACAATAATAATATAGAAGAAAGGTCTTCAATTCCTTTCTTTCTACACATAAATTGACCATATGAACCTCTAATTATTGTTCTTTCTCTTGAAAAATCAAGGAAACTTCAACCTTACTAAAAATATCTGAGAGTTTTATTTTCCTTATCTATATCTTGGATATTTTTTTAATAATAAATAAAATTACTAGAGATGCAAGCCATGAACACCAAAAACTGAAATTTGTGTCCGAGGAGAGGTTGGTTTTGAAAGAACGACTTAAATGCACCTCAAATTATGTCTCAAAATCTATACCCGTATCCGCTCTCTCTTTCTCTCTATTTGTTTCTAAAAGCAACTCCTAATATACTTTATCAATATAATTTTTTGAGTAACATATCTTTTTTATTACTCTAATAAACTTTTATGGTTTTCTATTTCTTTATGCTTTCACATTTACCCCTTCAACTTTCTTTACATGTAATATGACATAGATAGTCTTGAATGCGAATTCTTTTCCGTTTCCTATAGTACCCAACATGCAGTACGAATAACAATACCAAAAACCGGCTTTCGATTGTCATTGTTGTTGGTCAAATTCATAACTCCATTGGGGTCTGTTGCCCAGCTTCCACCGTGATAGTTATATCACTCCATCTTGTTTAGCACAAGTAGGTTGTATATTTACGTTTTTTTAGGGCGAATCCAAACAAATTCTTCTATAATAATTGACAGTAAATCAAGGCCTTTAATGTCGAAGTATCCTTTCATTGCAAGTCAATCACTTGTGAGCCACCGGTAGATTATAGCCACTAGTACAAAAAACTGCATCTTTTGGTTAGGTTAAGTCGGTTATTTGAAGGAGTTAGTGGACCACATTTAAAATACAACAAAAAAAACTTTCATTATATATTTATGAATATATAAGGAGTTAGTGATACAAATCTTTCTAATGATGCTTCTGTTTTTTTTTCTAAATCTTCTCAAATTGCAAATAAATTTTATCACATATCGTCTTCCTACGCTTGTTTTTATCACACGTTATTATTTAAATAAATCAATCATTTAATGATAGCATTATATGTCAATGATATTTTATATATTTTTTTCAAATTATTAAACAGAATTTTTGTTAAATTAAAATATGTTTTAAAACATAGTTATATGAGATATGAAGTTTTCTAATACAAAGGATTTTAAAAAATGACACTTTTTTAAAAACGTTATTTAAAAAAATAGAGTATTTAATAAAACAATTTTTAAGGTAAAGGTTTTTTAAAGATGGAAGTTTAAAAAATATTATTATTATAGTTAATTATACGTATTTTTAATCATATTATATTTTAAACAATCTTTACACTATAATAAAAGAGTAACTTGAAGTGTCACGTGGCAGCACCACAACCATCCTCATCAAAATTTTCTCGCCTCTCTCTCATCTTAAATAATTACCTTAATTACTAATAATATTATTTAATATTCTTTTATATTAATAAATTAAAAAGAGATCTACTTATTAATGTTATTTCAAGGGTTCTATTAATAAATTTTTATATATTTAAGTAAATTAAAATATTAAATAATATTATTAGTAAATAATATTATTAGTAATTAAGGTAATTATAATTACATTAATAAGTAGATTAATAAGTAGATCTCTTTTTTAATTTATTAATAAATTTTTAAAAATAACATTTTTATACGGTTTGTTTTAGAACAAACTGTTTATTTTATTTTTTTTGAAAAAAAATTAAAAACTAAATTTTAAAAAGTTGATATCACTGTTTTATTAATAATAGTCATTTCTCATATGTAATTTCAGTCATATCATATCTTAGAATATCATTTTATAATTAATAAATTTCATTATTTATAATATTTTATTTATTCAACCCGTGTAATACACGGGTTTACTAAATCTAGTTATTGTATATTTTCTCAAAGGGAACCGCTTCTAAACAAGGAAAAAACTTTTAAGGATGCTTTGTACTCGTGAGTGTATATGCATTTGTTGGTGTATAGATAATACTATAAGTGTCATATTTTGCAAAATGTATGTAACACCCCAACCCGGGTAGGGCTGACGTGTCACATAAACAGTAATCAAAGTTTCATGAATGATAGAATTAAAGGACTAAGAAACACTCAAATCCTTACATAGATCCAAATAACTTAAATAAAGTTTTAAAATCAAAATACTATTAAGTCTTTTTGATCCAATTATTCTCATCCTAACTTCTTGAGTTAACACTCTTCACTCGTTCCCCTGAGCCCCTTGAGTACCTGCTATAAAAATAAGAGAAAACAACAAAAGAAAATACGGCTGAGCCAACGAATGCTCAGTAACGGAAATAAACGATAGCAATACAATGATCAATAATGATAACAATGAGATGATCAAGTTGAAAATCAAATGATAATGATCATCAAAAAGGAATACCCATATGAGCCAATAACAATAACACTTAACAATGTGTACATTAGCTGCAGTTCTAATGCACCAATATGTGAGATAGGAATGTGGGCACACACACCTAACCATCTCACCAATAAACAATAACAATGATATCCTAGGATCGATCCATACGCCTCCTTTAACAATAATCAATATGTGTACAACTTAGCACATAATAATAATGTAGAGACGCTGTGGTCTAATCGCTCTGCCACAGATAGAGCACGTCACTTGTGCCACAATGACGCCCTATGTCCCCATAGGTGGATGTGCTCGGGTATAGAGGTCAATAATACAATCAAGTCAATATAACACAATAAGTTACACTAGAGCTCATAACCCTTAATCAAGGTTACTAGCTATAATC
The DNA here is from genome assembly GCA_024085815.1 of Flaveria linearis. Lineage (NCBI taxonomy): Eukaryota > Viridiplantae > Streptophyta > Magnoliopsida > Asterales > Asteraceae > Flaveria > Flaveria linearis. The sequence goes on from CM044002.1 coordinate 18,178,087, forward strand.
AATCATTTAGGAAGCATGTGACAATGAGTACAAAGCAGATAAAGGCTATCACATGCAAACAATATCAACTATACAATAATCATTTATAACAATAATCTTATGGATTTAATAAACAACAAGTCAAGTTCTGGATTCAAGATAAAAATCAAGAACGAGAGGAATTCATGCTACGAGAGAGAAAGGTCGGAATCCGTACCTTATACACGAATGACAATAATCAGAAACAAAGTCTAGGCTCGGTTAACGCCATGAGAACCTACGATAACGTAACGCAAATTATAGTTTGAAAAATTTCAGTTCTGCCTCTGTCTTCTCGCACTCGTTAAAAATAATAAACGACGTTTAAAAATTCTGAAAATCTCCAGTTTACTAAATTAGTGATTTCTGAACAACTTTCATTTAGAAAAGTTTCTGATTTGGATTACCAAAATATGAGAAAAACGTGGATCTTTACAGTTGCGCAGAACTGCTAGCTGTTACGAAAACGACTATTTAGAGGTCTAAACGAATGAGTTTTTCGATGTTTTATATACCAACAGATTCGTCTTTCGACGAACTTCGTCACGGACATAAGATTTAACTGATTTGAATCTGTTATAAAAAAGTTATGGCCTCCGTAAGTTGGCTGTAAAAATACGGAACTAATCAACTATTTAAAGCTTATTTTTAAACAAATGAACTATTTATAATGTTTGTTAATTATATATAACTATAACTATCAAAAGTTATATATTATTCATTTACATAATATATCAGTATTGTTTTGAAACATAATAGTGATCCATTATTTAATTAAATAATAGTATTATAATTAAATAATAGTGTTTTCTATAAAAATATTTTATAGAAATATTAAAGCATTTAAAGAAACAAATTCTAGAAAATATGTAGATGGTCTCAAAAATAAAGAGAGTTAACAGAACTGATTTTTATAATTTTTGGAAATTTTACATATTTTTAAAAAGGTCAGAAAGGCTTCAAAAAAATATGGCAGGGGCTCGGGTTCGAACCCGGGCTCCCTTGCCTGTCCCTCTTAAGCTTTAACCAGCAGGCTAGGGCGCCTGCGCCTGATATGTATTGGTTTTAATTCCTTTTAACCAGTCCCGCATCTAAGAACCCTAATTCCAAGAACCCTAGAAACGATTTGATCCAAATTAACCTTCAATTCGTTGTTGTAAATGCTTAATTTTATAGGGCTTTTGTTCCCCACCCTAAATCGAGTGTATAGGAGTTCTTAATTACCTGATTACGTTTCGAATTGAAGACGAACGCCACGAAGAACAGGTCGCGTTCACCTTGGTCCAATCGATGAGTAAATGCAGACTATAATCGAATTAAACTCGAGGGTAGCTTCGAACAATGATCTTTATGTAAAACCTCTTCTCAATTTCAGTTTAAATCACTCGGAAGGTGGTTCTCACTTAGCTTGCAGTTCGCGACTAAGAAGGAATCAAACAGGATGAATTCGTGGATTGCAGGTCGGTTTGAGAGTATAGACAGATTAGTAATGGATATATGATTGATTAATTCGAGTTAATTTGATTATTATCCACGTTTGAGTGGATTTAGTTAGGTGAGTTAAAGTGGGTTCGTTAGTGCTCCACAAACCGTGAAATCCGGACGATTTTTCTTCAATTAACGCGTGTATTATGGTTGGAATCTGACTCACGAACGATTTGGTGCGTTGTGGGGTTTGAAAACCGAATTTTAATGGTGTTTTGGGGGTTCGCCGGAGGCGACCGGATTCCGGCCGGAAACCCGCCGGAAATGCGGGAGGGTGGAGAGAGAAAGAGGTTTGGTTTTTAAAAATTTTCACCATTGGTCCCTGTGGTTTATGTTTCTTTCATTTGAGGCTTAAACTTATTAATTTAAGTTTAAAAATGGCACAATACCCCCTGAACTATTATTATTATTATTACTTTTATTATTATTGTTATTATTATTATTATTTTTTACGGGTATTATAATTCTACCCCCCTTAAAACAATTTCGTCCTCGAAATTCTAAATAATGTAGCATGAATCCTTCTGAAAATACAATACGGTGAAATAATACTTCTTTAAGCACACACCACTTACGAATAGAGTAATCACTAACAGTTAGGCTTAGAAAACATACACTTAGTTGTCGAATAAGTATGGATACTGTGAACGAATTATTTCTTCTGTCTCCCATGTCGCCTCGCGTTCAGAATGATTTTTCCATAAAACTTTAACGAACGGTATAGACTTGCGTCTCATAACTCGTTCTTGACGATCAATAATAGCTTCAGGTTCTTCTTCATAAGAAAGATCTTCTTGAATCGCGTGAAGAGGGTAACTAATAACGTGTAACGGGTGATAGTTGTATCCCCTCAACAAAGAGACATGAAAAACGTTATGAACATGAGAGAGTTGCGGTGGCAATGCTAAACGATACGAGACTTCTCCAACCCTTTCAAGAATCTCAAACGGACCGATAAAACGTGGACTTAACTTTCCTTTAATTCCAAATCGACGTATGCCACGACAAGGTGACACTTTGAGAAACACATGATCTCCGACTCTAATTCCAACGCTCGTCGGTGTTGATCGGCGTAACTCTTTTGTCTAGTTTGGGCTTCTTTCAACTTCTCTCTGGCAATGGCAACTTTGTCATTAGTAATTCTAACCAATTCCGGTCCTTCGATTATCTTCTCTCCAACCTCATTCCAACATATTGGTGCTCTACACTTTCGACCATATAGAAGTTCAAACGGGGCCATATTTATACTAGCCTGCCAACTATTATTATACGCGAACTCAACTAAGCATAAATACTCATCCCAATTGCCCGTCCATTCGAGTGCGCATGCTCTAAGCATATCTTCCAAAGTCTGAATAGTGCGTTCAGATTGTCCGTCAGTCTGCGGATGGAAGGCGGTACTAAATCTTAACTTGGTTCCCCAAGCATTTTGGAAACCCTTCCAAAAGCGTGACGTGAAACGCGGATCTCTATCACATACAATCGATGATGGCGTGCCATGAAGTCGAATAATATCTTGCAGAAATATCTCTGATAATTTGCTAACTGAGTAACCCTATTGGATGGGCAAGAAATGAGCCGACTTTGTGAGTCTATCAACTACGACCCAAATGGCGTCATTCTTCTTGAATGTTTTTGGTAGGCCTGTAACAAAGTCCATGGAAATATCATCCCATTTCCACACAGGAATATCTAATGGTTGCAGTAATCCACTAGCTCTTTGATGCTCAATCTTTACTTGCTGACAAGTTAAACAATGACTCACATATTTAGCTACATCTTCTTTCATACCACTCCACCAAAAGTTCTGCCTTAAATCTCTATACATCTTAGTGGCTCCCGGGTGAATAGAGAATGGTGAACTGTGTGCCTCTGCTAATAAGGAGTCACGAAGGGTTGAGTCATCTGGCACACATAATCTATTCCCACACCAGATAACTCTTTGTTCATCAACTCGAAACTCAGATTGTTTCCCTATCTTCAAATTTTGTAATATCGCCCAAAGTTCTCCATCTTGATTCTGAGCTTCCTTGATCCGTGTAATAAGATCAGATTCTATCCTCATCTTGGCTAGATAACCGTTAGACTCACCAAGCTGTAACCCAACTTCCATTCTATCCAGATCTGAGATAATCTGTGGTTGGATTTGAAGACATGCCACTCCACCTGCACTCTTTCGACTGAGAGCATCTGCCACGACATTCGCCTTGCCCGGATGATACTGGATGTTGGCATCGTAATCCTTGAGTAGTTCTAACCATCTCCTCTGCCTCATATTGAGTTCTTTTTGAGTGAAAATATACTTAAGGCTCTTATGATCAGTAAAGATATCACATGTCTCTCCATACAAATAATGTCTCCAAATCTTTAATGCAAACACTACAGGTGCAAGCTCTAAGTCATGTGTTGGGTAGTTTACTTCGTACGGTTTAAGCTGTCGGGAAGCATAGGCAATAACTTTACCATGCTGCATAAGAACACAACCGAGTCCCTTCTTTGATGCATCACTATAAATTTGGTATCCGCCAGAACCCGAAGTTAACGTAAGAATAGGGGCAGATACTAGTCTTTTCTTTAGTTCCTCAAAACTCTTTTCTCTATCCTCGTTCCAAGTAAACTTTACACCCTTTCTCATAAGCTGAGTTAGAGGCAACGCCACACGAGAGAAACCTTCCACAAAACGTCGGTAATAGCCCGCTAAACCAAGAAAACTACGAACTTCAGTGACGGATGTCGGTCGAGGCCATTTAGTAATAGCTTCCACCTTTGCCGGATCCATAGTGATACCTTTAGCTGATACAACATGGCCTAAAAATGCCACTTGTTCAAGCCAAAAGTCACACTTAGAAAATTTTGCATATAACTTCTTTTGGCGTAAATTCTCCAAAATCGTGCGAAGGTGGTCTTCATGCTCCTCTCTACTTTTAGAGAATACCAAGATGTCATCGATAAAAACAATTACAAAGCGGTCCAAATACTCATGGAACACTCTGTTCATGAGGTCCATAAAGACAGCTGGAGCATTGGTCAAGCCAAAAGGCATAACTAGGAACTCATAGTGACCGTAACAGGTGCGGAATGCTGTCTTAGGAACATCTTGATCTCGGATCCTCAATTGATGGTATCCTGATCTGAGGTCGATCTTAGAGAAGAACTTTGCCCCTTGTAGTTGATCGAAGAGATCGTCAATACGCGGTAACGGATAGCGGTTTCGGATAGTAATCTTATTAAGCTCTCGGTAGTCGATGCATAGACGCATACTACCATCTTTCTTCTTCACAAATAATACCGGTGCTCCCCATGGTGAAACACTTGGTCTAATGAATCCGAGTTGTAATAACTCCTGCAGCTGTTCTTTCAATTCCTTCAACTCTACTGGGGCCATCCGATAAGGTGCCTTAGAAATAGGTTCCGCCCCGGGGATTAAATCAATAGTAAACTCGACTTCACGCTCAGGTGGTAACCCTGGAAGTTCTTCAGGAAAGACATCAGAGAATTCCCGAACAATAGGAAAGTCTTTAATACGAGGAGTGTCCACTGATGTATCTTTTATAGAAGCTAAGAATCCCTCACATCCACGGAATATAAGCTTTGGGCTTTCATAGCAGAGATAATTTTGAGAGGCTTCCGAGGTAGGTTCCCTTGGTAAACTAAGTCAGGATTCACAGGATTACCAAATAGCACACGACGAGTTTGACATTCTATGGTAACCTGGTGTCGTGTTAACCAATCCATGCCAAGAATATATCGAAATCACCCATGTGCATAGGAAATAGGTCAGCCTCTCTTATGGTTGATTCGATCTGAATAGGACAGTTTTGATATACTTGTGAAATAACAATCGATTCTCCAACAGGAGTAGAAATCACTAATGCAGGTTCTAGAGCGGTAGGCATGATCGTAAGGCGGTTTGTGAATAGATGAGATACTATAGAGTGGGTGGAGCCAGTATCAAACAATACAGAAATATCATAGTCACCATAACGAAGTATACCACAAATCGTACCTATATATTGATAACTAATGAGATACTAACGACGGTAAAACTAGAATCAATGGAAGTAGATTATGATTATTAGAATGAATTTGTACGGGAAGATGTACCTGGAGCATTAGCAGCTTCCCCTGCAGTTAGTGCGAATACTCGACCTCCAGTAGTGGGTGGCGCATTGGCTCCCTTAGCATCATTCTCTGGTCGGTTCCTCGCCTTTGGGCATTGTAACCACCTGTATTTCTATATTCACTTATGTAAAACATTTGTTAATAATATAATCACGGGTATTCCAATTATAAAGTTTGCGATAATAAATAATAATAATCATAATAATAATAATAATAATAATAATAATAATAATAATTATAATAAATATAATAATAATAATAACAATATTAATAATGATAATAATAATAATAATGTCCAGGGGTTATTTCTGCAATTTTTGAAACTTAAAACCAAAGTATAAGACATAAAATATTAAAACTGAAACCGCAGGGGCTAAATGTGTAACATTTTCAAACCCAAACCATCCCCCCCGTTTTTCCGGCGAGTCGCCGGCGAGGCTCCGGCCGGTCTCCGGCGAGCCAAATTAACCAAAATTACGCATTTTCAAGCCACAAAACCGGTTCCAATGCGTTCGTGAATGTGTTTCGAACCCACGACACCCATTAAACACGATTAATAGCCGGTAAATTCGAATCCAAAGTTCCACATCGAACTCACAAAATCCCGACAAGAAATCGGCCAATTTACACAATTTGAACCCCACAATCACACCGAAAGCTTCCTTGGATCCAATCTATGTTGAATTCCAACACAAAACGTGTTGAATTAGTCAAGGAAACGGCTATAATTGTCACTTTAACTTCGGATCCTATACAGCTCATAAACCCACTCAAACAACATCAATAAACAAATTAAAGCTGCAAAATCGATCATTAATACATACCCAATCGAACTCTGGTTTCAATTTTACCAAACACAAACATAAACACTGAAATCAATCTTCATCTTCATCGCGACCTGCAACTCACTCGAACCCGACCTTCGGAGTTTCAAAACTTGAAATTGATTAGGGGCTTTCACTCTCGATCATCATCCAAAGCTTCATACCAATTTAATTTGATTATCATTACGGTTTGAGCAACATCCGATTGGCACTTAGTCGCGGACCTATCTCGAACTCAACCTCATTGAATACACCATCTTAACAGGTAATTAATACATCTATGAACTCGGTTTTTCATGGGGAATAAAAGCCCCATGATTTCAGTAGCAATAATGATCGAATCGGGGTTCAATTGGACGGGATTCGATCTAGGGTTCATATGGTGATTTGGGATTGAAGCAGATGGTGTTTAAAAGAATTAAAGGCCGGGAGTTATCGCGGCCACGGCCTTTGGTTCACCGGTTCCCACGCTCTAACTCAAACAGAAGGTCCCGGGTTCGACCCCGGGCACCTACACTATTTTTTTAAGGCCTTTTAAGCCTTTAAAAATTCAGAAAAAAATTCTAAAAATCATAAAAACATTTTCACAAACGTAACAAATTTTTAAAACCACTTAACTACTTTCTGAAATTCATTTTTATATTTTATTCATTTATTTTTAATTGTTTTAAACAAAAAAAATAACTAATTATATTTTCTACCAATTAATAATTAGTGTATAATATATAATTATACAATAAATAGATTGAATCCAATATATATACATAGGTATATATTATCCAATTATTAAAACAATTTTTATTTGATTAAATTACATGTATATAATTTTATATAATTGTCTACAATTTATAACTCGTGTATATACTTAACATACAATATATAGTTATGTTCATTTATGTATAAATGTATTATATACATATAATCATGTATATAATTATACATATAATTATATATAATTACTTGATTATATATAATTATGAATATAATTATACATATACAATTTATTAATAAATTGTATAAACGTATAACTTACACGTATAAATTTTTATTAAAATTCTTGACATAATCACTTTCAATAAATTCGTTTATTTCAAGACATTTCAAACCAAATAAAATTTATCAACTTAAACTACCATAGAAATCCTAATACATTCCCAAATTCCCAAATCGTTATTATTCTAACTCGAGACACCGTTCCTTAGGTTAATCATAAGGAAATCATTGGTGTTTAATCTATCACGTCCAAATTCAAATCTCGTCAATCAAGTGAGTATTCATATCCCCTTTTTATATCATTTCCTATTTGGGGGAAATCATGTGATACAATATATTCTATCATGATATTCTATTGTTATTTCATTTTCAATTCAATTCAAGACAGGTTATGTTATTACTTGCAAATACGTGAACGTACTGTGATAAACTGGACGACAGTAAAACCCTAATTCAATCAATCAATCCTGGTATCAATGGTAGATCTACTGGTTTGGATAACCCACCCCATATGGCTTACGAGTGGTGATTATACCAGAGGCAATTAGTCAATCTATGGTGTTGTGTGGAGTCTATTATATGCAAGTGTCAAGTCAAGGGGTTTATATTGTGTCGGTTTATCTATATGCTTCGCGGTTGCCATATAAGTCTTAATATTACCTTGTGAATTGAATTACAATCGATGGATCAATCAATCAATCTATATGTATATTCAAAACTGTGATTACTCACCAGCTAACTCGTTAGCTGACTTTATTTTCTCACATGATTTCAGGTTAAGCAAGATAGTGGACTTCTACGTGCTCATCTAAGACACGGACCTAGTTAAAATAAAAGATGATTATTATTTGTGTTTTCGATTGTTGTATTTGTGTATGTTGAACTTATTTTATCTTGTAATCTGATTGTAATATTATTTCCACTATTAGACAACCATGTGTTATGAACAATCCATCATTCCCTCGTCCGCTCCGATGATTCCGCCGTCGGTCGGGGTGTGACAGATTGGTATCAGAGCCATGGTTATAGGGAATTAGGTTATTAGAAATGGAATGACCTAGACTATAACTAAGTACCATTACACATGAGTCCTCTCATGTATGTTACATGCTTAGATAGGATTTTATGTGCCTTATATGGTTATATTTGTTTATGTGATTATATGCCTTATGTGATTCTTCTTATGCTTTGAATCTATCAATATACACACGAATCTTAACTCATATTCTAAGGCATTGTGTGCCTAATTCAAGTGATTTCAAACTCCAAAACTCGATTGTTATTCATGGTTTTCAAATCTCGTCAAAGTCCGTGTCACACGACCGAGAACATGCAATGCTGGAAGAGTGGGATACCTGTATCTTAAGGTGTTCTGTCTAGGCAAGGTATTTCATACAACTTGATTACCTTACCTGGGAACCCTCGAGATGAGTATTCGCTTATAGGTACGCATGTCCTCGTGCTGGACACAAATACTTTGATAAGTCAACGTATTCGTTTTGGGTTGCGAACCGAACGTTTACACTCCTAACCTCTCATTGTTGTTTTAAACAATCTCATTAACGATTTTATTATTTTGAAAAGTTTTAAAAACCAATTACCCGTTACTCATAAAGGTTTCTTCGTTCCTTATTATACAGCATGTCTTCTCGTCAAAACCGCTCCCGATCTAGAAGCTCTGGCCGCAAGATTGCTGCTATGGTGGCACGTGAAGTTGCTGCGGTTATCCCAACACTGCTTACTCATTGAACCAAGGCAACAATACTGTCCAAAACACAACTGCACCAAACACTGTCCAAAACCCAACTGCACCAAACCCTCCCAAAACTTGTACTTACAAGCATTTCAATTCTTGCAATCCCACTAAGTTTAGCGGGACCGAAGGTGCCACTGGTCTTTTACAGTGGTTTGAGAGTATCGAGAACACTTTCCTTAATAGTGAGTGCCCCGAGAATCTCAAGGTTCGTTATGCTACAAGTGTTCTTCAAAAGAGAGCACTCACTTGGTGGAACGGTGAGAAACGAACCCGTGGAACTGATGCAGCATTAGCATTGACGTGGGATGAAGTTAAGGAGCTCATGACTCGGGAATTCTGTCCGAGAAATGAAATTAAGAAATTGGAAGCTGAGTTTTGGGACTTAACTCAAGAAAGTGGAGAAAACCTAGCTTATACCAACCGATTTCATGAACTGAGTCTACTTGTTCCTCATCTGGTTACTCCTTTAACTCGGGCTATCGAGAAATACATCGGTGGTCTACCCATGCAAATTCAAGACACGGTGTGGGGTAGGAATCCTGCAACCTTGGAAGATACCATCCGGTTAGCTGCTCAGCTAACTGACAATCATGTCAAGGCTGGAACCCTGACTAGGAAGGGTGCTAAGAAGGTGCTCGAGAAACCCTCAGCTGAAACCCCTAAGGAGGAAAAACCTGAACCTTCTCAAAACAAGAAGAGGAAGGCTAAATCCCAAAACTTTACTGTGATTACCCTGCTGTGCCAATTAATCAAGTCCCTCCAACTCGTCAACCAACAGTAAACGACCAACCACCGATGAAAAAGCCATACACCGGACCCCATCCACTGTGTAACATCTGCAATTACCATCATCCCGCTAACACACAGTGTCGTCAATGCACAAACTGTGGTCGTTTGGGTCATACATTCAACGTGTGCAGGAGTGCCGCTAAAGCTCCGACCAATGCACCAGTTCACCAACATCTTCCTGCAAATACCCAGGGTCGTGCATGCTATCAATGTGGTGATCCGAACCATTTCCGCAATCGATGCCCTCAACTTGTCATCCCAGTTCCTACGGCTCAAGGACGTGCTTTCAACATCAATACTCAACAAGCTCAAGCCACCAATGATGTGGTGTTGAATAATTCTTGTCCTTGATTTTCGTCTTTATGATGTAATTCAAGATTTGTAATCGTGATTTCCTTTTATTATATTGATGTAATCTGAAAATTTCTAAGTTTCTAATTGAGATACTTTCCTTTCGTTGTTAAGTCGAATTTTGAACCGCATGCCCCGTGGGAGATACGAATCTCCTAAATGATTTTAACTCATCAAAACAGGGGTGATTCCCTTACTATGATGATGATTCTTTATTCATTTCAATAAACGGTTTTCCAATGACGTGTTTATGAAATTTTATCCTCTGGATTAGGGTGATTTCCTTATCTTGAGGACTAACTTCAATTATTCACTTTGGAACTTGCATTTCACAAATGACATGATCTCACCAAAATAAGATTGAAACCCGTACTTTGGTGACAAATGTCAATCTTTGATTGTTTTCTTGTTATTATCAAGCTCAATCATCAAGATAGACGTAAATTTCATACCTTGATGATAATTTCATTTTCATGGATTGTATTTCTCAAATGAAACGACCTCGTCAAAGTAGGAGTGAATTCTGGATTTTGATGAGGAAGTCTATCTTATTATATTTTGTTTTTGTAAACTTCATCGTTAAGATAGGAGTGATTTCCCTTACCTTAATGATGAGTTACCTCGTCTTATTTTTATGGATCCTCAACAATGAGTTGGGATCGAACTTTTTGGATTGGTAAGCTAGTGGTCATACTTTGAGAGTACACCATCAAGTTAGGGGTGAAAACCATACCTTGATGACTATCCTCATTTCTTGATCATCAACTTACCAGGGTTGTAATCAAGTGACGAGAGGCATGTAGTAACTTGAAGGGTGAAATAATATAGTGTTTCGACCTATCAAGCCAAAGCATGATATTTGAACTTGATAAGAGACCCGATCGTTTTAGGTTAATTTTGATTCTAAGCTTGGAACATTTAAATTCTTAAATCAATTTCTTTTCCTTTATTCTCATGTTTTGACTCGATCTAGCTACATTGAACCATTTATTCCTTATTTATCGACTTTCATTGTGAGTTATCATCAACACCTGTTTACATGATGGTAATCTTCCTAAACAATCTTTTGTCAAGTAAAGATATTATATCTGATCACGATGGTCGCTTCATCTCTCGTTTCTGGAAAAGTCTCCAATCATCTCTCGAAACTCAACTGAATCTTAGCACAGCGTATCACCCGAAAACCAACGGTCAGACTGAAGGAACGATACAGACCCTCGAGAATATGCTCCGGGATTGTGTTATTGATTTCAGTGGATCGTGTGATTTCTCATCTTCCGTTGATTGAATTCTCTTACAATAACAGTTACCAGATCAACAGATGGCACCATTTGAGGCCTTGTATGGTCTGAAGTTGGTGAATCACAGATTTCTGGTCCGGAATTGATACAAGAAACAACCGACAAAAATTCATAAGATCCGTGATAACTTGGTCGCTGCTAGAAATCGTCAAAAGCATTATGCTGATAAAAGACGTAAACCCATGGAATACAATGTCGGTGATCTCGTACTTCTTAAAGTATCACCTTGGAAGGGAGTGATTCGCTTTGGAAAGAAAGGGAAACTAGCACCTCGTTACGTGGGTTCATTCAAAGTGTCTAAGCGAATTGGGAAAGTGGCCTACAAGCTTGAACTACCCCAAGAGCATCGCAATATACAACCAACGTTTCATGTTTCAAATCTCAAGAAATGTCTTGTCGATGAAAATCTCCACATCTCACTCGACGAAGTCCAGATTGATGAATCTATGTACTTTATTGAGAAACCAGTGGAAATTATGGATCGGGAAGTTAAACAACTCAAACGCAGTCGGATACCCATTGTCAAAGTTCGCTGGGAATCTAAACGTGGCCCAGAATTCACCTGGGAACGTGAGGACCAAATGAAAACCAAATATCCTCATCTTTTCGTTTCAGCCTCCTCGTGATTTAAATTTCGGGACGGAATTTCCTAAAGCAGGGGAGACTGTAACCACCTGTATTTCTATATTCACTTATATAAAACATTTGTTAATAATACAATCACGGGTATTCCAATTATAAAGTTTGCGATAATAAATAATAATAATCATAATAATAATAATAATAATAATATAATAATAATAATAATTATAATAAATATAATAATAATAATAACAATATAATAATGATAATAATAATAATAATGTCCAGGGGTTATTTCTGCAATTTTTGAAACTTAAAACCAAAGTATAAGACATAAAATATTAAAACTGAAACCGCAGGGGCTAAATGTGTAACATTTTCAAACCCAAACCATCCCCCCCGTTTTTCCGGCGAGTCGCCGGCGAGGCTCCGGCCGGTCTCCGGTGAGCCAAATTAACCAAAATTACGCATTTTCAAGCCACAAAACCGGTTCCAATGCGTTCGTGAATGTGTTTCGAACCCACGACACCCATTAAACACGATTAATAGCCGGTAAATTCGAATCCAAAGTTCCACATCGAACTCACAAAATTCCCGACAAGAAATCGGCCAATTTACACAATTTGAACCCCACAATCACACCGAAAGCTTCCTTGGATCCAATCTATGTTGAATTCCAACACAAAACGTGTTGAATTAGTCAAGGAAACGGCTATAATTGTCACTTTAACTTCGGATCCTATACAGCTCATAAACCCACTCAAACAACATCAATAAACAAATTAAAGCTGCAAAATCGATCATTAATACATACCCAATCGAACTCTGGTTTCAATTTTACCAAACACAAACATAAACACTGAAATCAATCTTCATCTTCATCGCGACCTGCAACTCACTCGAACCCGACCTTCGGAGTTTCAAAACTTGAAATTGATTAGGGGCTTTCACTCTCGATCATCATCCAAAGCTTCATACCAATTTAATTTGATTATCATTACGGTTTGAGCAACATCCGATTGGCACTTAGTCGCGGACCTATCTCGAACTCAACCTCATTGAATACACCATCTTAACAGGTAATTAATACATCTATGAACTCGGTTTTTCATGGGGAATAAAAGCCCCATGATTTCAGTAGCAATAATGATCGAATCGGGGTTCAATTGGACGGGATTCGATCTAGGGTTCATATGGTGATTTGGGATTGAAGCAGATGGTGTTTAAAAGAATTAAAGGCCGGGAGTTATCGCGGCCACGGCCTTTGGTTCACCGGTTCCCACGCTCTAACTCAAACAGAAGGTCCCGGGTTCGACCCCGGGCACCTACACTATTTTTTTTAAGGCCTTTTAAGCCTTTAAAAATTCAGAAAAAAATTCTAAAAATCATAAAAACATTTTCACAAACGTAACAAATTTTTAAAACCACTTAACTACTTTCTGAAATTCATTTTTATATTTTATTCATTTATTTTTAATTGTTTTAAACAAAAAAAATAACTAATTATATTTTCTACCAATTAATAATTAGTGTATAATATATAATTATACAATAAATAGATTGAATCCAATATATATACATAGGTATATATTATCCAATTATTAAAACAATTTTATTTGATTAAATTACATGTATATAATTTTATATAATTGTATACAATTTATAACTCGTGTATATACTTAACATACAATATATAGTTATGTTCATTTATGTATAAATGTATTATATACATATAATCATGTATATAATTATACATATAATATATATAATTACTTGATTATATATAATTATGAATATAATTATACATATACAATTTATTAATAAATTGTATAAACGTATAACTTACACGTATAAATTTTTATTAAAATTCTTGACATAATCACTTTCAATAAATTCGTTTATTTCAAGACATTTCAAACCAAATAAAATTTATCAACTTAAACTACCATAGAAATCCTAATACATTCCCAAATTCCCAAATCGTTATTATTCTAACTCGAGACACCGTTCCTTAGGTTAATCATAAGGAAATCATTGGTGTTTAATCTATCACGTCCAAATTCAAATCTCGTCAATCAAGTGAGTATTCATATCCCCTTTTTATATCATTTCCTATTTGGGGGAAATCATGTGATACAATATATTCTATCATGATATTCTATTGTTATTTCATTTTCAATTCAATTCAAGACAGGTTATGTTATTACTTGCAAATACGTGAACGTACTGTGATAAACTGGACGACAGTAAAACCCTAATTCAATCAATCAATCCTGGTATCAATGGTAGATCTACTGGTTTGGATAACCCACCCCACATGGCTTACGAGTGGTGATTATACCAGAGGCAATTAGTCAATCTATGGTGTTGTGTGGAGTCTATTATATGCAAGTGTCAAGTCAAGGGGTTTATATTGTGTCGGTTTATCTATATGCTTCGCGGTTGCCATATAAGTCTTAATATTACCTTGTGAATTGAATTACAATCGATGGATCAATCAATCAATCTATATGTATATTCAAAACTGTGATTACTCACCAGCTAACTCGTTAGCTGACTTTATTTTCTCACATGATTTCAGGTTAAGCAAGATAGTGGACTTCTACGTGCTCATCTAAGACACGGACCTAGTTAAAATAAAAGATGATTATTATTTGTGTTTTCGATTGTTGTATTTGTGTATGTTGAACTTATTTTATCTTGTAATCTGATTGTAATATTATTTCCACTATTAGACAACCATGTGTTATGAACAATCCATCATTCCCTCGTCCGCTCCGATGATTCCGCCGTCGGTCGGGGTGTGACAGGCATTGACTAACCCTATGCCCCATATCTCCACAACCAAGACAAGCTCCTGTAAGTCGACGACAAGTTCCGGGATGATGCTTTCCACAATGAGTACACATCGGATGTCTGGAAGGATTGCCTTTTTGATTCACCGGTTGAGCTGCAATTGGTTGTTGATAGGGTATCATTTGACCTTGACTTCGAGTCTTACCATGCCATGGCTTAGTGTTCTTCCCCGATCCTTGATTTTTCTGACGATCATTTCCATTTCGGTCAGATCCTTGAGATGACTCACCGCCAGCCTGAATACGAGTCCCATCTCTACTGCGCTTCTTATTATCCTCAAATTTTAACAAAAATTCTTTTCTCTCCAGGTCCACCCTTTTTGCAGCCCTAACTGCTTCCTCAACATTGTTGAAAGTGGAGTGAATAATAGCCTTACGAATCCGATCACATACTACCCATTGATACTTTTCAGCCCGTTCCTCAGGTGGTCCAGCAGAAGAACCTAGAAATCCCAACAGTCGATAAAACCGGTCTGTAAAATCAGTGAGTGATTCATCGTTTCGTTGACGGATGTTATCATACTCCCGCCTGTATGCTGCTTTATCCACATTCGTAAAATACTTGTCAAAGAATATGGAACGAAAATCATTCCAAGATAGAGTCTCCATGAACTGTTCGCCTCCTCTTTCAGCTACCACATTCTCCCACCATACTTGAGCATCTTCCTCCAGCTTATAAGCAGCTAAACCCACCCTGTACGGCTGATCAACTCTAAGCACGGTAAAAATTTTCTCAATATGAGCGATCCAGTCTTTGGCCACTGCAGGTGTAGCCGCCTTAGTGAATGATCGTGGTTTTTGCTTTTGAAATCGCGCTAGCCAAACGTCTGCACCAGTTGGGTTTGGATTCGGGTTTGGATTTGGGTTTGGATTTGGATCCGGATTTGGGTTTGGATTTGGATTAGGATTTGGGTTTGGGTTTGGATTTGGGTTCGGATTACGTACCGCATCAATCAAAGTCGGTAGTATAGCAGTAAGTGCTTGGGTCATAGCACCAACAAGGTTTGGATCAGGTCCATTCGACCCGCTAGAATTTCGTGAATTACGGCTGGGAGGCATCTAAAATGAAAACATTTCACATTAATCAGAACAACGTGAATTAGAAAATAGCCATATAATATATAGAGAACCTAACCCAATGTCTACCCAATCCTCACATGTCTTAATTATTTAGTTTAATTTTTCTACAGGAAGGAGCCTAAGCTCTGATACCATAACTGTAACACCCCAACTCGGGTAGGGCTGACGTGTCACATAAACAGTAATCAAAGTTTCATGAATGATAGAATTAAAGGACTAAGAAACACTCAAATCCTTACATAGATCCAAATAACTTAAATAAAGTCTTAAAATCAAAATACTATTAAGTCTTTTTGATCCAATTATTCTCATCCTAACTTCTTGAGTTAACACTCTTCACTCGTTCCCCTGAGCCCCTTGAGTACCTGCTATAAAAATAAGAGAAAACAACAAAAGAAAATACGGCTGAGCCAAAGAATGCTCAGTAACGGAAATAAACGATAGCAATACAATGATCAATAATGATAACAATGAGATGATCAAGTTGAAAATCAAATGATAATGATCATCAAAAAGGAATACCCATATGAGCCAATAACAATAACACTTAACAATGTGTACATTAGCTGTAGTTCTAATGCACCAATATGTGAGATAGGAATGTGGGCACACACACCTAACCATCTCACCAATAAACAATAACAATGATATCCTAGGATCCATCCATACGCCTCCTTTAACAATAATCAATATGTGTAACAACTTAGCACATAATAATAATGTAGAGACGCTGTGGTCTAATCGCTCTGCCACAGATAGAGCACGTCACTTGTGCCACAATGACGCCCTATGTCCCCATAGGTGGATGTGCTCGGGTATGGAGGTCAATAATACAATCAAGTCAATATAACACAATAAGTTACACTAGAGCTCATAACCCTTAATCAAGGTTACTAGCTATAATCAATCATTTAGGAAGCATGTGACAATGAGTACAAAGTAGATAAAGGCCATCACATGCAAACAATATCAACTATACAATAATCATTTATAACAATAATCTTATGGATTTAATAAACAACAAGTCAAGTTCTGGATTCAAGATAAAAATCAAGAACGAGAGGAATTCATGCTACGAGAGAGAAAGGTCGGAATCCGTACCTTATACACGAATGACAATAATCAGAAACAAAGTCTAGGTTCGGTTAACGCCGTGAGAACCTACGATAACGTAACGCAAATTATAGTTTGAAAAATTTCAGTTCTGCCTCTGTCTTCTCGCACTCGTTAAAAATACTAAACAACATTTAAAAATTCTGAAAATCTCCAGTTTACTAAATTAGTGATTTCTGAACAACTTTCATTTAGAAAAGTTTCTGATTTGGATTACCAAAATATGAGAAAAACGTGGATCTTTACAGCTGCGCAGAACTGCTAGCTGTTACGAAAACGACTATTTAGAGGTCTAAACGAATGAGTTTTTCGATGTTTTATATACCAACAGATTCGTCTTTCGACGAACTTCGTCACGGACATAAGATTTAACTGATTTGAATCTGTTATAAAAAAGTTATGGCCTCCGTAAGTTGGCTGTAAAAATACGGAACTAATCAACTATTTAAAGCTTATTTTTAAACAAAATGAACTATTTATAGTGTTTGTTAATTATATATAACTATAACTATCAAAAGTTATATATTATTCATTTACATAATATATCAGTATTGTTTTGAAACATAATAGTGATCCATTATTTAATTAAATAATAGTATTATAATTAAATAATAGTGTTTTCTATAAAAATATTTTATAGAAATATTAAAGCATTTAAAGAAACAAATTCTAGAAAATATGTAGATGGTCTTAAAAATAAAGAGAGTTAACAGAACTGATTTTTATAATTTTTGGAAATTTTTACATATTTTTAAAAAGGTCAGAAAGGCTTCAAAAAAAATATGGCAGGGGCTCGGGTTCGAACCCGGGACCCCTTGCCTGTCCCTCTTAAGCTTTAACCAGCAGGCTAGGGCGCCTGCGCCTGATATGTATTGGTTTTAATTCCTTTTAACCAGTCCCGCATCTAAGAACCCCAATTCCAAGAACCCTAGAAACGATTTGATCCAAATTAACCTTCAATTCGTTGTTGTAAATGCTTAATTTTATAGGGCTTTTGTTCCCCACCCTAAATCGAGTGTATAGGAGTTCTTAATTACCTGATTACGTTTCGAATTGAAGACGAACGCCACGAAGAACAGGTCGCGGTCACCTTGGTCCAATCGATGAGTAAATGCAGACTATAATCGAATTAAACTCGAGGGTAGCTTCGAACAATGATCTTTATGTAAAACCTCTTCTCAATTTCAGTTTAAATCACTCGGAAGGTGGTTCTCACTTAGCTTGCAGTTCGCGACTAAGAAGGAATCAAACAGGATGAATTCGTGGATTGCAGGTCGGTTTGAGAGTATAGACAGATTAGTAATGGATATATGATTGATTAATTCGAGTTAATTTGATTATTATCCACGTTTGAGTGGATTTAGTTAGGTGAGTTAAAGTGGGTTCGTTAGTGCTCCACAAACCGTGAAATCCGGACGATTTTTCTTCAATTAACGCGTGTATTATGGTTGGAATCTGACTCACGAACGATTTGGTGCGTTGTGGGGTTTGAAAACCGAATTTTAATGGTGTTTTGGGGGTTCGCCGGAGGCGACCGGATTCCGGCCGGAAACCCGCCGGAAATGCGGGAGGGTGGAGAGAGAAAGAGGTTTGGTTTTTAAAAATTTTCACCATTGGTTCCTGTGGTTTATGTTTCTTTCATTTGAGGCTTAAACTTATTAATTTAAGTTTAAAAAATGGCACAATACCCCCTGAACTATTATTATTATTATTACTTTTATTATTATTGTTATTATTATTATTATTATTTTTTACGGGGTATTATAATGTATCTTAAATATATGCACTCAAGTCAATTTGTATAATAAATAGTAGAAGGTTGATTATCGAATTTTAATATATTATTGGTTTTCATCAAACACTTTAATTTGTTGCAGATCTAAAATAAATTTGTGAACTGAGTGTATTAGTTGTGTGTCATGGTTCTTAGTAAATATTTGAGTTGTTACTCTATTTTTATCTATCTATTTATAATTGATGCGTGATGATGCATGGGGACTTAACATCATTAGTGAAAAGAAAACATACCAAAAAAATGATGCGTGCGACTTTTGCCACCCATAACAATTTACAAAATATCTTTCTACTATTTGGAGTATATTCTCACTTCATCTACTATGATTCTCTAACCATTTTCATTTCATGAAGCATCATGCACTTGATTAAAAGTTCTTTAACAAAACTGTACACATTTTGTAAGTAGCTTTTACACATAGAAAACGTTTCTTTCCTTAAAAAAGAAAACTAAAAGCAAATAAAAGGTTGAAGCATAAAAGAAGAATAAAAACAATAACAATAAAGGAAGTTGTCACTTGTGAGTATTCGAATTTTAACTTAAAGAAAGAATAATAATTCCAAAGTCAATAATCTACTCCAATAAGTGTGAGATCGATCAGTTAAATGTTGAATACAAAGTTATGACATGAATAAATTCTGGAATATATAACTTTAATAATGATACTCATTATTTCTATGCCATTTGCTACTTTAATAATTCCATATTCATTTTAGCATTTTGGAAAACATGTTTTCTGGTTCATATTCTATTGGTCCATTATTTTGTAACATGTCCACAATTCTTAACCACAGGACAAAATTATAGTAAAAAATTATACATTTATGACACCGTTGGACATGAACACCTTTATATATAATAAAATATATAGTACATTCTTAATTTATTTTTATATTAAATTATTAATGTTGTCTAAACATAAGTGATTACTTACGTCTCGCAGTCTAATAAGATTTATTACAAGATTTATGGCATCATAACATTTGACAGTTAACATGGTTTTGAGCTGGATTTGCAACTAATGAAAAGTTATTTTAAAATTTTCTTTTCTATCTTGTGGCAAACCTTAAGCACCAATGATTTATTACGTTTGCCATAGTCGGATGCATGTCATCTTTGCTTGCTTCTTCTGCCGACTTTCTAAATAGAGTGGTGGTGTTTATGGATGGCAATTAATTAAACCTCTCAATTTATTGTTGAGTATGGGGGATGATTAGCTAGACAAAGATGTGCACTATAGTTTATATAGATGATTTATTGTTTTCTCTATGTATTTTGATTTATTTTAAAATTAAAAAAAGGGTAATAATCTATTATGATGATAATTAGTAGAAATTGATTTGATTGTCTAATCTATATATAATTAGTAGAAATTGATTTGATTGTCTAATCTATATATTATGATAATAACTTAGATGTCACATGTCATAATTTTAAAAATCTTCATTATAAATGATACTTGTAATGTATATTATTTTCAAATTAAAAACAAAGTTTTAAGAAAATAAAAAATCTAATCTACACTTCTTAAAAAAACATTTTTTTATAAAATACAAAGTTTTTCTAATACATGAACAACTTTTTATGAATAATGACATATTTTAAAATCATTTTTAATCGAAATATTTAAAAACTATTTAAAAATATGTTTTTAAGTGAAAACTAAAAAAATGACATTATTATTTATTGTTTAAATAGTTACTTATGTATAATTTCAATCAGAACTTACCTCAAATTATTAGTTTATAATTCATAAATCTTCACTAGTTATTATATAATATTTCTATTTAACTATACAATACGGATTACTAGCCAAGTATCCATCCCTCATTGATTTAAGGTGTGCTAGTTATTTGATCATCTATATTCGACTGATTTAAACCAACAACTTAAAACATTTACATAACTTCAATTAAGTTTTATTTTTGGATAAATTCGATCACTATGATCCTTTTGTCGGCAGCGTATCTAGCAGAGTTAGGTCACCGATAAACTTAGAAAAATGATTGCCAAATAATACTATATTAATGATACTAGTTGTTGGTACGAATATTAAATTTTACTTTTGTGAAAATAAAATGGAATTCAAATCAGATTGGTACTGGTTGATGATTATTGCAGGATGCTAACAATGAACAACTAATAATTTTATACAAAATTTAAATATTATTCTATATGTTGAGTGATAACAAAATATTTGTATATTAAATTATTTGTTCAGTTGCATAATTTTGACAAAAAATCCAATTGATTTTGTTCGGATCGTCTCATCTGGTCAATTTGTGGATAGTTTTCCAACTATTTATAACTATTTATATAATTTATAAGTTTCTATCAACCTTCTTTTAGTGGATGTTAACTTCGTTTCTTTTCTTGTGTGTGTTTTGGCCTCAGCACATTATTTGAACTTGGAAAGTGGTTGCATTATTTTGGTTAGTTATTCTTATATGTACGCTTTATGCAACTAATTTTTAATTGGTTATATTGCACTAAGTTAAGCAATATAACTATCCTTATTATATTTTTATGTTTTCAATTAAGTTAATAAATAAACAAAAGATTTGTTGGTAAGTTGCATTGTGTTTGGACGAAAAGTTAGGTATTGTACGTGCGACTTTATATTAAAAAAACAAATCAATGAAATATATAAGTTAGTTGTTTAATATTGATAATACATAATATGGTTATTTATTATTAGCATTCAATACATACATGTACTCAATACATACATATATACTAAAAGGGTGTCCGCATAATGTTGTGAGAAAATATAACATGTAATTTTTTAATTTAAAAAATTATAGTTATCATATTAATTAAAAAATATAGTTATCATATTCAAATAAAAAACAAATAAAATGTTAGGTTTTATGGTTTATTTTTTTATAAAAAAATATTAATATGTGAAAAGGTTATAGCCATTAAAATGAAGGAGGAGATGACTTTAAAATCAACAATAGTAATTACATAATCAACATGTATAAAAGATTAATAAGAAAATCAAATACATAAAAAAAAACAAATTTGCCGCTTACACTTACTCTTAAAAATTAATGTAAAAATATAATCTCATTCTACTCAAATATATTATAATACAATATAAATTTATGAGGCTTAAATAGATTTTTACTGTCTTTGTATATATATCATGAGGAAAGTTAGAATATAAAGTTTATTTTTTGTATAAAATGTATAAATTTATCAAACACAAAGAAATGTCATGATGGAATTATCACCAATGTTCTCAGAACCGGATCGGACGTCGAACCGGACGGCTTACTGGTTTGGTGGTCGGACCGGTCGGACCGGTCGGACCGGATGGACCGGATTTAACTATATTTTAATTATATTTATATATGTAATTAAATATAAGTAATTTATATATGATTTATACATATATTTTATAGTTATATATAAAACTTAACTATATTTGTATATACAAAGTACTAATTTATGGTTTAACACCCCGTTTTTACCCACTAAAATCAAAAAAAAAAAAAAAATCAAAATCCGGTCGGACCCGAACCGGTTGGCCGGTCCAACCGCCGACTCGGTTCGAACCGGCCGTTTCAACTCTCCAAAAACGAACCACCCTCGACCGGACCGGACAGGCCTCCGAATCCCGGTCGAACCGGTCGGACCGGCCGGTCCGATCCGGTCCTAACAACATTGATTATCACACTATAATAGAATTATTCATGCAGGAATCATATTATCACACAATAGTGGCATTATTACGCATGAGGTGCTCTTGCTTGATAATTCTACATCTACTTGATAATTTTATAAAAATGAATTTTATTGCGTAACATATAATCCTGCTCCTACTGTATGCATCTGTATTTAAACAAGATTTTGTATTGTAAACTTTATTTATTTATTAAAATTTCTAATATACACTCTCTTGATGATTAAAAAAAGCATTACTATGTTTACACTTTTCAAAATAATAATTGGTGTCATCAACTTTATTGTTTGTCAAATAATTGGTTCAGAAACACTATACAATGACCGAGTACATAGACTCACAGCATCCGAATATGAAATCGCAATAATAATATTTAAAATCGACCATTTTTTTATAATATTATTATTTTAATTAAATGTGTTATTTTCTAATACTTTTATTGAACCCCTAAAACAAATAGGACACTTGGAAGCATCAAGCAAGTCAAGACCTAATCATTAATATTTTCAGATTAAAAAATAATATGTTTGATCAAATCTTTAAGAAAGTCAATTCAACTTTTATTTTTAAAATTTGGAGTAGGTTTAAGACTTCGTTGAAGGGGTAAACATCTGGTTGGTGACCATATAATTAGTCATCTTTGAATTGTATTGTATAATACAAGGTCAATTGACTGGAATGTAAACTTAAGATGAATGGTTATATCTTACATGACACATGTTAGTAACAAACTTTTTCAGGTTATAGGTCACTAAAGTGACACGTTTAAACGTCCATCTTCCTTTTGTTCAGTTAGTAAATACATAAAATGTTGAAATGAGACCCGCAAACTTGTACGAATGTTTGTGACCTCGTCCATCCATATCAACACCAAAAATGGCCACGAACAACCCGTCCAATAAGGCGACCATGACTAGCTTGTTCGTCACCTATAAAGGCCCGATATTCTTTGTGCGCTTCGACATTTGCAAAGGAAGAAAAGGCTAGAACGTACTCTAATAAGTTGTGGGGATAGATGGCTCAAGGGTAAAACTAAGAAAGCAAATATTTTAGGTGTCATGGTTTATATACCCATCTCTAACTTTTGATATATATTTTGACTTAAATGATTTCAATAGATTGATCACTATTTTGTATTTTGCTAAAAACTACTAATTACTTTTAGAAAAAGGTTTAAATACAAAATGTATTTTTGCTATAAAGTGTGAGAAGACACAATGAATCAAAAAAAATACACAAAAAATTATATCTCACAATCTAAATCGAATTTCAAAAAAGTAATTCGGAGCTTTTGTTCCCCTAGTCGTCCTCACTAAGAAAAAAATAAACGAAAAATTAAAAAAAAAAAAAAATTAACGGTTTTTTATTATGTCATTTATGAAAGACACAATGACTTCATTGTGTCATTATGAAAGACAGAATGACGTCCTTGTGTCAATATAAAAGACACAATGACGTCATTATGTCATATAAAGACACAATGAAATTTTTTTATATTTTTTATGATTTTTTTAGCCTCATTGTGTCTTCTCACACTTTGTAACAAAAATACACTTTGTAGCAAAAATACACTTTGTAGAATAACCTCACCCTTACTTTTAAATATTTCGCATAAAAAGCTGATAAAATAAAACTTTATATTAAAAAGATAATAACATGTCAGTTTTTATATTCAATAAAAACCTTTCTTTTAAATTCATATATCACACCCCAAACTTGACGGTGAAAACGTCGAGATGTGAGGGTTAAGATTGTTCACAACCACATAACGCTATATTTAAATGTAAATATTAATATTACAAGTTTCAACAGGAAATACAAACATAAGTCTCAAACATGAAATAAGTTCAAACATAAATCAAAACATAACATAACATTTTATTTATTTAACTAGGTCCACGTCCTAGTTTTATTGCAAGCTTCAAAAGACCACTTTAAACTTGAGGGTTACCTGAAACATGATAAAAATAAAATGTCAACTAAGAATAGTTGGTGAGTTTCCAAGGTTTTCATACATAATATGATAAAGTTACAAGTAGCAATTCATGTCATAGGTTATAAGCTAGTAAGGTTATTGAACACATATCGTTACAACCAAACCTCGACTTGATTACAAGTATATAAGATTGGCTAAGTGTATTTGGTTCCCTAGTGCACAAGCATACGGCTCCTAGGAGTCGCCAATACATCGACTTTAGCACCAAATAGGCTTGTCAGGCCCAAAGATCCAAGACGTCGTCAGGCTAGCAATAGTCAATGATTGTAAACAAACGATGTATCTCATATAATCACTTACAACACACAAATAACCATGACACAATAAAAGATGAATTGCAAGTGATTTATAAGTCTCAAATATTTATAAGTGTATTATGTATAAGTAATCATGTTTCACCCCAAATATTGTGAAAAGATAAAAAGGGGCAAGGAAAACTCACTTGGCAAAGGAATAAGATTTGAAGATTATTTAGATCAATAATAAACGTTGTTCCAAGATGAAACGTGACAAGTCAGCTAAACATATATTATAAGATTTTAGGTTAATAATAAGGTTTTAATGATTAAACGTGAACTAGAATTTTAGGTTTTATGGGAATTTTGTAAACAAATTTAATGAACCATTTTATTTATATTTTTATGAAATAAAAAATACCTTTATAAAATTTAAAGAAAATTATAACCATTGTTAATACCTTGTGTAATATATCATATAGACTTATTCAAAGATAACATAAGGTTCAATAAAAATTTAAATTTATAAATTTAATAACTTAATTTATTATATATAAATCTATATTTTTTATAATATTACCTAATTATAACTTTTATAATAACTAGTTAAAATATAATTCACAGAAAATATTTTTGATGATTTTAAAAAAAATTAGAGATTGTAAAAATCATTTTTATATTTAATAAAAATTTTTTGAAATAAAATTAAGGCTAAAAAGCCATTTTAAAAATAATAAGAGGGTGCCCGGGTTCGAACCCGGGACCTCTTAGACAGCATGGTGATGTGTGAACCGGTGAACCAAGGTTCTCAGCCGCGGTATCACCCTGTTTCAATTACTTTTAACACAAAATGAAATATTTCCCCCAAATTCATAAGAACCCTAGAATCGATTAGGGTCAAATTAAAGTTTAATTCGAATCGGTTATCATCAATGATCATGGGGCTTTTGTTCCCCATGTTTAAACGAGTGCAAAGCATGTTTTAATTACCCGAATGGTGAGGGATTGGAGATGAATCCTACGAAGAACAGCCGCGACAGGGGAGAAGTTGGTTCGTGGTGCAAACGAAGGTAATACTCGAATTCCTTGTACAGGACACTTCTAATAAGTCCAAGAATGAAAACCCCTCTATTAATTGTAAGTTAAAAGCCTCAGAACAAGATCCTCGACTAAGTTGCAGGTCGCGATCAAGGATGATGATCGGAGGTGTGATTTCGTGTGTTTTCAGGTGCAATTGAATGGTGTAATCAATTGGAGATAGATATATGATTGCTTATGTTTGATTAATTCGATTATTATTGAGGTTTGGCGCTCGGTAGCGGCCGAGATTCGGCTGAAAGTGGGGCGGTTGGGTCGATCGCACTAATCGACTCTAATTTTCAAATTGTAGTGGGCCATAGTGTTCGAATCTTTCACGTGGTATTGTCGGGAATGTTTGATTTGGTCAAAAAAACCGCGTTAATTGGGGTGTTTTGGCTCGCCGGAGTACGGTCGGAGCGGTGGCCGGAGGGGAAAGGGGGCGACGGGATGGGGGGCTGGGTTTTAAGAAAATTTACACTTTTGGTCCCTGTAGTTTAAAGTTTGTTATTTTATGTTAAAACTTCAATTTAAAGTTTATAAATTGACATTAAAACCCCCTCAACTTATTTAAACTCCTAGTTTTTTATAACTTGTTAATTGTTCAACTTTTATAAATTGTTAACTTTTATTATTATTATTATTATTATTATTATTATTATTATTATTATTATTATTATTATTATTATTATTGTAATTATTGGAATTAACATTAACGTATTAAACTTAATTGTTTAACTTTTCATAAAAGCCATGAATAGACCTTATAAGAATTTAACAAGGTTAATAGCAATATTATTATTATTATGATGTTGTTGTTATTATTATTATTATTATTATTATTATTATTATTATTATTATTATTATTATTATGATTATGATTATTATTATTATTAATATTATTAGTATCA
This sequence comes from Flaveria linearis, assembly GCA_024085815.1. Lineage (NCBI taxonomy): Eukaryota > Viridiplantae > Streptophyta > Magnoliopsida > Asterales > Asteraceae > Flaveria > Flaveria linearis. The sequence continues at coordinate 18,205,059 of CM044002.1, forward strand.
TAGTTAGTATTATTATTCATTATTATTATTATGCACACCTAAACTAAAATAATTAAAGACAACAAATAAATAAGCATAATTAACTCATAAGTTTCATAAATGATAATAATGCCCCTTATAAGAATAAACGAAGTTTAATTTTACTTAACAAAAATACGAGATGTTACGTCATATAAAATAAATAAATGGCTTGAGCCACTGGAATGTTGATCAAATCGCAACTACACGTACATTAACCCCTTGATATTATTCTTATTGATTTTTAAGATACAACTACATGATTTAAAAACCAAGAACTTTCATCAGCTTACTACTCAAGGCACGTTTAAGTAATAAACATCTTCAAGATAGAAAGAATGAATGATTTGTCTATGAAAACGGATGCCCACACGTGGACATTATGAAAGTGAGAGGAGAGAGAGGAGAGCATCTGTGAGGACAGGTGCTCACGATGAGAGTGAGAAAGGGCGTTCATCGCCCTCCTATTGACAATGTCATAAGCTAGGTTTTCATAATCGTATTGCTCTTATTTTGTTTTTAGATTTAACATTTATCATCCTTTCTCGTTTAAACTTGATTATTTTTATTATCCTATGGCAAGGAATAATCAAAATCATAGCTTTATGGATTTTAGTTTATTTCAAATAGATTTTAACCAAGAAAAACACATGATAACAAGTGTTTGGTCAACGAATTCGATCATTTTCCAGATTGCCTTTTGGTTCTAACTTGGCCTCTTGCTTATTTATAATAAAACCATGTATTAGATAATTTATATATTTCATTCATCACAAAAATTATAATCTATAAATAATAAAAAATGATTATTGTTCATTATGCTTTTTTCTTTGCAGTACACCAAGAATTTACGTAAGATCTGTTATAAATTAGTGTTTATTTTATATATTATTTAACGAGTTTTGAGCTGTATCTAAATGCATTTACGAACATTTGTTTGCTTTAGCATTAGAGCCGTTATTTAATAATTTATCAAAAACTTAAATTTACTTACAATAAAGAAATACTATATTTTTTTATACATGAATTAAAACAAAAGTTGTTGATATGTCTTGTGTTTGACAGGGATTGTATTACGTACATGGATGCATCCAAATGAAGTTAGTCCATACGATTATATGTATTTACGACTAATTTAAATGTGGATAAACGTTGACTTCGTCATAGTTGAAGTTCAATGAAGACTTGTGTACATCCATCCGTGTCAATTGTATGATTGAAAATTAGACCAAATTCTTAAATGGATCATTTGTTATATTGGTTTGTTTATTTGACTTGTACAAAGACTAGTTATGTTTGTATCCGCAATAATAATAGATTAGAGGGTATTAATTTGTAATATTGTTAGTCACATGTAGTGTTTATTTTTAAGAAAATGGTGTGGATATTAAGTGGACAATAGACAGATTTTAAAAATAAATTTTAAAGAAGCATGTGCATTTGACGTTAAAAAATATATAGAACTTTGTTTCTTAATTTAACTTGATACCAGAGATAAGCTATTTTAAAACCCTAACCACCAAACATAATCGTCACTAGGAACCCAATTCTCCACCACAACCTCACACGTACTTTCACATCTACACAATAACAAGCCAAATTACATCACGCTGTTAACACGACACTATTCGTACACACATTCCGACCACAATATGAACTCCTCCACACATCGTTGCTAAAACTGTCGCCTTTCCTTTTTCACCAGTGTGACGCTTTGATGGCACTGATGTGGCTCCGTAGTAACTGGTGTAAGTGGGAAGAAGTTGTTACTCAACCAAATCATGAATAAGTATGATAGTTTTGATTGACCACTGGTTTGAATATTTCTACGTTTATTAACCTTAATATGTTTTGTATATATTTTGGTACGACACGTTTTTCCTATAGTAGAATAACTGTAGTATCGTTATTGTTATCTTTAATTAAAGTTACATATCTCATTTCTAATGTTACATATCTCATTTTTCACTAAACATACATCCTTTAAGTTTATAAATGATTTTAATGGTTTACAAATGAGCTAGGGTGACAAGATGGACCCATTCAATGATTTGAGTTGGATTCTCCAAATTGAGTTTGATGATTATAGTACGTAGATGTTGGCAATTATGATGGCTTTGAATTCAAGATTTCTTTTTTCCCCTTTTATCGCTTCCGTCGTTTATGACCGTCCGACCAATGGTGCCTACTTGCTGTCCCATTCTCCTAATGGATTACTACTCATGTTATCATCACTTGTGCATCAATTCACTCATAATTAAATCAATAAAGTAGATGATGTATCACTGCATCATCAATAATATATACGAGCTTCACGCACCGTCACATCATCACTCTTCGATGGAGTCGGTCTCCTCTCCTCTCACGAAACTCATAGTGGTAAAGGCTCAGGAATTATATTTAAGATTTTACGAAAAAAAGTGACAAAATTTGATATTAGAATTATAAAATTATAACACGTGACATGATTAGTTACTTATTTATTAATATAGAAGAATAGAAGAATAAATATATACGCTTAAGTTATAGACAACTCGTTTTTTACGTGTATTTTCATTATTTAATATGTAATTTCTATTTAAAATATGTAATGATTAATTCCACCGGCTTTCTTTAGAAATAAAAGGATAAGGAGAGGGGATTAGATAGGAATCATGTATGATTGATTTGTTTGTTTTTTTATAAAGGAGAATATATTTACCATAAGAAAACCAAACAACCTCTAAAATATATATAATAAATTAAAAAGGAAAAGACAAAAAAGAAACACCATTGCTTTCTTTTTCACTTATTTTCTAAAGTATATGTCAGATTCAGTCTTCATATCTTAATTGAACAAGTTTATAATTGATAATATATTATAACACAAATTAGAAATATTATTTTAAAGGATGACCAATAATTGCCCCTAAGCCAACTTTGAGAAACTATGAAGCATCATTGCTTAGCTTATATGTATATTATTAATTTAATAATAAAATCTATCCACATTCCACGATGTGTGTGCGTTTGTTGAAATTTGGTGGGAGAAATCAATTGGGTGGTTGGAGACATACCCAAATTTGACCAATTTGTTGGCTGCTAGGGGGAAACCTGGTTAGGTATCCGTCAACACATATCAAATATATATATATATATATTTAATAAACTCTTGATAAATAATATACAACTAGACATACTACCACAACGAAGATTTAAGCTTTTTCAACTGCTAGTGAGTACTATAAACCTGGTTATCCAGTTATACCCACTTACAAAAGGTTTCAGGTGCTGTTAACCCAACCCGTCCATTATTTTAGGAGAAACCTACTGTCCGAATACTCAATGTAGTAAAATCATTAGCCCACCTGAAAAATAATACACCAAGTAAGATCATAACCCATGACCTATATATTAAAACATCATAAGGTTTTCTCATCCCAACCAATTTATCTAGGACTTATTGACACAATAAATATTTAGTTAATAACGAAAAATTACACTTCAAATAACTTTAATCTGATTGGTTTATTTTCCCACAAAGAAGTGACTGTGCTTTGACATTCTTGAATATTTATTTCGATTTGAGATTTTTGTTTGAAGATTGCTTTGTTTCTTGCCATTCAAACGCCCCATAAGAAAGCCGTTATAATCGTTTGATGGACCGGGAAGCCCTATCTTTCGAAGGACTTCTAGATTTGCTCCCCCTGACGAGCCCCCTCGCTATCAAAATTTCTATTAATGGTCTGCTAATCAATCCCGATAGATTACCATAAGTGGATATCTTCACCTTGACGTTGCAACTCTACATTCAACTAGGAGATGGAATGAAGTTTCTTCTCCTTCCTTGCACAAACCGTGATAAAAGTAACTCCTCTCTTTGCAAGAGCTTATCATGTTGTAATCTTAGTTTAAGCGGCTCGATTAAGCATACTCGCCTTAAGTGGTGGTAATTTGTTCCATTCATGAATGTAATCTGAAACCATTCGGCCTGTTGAGGAGCTCGCTAGGTGATGGGAAAATCTACATACAAACTTGGTTAGAATGAGATCAACCTACAAATTATATTTCCATCTCTTTTCAAGTAGAAACAAACAAAAGATGTAAAATATCATATCATATTGAAAAGTTAAATGGAAACTTAATTTGAACGGGGGCTAGGAATCCAATCCAAAACTTTTAGGTACACGACACTAGGATTCATCAAAGTAATAGAACTATCAAATCTCTTTTATATGTCAATGTAATTCTTGTATATTTTATAAAATATCTTCATTAATGCACTTGATTACCATCTATTTTAAAATAATAAAAATCTTTCCTAAGAATTTGTGAGAGCATTACGTACGTCTAGCTCCTTTTCTTCTTATCACTTTCATTATAAATAGTTTTTAAACCCGCCGCTTGTTGCGGCAACGTAATTCGCGGTGTGATAAAGTATAAACTACAATCGACCCTACTTGTTTCCGAGTTAAATTTACATCGAAAAGTAAAGTAATTTGAATTTATACCGTCGAATGAAAACGTATTATATTTTACGCAATTCAAAAACGTAACATACAACTCAAAACGTACATAAAAAATAAGCACGTGTGGCGGTCATATGTGGCATCATAAAGTGTAGACAGCAATCGCCCCTACTCGTTCCAAAATAAAATTTTTGTCGAAACGTAAATTAACTCGAATTTATACCATCAAATGAAAACATATTATATTTGACATGACTAATGTTCAAATAAAATTCACGTTCAAACGTAGACCAACTCATAACATATTTTTAAATAAACCTAAAAATATTTTGTATTTAACCCGGCTTATTTTCAAACATATAATTTATCAAAAATTATCCACATTACTTTCAATAGGTAATGCTATTTTTTAATCCACCAAAAATACTCTTATTACTTTCATCAACACAGTGGTTAATGCTATGGTTAATGCTACTTTATAATCCAACGACCTATAAATTATTATTGAATAACTATTCATGACGTTTGTGTTTTAATAGTATACAAGTCGGAGGCAGACGGGAGGTGGAGAAAGGGAAAACGGATACAAGATGGCACACAGGAGTGGGGAAATGGCAACCAAGCCGGAGCGACCACCTTCTCCACCGTCTCTGGCACCATCAAACACCAAATGCCCCTTTCTCTCTCTACAATTTCTCTGTCTATATCGGTCTATCTTTCTCTACAATCTCTCTATTTATACATAAATACAAATAGTAGAGACCAAAATATAAAATATGATTTACCATGTGATCAAAACCAAAACCTCAAAAACATACTATTCATTCATCTTCCTTTATAAAATTATAGTGCAAAGGGTAATTATAAGAAGCCCACTTAAGTTTATCACTTTAAATTTTCAAAGAATAAGCGTGTGTCGATGGCTAGGCCCAATAATGAGTAGTGTTATGATATAGACTCTTATAGTCCAAGATTAGCCAATGGGCCCTCTTATGTTAACTCTCTTCGACCCGTGAATTAGAGGTGCACAAACCGTTTTTTTTTTTGAACCGGGTTCGGGTTGGAACCGGTTTGGATTTGGTCAACATGATCAGGCCCGGTTTTTGACCAAGAACCGGTTCGGGTTGGAACCGGTTTTCAAGCCTGGAAAACCCAACCCAGTTGGAACCGGTCCGGGTTGGAACCGAACCGCGTTGAAACCGAACCGGGGTCGGGTTCCAGAACCGGTTTTCCAAACCCGGTTATTTTTTTTTAAAAAACTCTTTAAATTATATACAAATTAATTATAAAATTTGATTAATTAAAAAACATTAGAGAGTAGATTAATTAAACGTAAATAATAAAATTCATAATACAAATAAAAATTACATTAATTCATAAAAGTAAACAATTAATTCATTAGGAAAAATAAACAATAAAAATTACATTAAAATTAAACCAAAGAAAACAAAATATCCATATTACGAATACAAGTTTTTCTAATTTAATCGTCTTCGTCGGTTTGTGTGCCAATGCGTTGAGACAAATCATAGGCGAGTTCTTCGTCGGAGAGCGGTGAGGATCGTCCGGTTTGTACCTCTTGTTCGTGTATTTCTTCTTCAATTGGTGTTTCTTCTTCAAGGTTTTTACGTTTTTAAGCACGTTTTTAAGCTTTTGAGTGTTGTTACTAAACCATTACACCCACTACCTATTTATACTATCATATAAGGGCAAAATGGTCCAAAAAATTGGAAAAAAGGTCAAAAAAGACCCCCCAACGGCCACATAGCCGTTTTTTAGCGGTAAAAAAAAAAACCTTTTTAACGGGCAAAACCGGTTCCAAACCGGTTTTTTTGGACCGGTTCCAAACCGGTTTTTTTGGACCGTTTCCAAACCGGTTTTTTTGGACCGGTTCCAAACCGGTTTTTTTGGACCGGTTCCAAAACCGGGTTGGATCAAAATCGGGTCCAACCGGTTTGGGTGAGAAAAATCAAAACCGGTCCCGAACCGGTGGGTTTTTTCGGGTTGGAACCGGTTTGGGGTGATACCGGTTCCAAACCGGTTCGGTTCCGGGTCGCGTCATCGGGTCGAGTCATCGGGTCGGGTCGGGGAACCGGGTCGGGTGTGCACGTCTACCGTGAATATATAGTAGGAAAAAATAAATGAAGATTTCGAAAAGATACAAATAAAGAAGTGTATAGTAGTCAAAAAAATAAAATTGATTTGTACGTGGTTTTAGGAATATGCAACTAATACAGTTTAGTGATTAAAAGCAGAATAAAAGCTCAAAAAATAATATTACAAGAAATATTTTTATTTTTGATGATACTATAATGCAAACATAGACATTTTACATTGGGATGGAGGGAGTAAAATTTAAGAAGAGATGCGTCTTTTAAATATAAGCAATTCAAGTGTTTTAAACCCCAAACCTTTTAGGGTCTTGAAAATTTTTTTTTTTTTTTTTTTTTTTGTAATTAAGCTGAAATTTAAGAGGAAATAATAATTTTTTTGTGTTCTTGGAAAAAACAAGATTAGATAACAAAATGCTTGAATGCTTATCTATGAGGTGTTTGTAACTTTTTGATTGAAAAACAATATTATCGAAGAAGAAGAATGTGTTACTGGAAGAAATAATATTGTGACACATAATGATTTGTGTTTAATATAAATCTTTTATGATTTTTCGTATAAATAAAAAGGAATGAATTATTTTTTCACAAAAATGACTTTTTTATAGTTCGTTTTAGAATTAAACCCTCCTTTGAATTAAAAGATAGATGACAAGATGATGATGAATAAAGACGTTCTTTTTCTTGTTGAATATCAAGATATAAAGATACCATCTTTTGTTAGATTTCACTTTCTTGTTTGTGTGTATGAAAATTCATTCATTTTCTTTTAAACAAAGTTTTTTACTATATCAAACTACTTTTAAAATAGTGCATTCTACGTAATCCAAAGTGTACCAAAATAATAATAATAATAATAATAACTAGCAAACATACCCGCGCGATGTCGCGGGCTTTGTTGTTTGTATATTGAAAATTAACAACTCTATTAATCCAACATAATGAGATTAATAGTGAAAGAAAGCTACTACAACTTGGGTAAACCACTGCACTAAACAAAACTAAACATAAAAACTACACAACCCATACCAAATATCACCCGTTTTGACCCATACCAAACACCATTCATCTGATCCATAACAACAATAATACAAATACAAGGATTCAGGTAATATTAACCTTGCTTCAGAAATGTATTTGGGAACATTAGACATGACAGTGGATTATGTCTACTTGCGCGGTTTCTGTTTCGTTTGTGTTTGAGGTCTGACATAGACATAAAAAGGCTACTTCATTCTGACTATTAGATACATACTACCTAATTACAAAAGATTTAACTTTTGTTATAGATACAAAAGCAGCATGCTTGCATAATTTTCTTTGGTCAAGTTTCATGAAAAATAATCTAAAACATTAAGTATACAACTACTATAAAAATTATGTAATTGGTATCTCAAAATTTTCTATGGAGTACATGATGTCCTCAGATTGTAACACAACAACAACCAACCTCTCTTACCATTCACAATTCTTTTTAATAGGAGCATTATGATCTTGCAGGCCCAACCACTGCAAGATAGATAGAAACCCATTAATCAAATTAACTATGGCATATCATCAAGAATTGAACCTGCAAATATGACGAAACAAACAATTACAATAGTTTAAATGTTTAGACTATAACTCATTTGAAGATTTATTTATTAACAGGAACTAAAAGATCACCCTTTGATGTACATTCTACTGAAGCTTAAAGGAGAACAAAATTTTTCAAAATACAATATGAGTGTGGCTATGAGTTTTTAAAGTGATTACTCAACCTAATCAATCAAAATCAGATCATGAACAATCAAAATCAGATCATGAACAATCAAAATCACAACTAAATTATCTTCAGGTTTCAGCTTCATTAATTTCAATTACCAAGTTAACACATAGCAAACATATTTCAAGATTCTATTAATCGATATCACAAAATCACAAAATTCATACACCACCCTGCAAAAAGGGATCACTTTTCCCTTCAAGATTAATAATTCTTGCTTCTTTTCAACAATTCATACAAATAAACCCCACTATTCCACTAGATTTTCAACCGAAACCGGTGCTACTACAAAACAAAAACGATTTCCACTTCATTCAATTTCGATCTTCCTAACCCAAACCCCAAAATAAGACCAAAAAGTAGCCACAAACAGCTTCATCTAAAAACAATTTTCTTGCTTTCTTGTTTTTGTTACAAACCCACCACCAAATTCACCCAAGAATCACACCAACAACCTCATTTAGCTGCAAGAATCACTTCAGATCTCAACCCCATGAAAACCCTAATCTTGAAAGCTTTTTGCAATCTTGAAACTTGTATAAACATAAATCTTAAACAAAACCCAGATCTCTTTCACCAAGATTCATGTATTGAAGTCACAAATCAAGCATCTTTGAAGCTAAAACAATTGAATAATAATGGTTTCTTCAATTGAAAATCAAGATTTGTAGATACAAGCACCTAGATACCATATATGTATGCTTGTGTATCTGTTTGTGTGCTTTTGTGGTAGTTATTGAAATAGTAAATTTAACTTACGATTCAAACAATCATGAACAAATTGCAAGTAAAACACACACATACCAGCCTCCTCAGCTCTACGGGAATCCAAATCCAGTTCCCCGAGTCGATTATCATGCTGTTGAAGAACATCCTCCATCACATCTTCTAACCCAGAATCGAGACGACGGTGTAGACACGGCCGAAGCCCCAATCGGGGAGGATTTTGTTGCCGGAGACGGACGGCCGAAGCCCCAATCGGGGAGGATTTAGTTGCCGGAGACGGTGATGTTGAAGGTGTAGGGGGAGATCTTCAACATGGCTGACCCCCATGAAGATGATGCTCCGACAACAATGGTGGATGACATCGATCTGTAGGTTGATTGATCGTTGTGTGGAGATCGAGTGTTGAGATTTGTGGGATGAGATCGAGATGGTGAGGATTCCGGATTCGAAGAGAACAGGGGAGGAAAGGGGGTGTTGGGCGCGACTGTAGTACTGTAGCTAAGGCCTTATATCTTTAATATATATATAATTTACAATCAAACGCTCCCCAATCTCACTAAATCCACCACTGTTCTTCATCTCCACCAATCACCATGAAGGAACCACCGTACTATTCCGTCGCACTCATCGTAATCACCACCGCCCTCCTCTCATCGTCGCCGGAGTCTCGCCCGCTCCCTTTTTCCGGCGAACACTCACGGCATCAGAAACCCCAAAACAACCTTATTCCCGACAACTACACCTACGATATACGATTCTTTCAGCAGACTCTTGATCACTTCAGCTTCGATGATCACCCCAAATTCCCACAACGATTTCTCATCAACACCGATCACTGGTCGGGCCCCTCTCGTATGGGTCCAATTTTCCTTTATTGTGGGAACGAAGGCGACATCGAATGGTTCGCCGCTAACACCGGTTTTGTTTGGGAACTCGCACCTGTGTTCGGAGCCATGGTCATCTTTCCCGAAGTAAGATCTAATTAAGGTTAATGAAATGTGTTTCCCTCATTGTTTAACGGTTGTAATGGTTAAAAATGATGAATTTTGAGTTGGATTTGGAGTTATTTGGTTATTTGTCGTTGATTTTTGTTCTAATGTGGGAATTGTGGAACATGTGTATGATTGCAGCATCGGTATTATGGTGAATCGATGCCGCATGGGAGTCGGGATGAAGCGTATAAGAATGCTTCTACTTTAGCCTATTTAACAGCCACACAAGCACTTGCAGATTATGCTGTTTGATAACGGATTTGAAGAGGAATTTGTCTGCAGAAGCTTCCCCTGTGATCTTGTTTGGTGGATCTTACGGTGGAAGTAAGAATTTCATGTTTTTAGACGAATCGGATGGTTAAATCAGTTGAATTTATGTTTGTTTGATTGATGTGTAGTGTTGGCAGCATGGATGAGGCTCAAGTATCCTCATATTGCAATAGGTGCACTTGCTTCTTCAGCACCAATTCTTCAGTTTGAGGATATTGTGCCATTAGATACATTTTACAATATTGTCTCCAACGATTTCAGAGTTCGTGAACACTTTAACTTAACCTATTTGCACTTCTTCGGTTTCATATTCTCGTGATATTGTTCCAATATTAAGTTTAGTTTTTGTTTGTATTATGTTACCATAGCGCGAAAGCACAAGCTGTTTTGACACTATAAAGAAATCTTGGGATGTAATAACTTCTGTGGGTCGGACAGTAAACGGGCTGGATCATCTTGCTAAGACTTTCCACTTATGCGGGTTAGTTAGTTACTTTTTTAATGTGTTTTCATCATGTCATTCTTGTTTATTGATCAAACTATAAATGGCAGGAAACTAAAGAGCAGTGATGATCTTTTTAACTGGTTGGAATCGGCGTATAGCTATTTAGCAATGGTGGACTACCCATACCCATCAGAATTCCTAATGCCTTTGCCTGCATACCCAATAAAAGAGGTTAATCTGTAATTATGTTTAAGTTCTTAGCTGTTTTTATGTAAACTTTTGAAACTAAAAATGTTCGTTTAACAGGTGTGCAAGAAGATAGACGAATCTGCTGAAGGGACTAATGTTTTAGATCGAATCTTTAAGGGTGTAAGTGTGTACTACAATTACACTGGAAAAGCCGATTGCTTTGATTTGGATGACGACCCACATGGCATGAGCGGTTGGGATTGGCAGGTATGCAAGCTCTATTTATAGAACTAAATGTAATAATATATATCAAAATTCACTTACGCATCTTCATAGGTCATTTATAGTATTTTTATAAAAATTTTGTATGTTACAGGCATGCACTGAAATGGTTATGCCAATGTCTAGTAACAAGGACTCTAGCATGTTCCCAGAATGGGATTATAATTACACATCTTACGCAGAGGGGTGCTTGAATGAATTCGGTGTGAAACCTAGGCCCACTTGGATAACAACAGAATTCGGTGGTCATGTAATCTTTTTTTTCTGATAATAGTTCTGTTTTTGCTTAATTGTTTGAGAATATATATAAATATGATTGAGTTTGATTTGTATGTAGAATTACAAGTCTGTCTGGAAAACATTTGGAAGCAACATCATCTTTTCAAATGGTCTCCTGGATCCTTGGAGTGGTGGCAGGTAACTTCTCTAACCGCCATTTGTCCTATTTGCTCTTTCGTGACAAGAAAACCGAATGAATTGGTGCATTTTGTAGTGTTTTGGAGAACATATCAGACAGTGTAGTCGCTCTTGTGACGAAGGAAGGTAACCTTATACATTTTGACTTATTTTTGGTCAAATAGCATGATATATCGAGATGGATGAACCATGAACCGCGCAACAATGTTTCAGGTGCGCATCACTTGGATCTGAGAGCAGCAACGGCTAATGACCCTGATTGGTTGGTGGAGCAACGGGCGTCGGAGGTCAAGCTTATCAAGGGCTGGATTGATGATTATTACACGACAAAGAAAGCAGTTTTTAACATGTAAAGAGTTTGTCTGTAACTCCTAACACGACTTGTATTTAAGGACTGGCATCACATAAACTTCAGAATTTATCTTTTTATAAATAGTTATACTTGCATATCTGATCATTGTTGATCAAGTATTCAAGTGTGTGCGCCTTGAATATTGTATTTTAGTCACATCACATAGGAGGTGCAAAACGGTTTCACAAATAAACCATATCAAACAAATTTTAAAACGTTGATATAAAACGGTTACCACCAAACAATGTTAATTTAATAACTTTTACAAACTAAACTAAACGAAAATGGCTCCACTAAACGGTCTAAAGTATTCAAATAAAATTAATCCAGATTAAAGTTTGTATATCAGTTACGATGGAGTAAAGTCGGTCAAAAGTAACTCATGTTCATTGAGTCTTATTTCAAATATCTTATTCTAAAAATTAACACATCATTCATGTTTGTTATCGTACAAATGAGCGGGAGAATTTCATTTTCTAAAAATAAGCTCTAAACATTTAAAAGTGAAATTATATGTAAATACGTTTACCTTTTCTCAATAATACTTATATATCATAAGTATTTATATAAATTATTTTTTTATATTATTTTACGTTTTAACTCGATGCCTGAGGCTCCAGCATGCGTAGATCGTCGGAGGTGGTTTGGATCACCCTGATCATGATATATTCATATTTAGCATCTACTAGTATGAGACCCGCGCGTTGCAGCGGACTATGACTCGGTTTTCTATATAATTATTAAGCACTTAGCATCTATAATATACGTTAAATAATTCAAATCAAAGTTAGTGCAAATACTAATTTGAAGGTTTAATACCACCTTAATTCATA